>JAHTLZ010000845.1:0-12265 GCA_023846285.1 Phrynocephalus versicolor
GCGGTTCATATACTGCGGTCCCGCTATATCGCAGGACCGCAGTATATGAAAAAAAGGCCCCCGGAGTTAAGAGGGAAAAGACCTGTTTCAGGCCTCCCATACTTACCCCAAACCTGGCGCTGTCCCAAGTGGGCCTGTGAGGGCCTTCCCAGGACTTCTGGTGTCTCCCAAAGGGCCTCCCTGCGAACCAGAAGTGACTTCCGGTAAACCAGAAGTGACTTCCGGATAGCCGGAAATCATTTCTGAGGCCTCCGGTAAGTACAAGAGCCCCCAGCTAAGCACCCCAGGGCCGACATGATCTGCATCCGCATATCGTGGATTTTCAATTATTGTGGGTCAGGTCGGGTCCCTAACCCCCGCAATAGGCAGGGAGTCACTGTACTTCAGGACAGACAATGGATGAGGATTCTCAACCGGGTCCAGAGGAGGGTGGCTGGGATGGTTAAAGGCCTGGAAGCAATGCCTTATGAGGAGTCGCTTAGGGAGCTGGGGATGTTTAGCCTTACAAAAAGAAAGCTGTGAAGGGAATGTGATAGCCAATATTTGATAGGATGTCACATCAAAGAGTGGACTAGTTTGTTTTTCATGGCTTTGGAGACTAGGACTCAGAGCAATGGTTTCAAACTACAGGAAAAGAGATTCCATTTGAACATTAGGAAGAACTTCCTGAGGGTTAGAGCTGTTTCGTGGTGCAATATACTGGCCTGGGTGGTGGTGGTGGTGGAGTCTCATTCTTTGGAGGTTTTAAAGCAGAGGCTGGATGGCCTTCTGTTGAGAGTACTTTGATGGAGGATTCCTGATGGCTGGGGGGTTGGACTGGATAGCCCTTGAGGTCTCATCCAACTCTATGATTCTATGATTCTGATATATATCTGACTACATCTGGTTAGTTTAGGGAGGAAGGAATGGGTTGTGTCTCTCTCACATGTACCTGTGGACTCCAATATATGAAAATAGAAGGATTTATTTGTTAAAATAACCCAGTGTGCTCCAAGGAGTTCATATGTCGTACTTTGATAACTCCTACAGAGCTCTGTTCCCACACACAAACTGACTCATTGAACTGGTAGAGATTTGGTGGGTCACATTTTCTGTTAGTTCGATTAATTCAAATGAGCCTAACCTAGTTGGGACTTAATTGCACATTTTAAGACTAATGAAGGGAAAGCGCCCCAGAGGGAGACCACAGCTGCGGTATAAGGATATCTGTAAGAGGGACCTGAAGGCCTTGGGAATGGACCTCAACAGCTGGGAAACCCTGACCTCCGATCGCACTGTCTGGAGGCAAGAGATACAGCATGGTCTACATAAATTTGAAGAGGCATTTGTCCAACAGGCAGAGGAAAAGAGGCAGACACGGAAAGAACGAAACTCGAGGACCAGGCAGGAAACAGAATACATCTGCCCCCAGTGCGGTAGAGACTGCCATTCCCGAATTGGTCTATTTAGTCACACTAGGTGTTGTTTTTAGGATCTCTACTCCAGGCATGACAATAGTCTTTCGAGACTGAAGGATGCCAATGTATGTAAGACACAGGTAGAGGAGGCCCATTTGAATCTATGGAAATTAAAGGAGCTGACACACCAACTCCTCTGCTGATTCAATGGACCTAATCCAGTGTAACGTATTGTGACAAGCAACAGAATGTCACCCACTGTCTCCAGAGTCCCTGAAGTAGCATTCATTCATTCATTCATTCATTTTGAACATTTTTACCCTGCCTTTCTCCTTGGAAAAGGACCCAAGGTGGCTTACAATAATGAGGGACAATATACAGCCCAGAACAGTTAAGACATATTCAGGTTTAGAACATGGACTTAAAAGAGGCATCTAGTTACAACATTAAAAGGTAACATTAAAGCTGCAAAGAGCATGCAAAAAGAAGAAGAAGAAAATTCCATTATGAGGGATGGAAACTAACATGGAAAACACTGGTGTTCTTATGAAGTCATTCAACGCAATCATGCATGGTAATCCGTCTAAAAGCCAGGCAGTCCATAAAAACTGGGCAAAAGAGGGTTGGCCCCTTTGAGTCACAAAACATGTTGAATCTCTCAGTTGGATCGCATTGTAAGTCAAATATATGATTCCTCTTCATATGACATGATCTGTCCAGGCATGCAAGGCCTCTGTAGCTATTGGTGAGACACAAGAGATATGCAAATAAAGCTAGTAAACAGTCTTTCCAATGACTGTTATCAAACACATTGGACAAGCTAATTTATCCAATGTTGACTGAGGCAAGCTTGCAGCAGAATAAAAAGGCAGTTGTCTTAAGGATGTACTGTGTCTGGAAGTGGAATCAGTGTTTTCGCAAAAGGCTCTAACTTCCTTCTTTAGATTAGGTTCTAATCCAGGGCAGGACTGAGCCTTCTTCTGAAGCACATAAAAACAGATTGCTAGATTACAGAAATATCAGGGGGTCTGCTGTGATTTACCTGACCTTCGAATCAGACTGAATATCATTCTCTCTCTGCTACACACTCATGCGTGCAGACATACTTGAAAAAATGCTCATATCATGTCAGACAAGACCAACAAACACAGTATTAAAATCCCTTACCAAAAAAGAAAGGTTTGCTATGGAACCATGGGCCATCTACTCTTAACTTAACCTATTTATTGATTTAGAAAAGTTATTTTTTTAATTTTCTGCCCTATATCCTCCACTCTCAAGGTACAGTACAGCAATAAAAACAGTATCAGAAAAATTAAACCTACCTGTCAGGGATATTCTCAACATATGAGGTAGAGCTGAGCATCTGTTTATGCCAAGATACTTTGACAAATGGCAGACTTTTTAAAAACTGCATTACAAAATAAGTTTTCTTCTCCTTCCCCACAAAGTTTTCCTTAACTTTCTGTACTCTCTATGCCTGCTCCCCAAGAAAAATAAAAAGATATTTAAAGGGGAAAGATACAATTTGATGGAATTCCAGTGTCTAGGGATGTCCAGAGTTGTTAGTATGGGGTGGTGGTGGTGGTTTAGAACGTTAGAAGTCAGGGTTGCATTGTGGGAGACAGATGATAGATGGAGGGAGGTATATCTGTGATGGGTAATTTAAAAACAGCGCTGAAGTTGAAATTTTTGTCTCATCCCCGCCACAACTGTTACAGCCGAAATAAAGAAGAAACAACTTCCGGGATTTTTATATACTGTATATAAAATATATAATATATAATTCTAGTTATAATATATATAATTCCATTTAAGACCTCCAGGTGATGGTGCCAAGTATAAACATGTCTAGTTCTTTTTGTCTGAATAAATACGTTCTTTTTTCAATTAAGACCTACAGGTGAGGGTGCAAAGTATCTGAGCTACGATGTATTGGATAGAGTGTCAATGGTTCCATAAATGCACATCCCTGCCATTTTCAGTGGGTAGCCTCTTGCATATTTAGACAGGGCTGGATTGAAACCCGGAAAGGTTGAGAGTGCAATCTGAAGAGTCAATGGTTGAAAAGGAGAAGTAACTTCCTTGTGAAAAGAATTTCCAGTGTCATCCTATCCATCCGCCAGTCCTGCCCTAGGGTCTTTATGAATGTCCAAAAGAACACATGCCTGTCTTTTTTCTAGATCCCAGGCACAATTACTTACATAGTAATGACTTAATACATATAGATGGATAAATAGAGTTGGAGAGGGGAGAAACAGTGAGACAGAAACAGAGCAAGAGGGAGGAAGGAAGGAGAGAGATTTTAAACCGCAGCAGAGATCAATTTTGTCAGGTTTTCTTCTTACCTTGCAATGTTTGACCCAGAACGGTTGGGTGGTCCCTTCAAAGAAGTATGCTCCTTTAAAGAAGTAATGGGGTTACTCTTTGTCTGGCACGATCCACCCCACAACTCACTGAGATCATTTTTTTCTTATTTCCAGAAGCCAACCATGTATGACAGCTATCAAAGTCTCTTCCAACTCTATGATTCGGATTCTAAGCCTCAGTGCTGTGAAGGACACTCTGCTCCCTTCCAGTGTTACAATTCCACCTCTCGATTTGGCAGTCCAAAGTAGGCAGAAGCAAGCAGAATCAAACAAAGGGGGTCTGGTGCTAGAATTTCCTGGAACTGGGTTTCATAGGCAGTTAAGTGCGTTGCACAGCTCATTTATAGCCACAAAGTGGAACAAAACTCATCTAGATGCCCTCAAGGGAATGACTAGGGAGGGATGAAGGCTTGGCAAGGGAAGACAAGCGGGCAGGAATATTTGGATTATGGACAGCCGAGTCATCCATGTTGCACACTTCTGAATCAGTTTGAAAGCCCTGTCAAAATTAGCACTATAGCTTTGTGGCTAATCAGGTCCAATACACTCTCTGTGCATTTCCATGGTGACGGTGGGGTGGGCTAGGAAGCCAAAGGGAAGTCCCAGCATGGAGTGGTGCATCTTATGGATCTCTCGTGGGCCATTTGACATTTTGTAAGGTTAAAAATGCTAAAATAAAAAAGGAAACCCCCCAATTAAATGCAAGAAAAGGGAAATCCAAAGTATCAGCAGCTTCTGGAGAGAATGCTGTGTATGTTTCAGCAGAGAAGAAGACTGATAGCTTCATTCTGGATGAAGCTAAAGCCCTCTCTTGCCTTCTCCAATGATTTGGACAAAGGAGAGAGTCTCTGAATCAGGTCACCAGGCTGTATGTTTCCTTGTAACTGTATTGGACAATACTGTTTGATTGACAATATTGTTGTTCGTTTTTCATGCACCTCCCCGTTCCAAAAACATCCACCGCTGTTTGTCAGCATGGTCAGTGGGCAAGCTGCTGAACTGTCATCATTTTCAACCAACATGGCCAGCCTCGAGGACACCAGTTGAAAGGAGATTGGTGTAATACCTCAGTTTCAGCACCATGGACAGCAGCATGCTCACAAAAACTGAAATGCTCAATGGAGGCTGCTAGGGTAAAGGGTAAAGGTCTCTCGGCCCCGCCCCGCCCCGCACATGAGTGCTAGTCATGACCAACTCTAGGGGTGGCGCTCATCTCTGTATTCAAGCTGAAGAGCCAGTGTTGTGCAAGTCCATGACCACGTGGCCGTCATGGTTGCACAGGAACACTGTTTTACCTTCCTGCTTTTTACGGCGGTACCTATTTATCTACTTGCACTTTACATGCTTTCGAACTGCTCGGTTGGCAGGAGCTGGGGTTAACAGCGGGAGCTCACTCTGCTGCATGGCACCCGGGATTCGAACCACCGAGCTGCCCACTTTGCAGCTGACTGTTTCAGAGCTTTAGTCCACTGAGCCACCACACTCCTTGTTTAGAGGCTGCTAAGGCACTAGTTAATGAGACATACTATGGATCAGTTTTGGAAAACTGCTTTCTGGATTCCTGGCCACTGACCTTGCTGCAAAGCATGATATTAGGGAGGTATTCAACAGATTATCTTGTCGGTTCCGACAGTAAGGGGAAAGTTGGAGTAGTCATAGTCAAGAGAGAAGCCCCAGTATACAACTGCACCTCTGACATCCTGCAGCACAGCACTGCTTTGTTATGGTTGGTATGGAGGTTACACAATAGGGAGACAAATGGGAATTTCCATTTTGAGAACAACAACTTATTTAATTTGGAAACAAGGCCCTTCTCTGGTTCCAGGGTGAACAAGATAGCCTCTTTCTTCTACACAGTACCATCATTTACTCTCTGAGAAATCATGAAATGAAGGAAGCCACGAGGAACCTGAGGAACAAATGTCTCTGGTTCTCTGTTCTGTTCAAGAAATGACTTTTGTGAGTTTACTTGTCCTGCTAAACTTTGGCAGATATTTTTTCAACATACGTTCATTTATGGAGTAGAGATCATGATTTTCCCAAGCTACGGCTGATAAATCTGCTCCATTACTTTCTGGTAGAGTCCTACCTGGCCATGATGTTTTAGTGGTAACAACTTAATGGGGTGAACTTTTGGGTTCATGTGATGCTTTTACTGTAACCATAAAAATGGCTAACAGTCTATTTCCATAATACACTTGCCATCTTTCAAGTCCTAAAAAGCTTTCAATCAGGTTACCTGAAGAACCATCTTTTCCCATGTGATTCTACCATAGCCTTAAGGTCCATACCAGTGAAACATCAACTTTATATTGCTTGTGCAATTGCTGATAACTGGCAATTACGCACTTAATGGTAATTGCCAGTGAATGGCTTTTAATGGATACAACATTATGAGTTCCACAGCATTAGAAGAACAAACAGGAAGTATGGAAGCCAGATATAGACCAGAAAACACACAAATGTAGATGAGTTGATTTTAGTGGTCTAAATAAAGGTTTATTTAGACCACTAAAAAAAATCAAACATTCAGAGCAAGCTTCTGTTAATAATTTCACTTCCAGGTTTCTTAGGTGAGCTCAGAGTTGGTTTCAACCAGCCTTGGTGTCAGCAAACAAAAAGCATTAAAGCCATTAAAAACACAGTGGGAGAGGGAATCACATCTCCACAAATGTCATGCCACAAAGTGTACCTGTCTCTCTGGAATGGCAGGTATAACAACCTCATAAAGGGTCTTTGTGTGTGTGTGAGAGAGAGGGGGGGGGCTTATTACTAGTTTTAGAGGGATAGCTGGTTATAATGTGATAAATATTAATGTTTTTTTTCTTTACTAGCCGAAATACAACATAAAACCTATACTTATTATATTTAGTGTTTAATTCATGTTTAGTAATTATAGCTGCTATTGGTTCTTTCACATTTCTTCTTCCTAGTGTTTTTCCACAGGTCTGTCTGTCTCTTTGTCTGCATATGTGCCTGCCTACCCATCTACCTATCTTTTATGATGATGTTTTAAGACAATCCTCCTCCCCAAGTGTGAGAAATTATTTGAATCATATTCGTTACACTTTTTTTAAACCGATCAAGGCCATAGGTAAATAGAAAAGCTCTTGGGTTTGAATTCCAAAGTCTTCTGGTTCAATTCCAAACATTTCCTATTAGGGTGGTAGGGAAAAAAATAATTTGACTCAAACCCCAGAGATTCATTGTAGGAAATACCAAGACTGGTTTGGAATAAAACATCTCCCATTTTCCCTCCATGTTGTGTTTCAGTGGTATTCCCTCCAGAGAACACCTATGTACTATACAGTATAAGAGATCTTTCAGCCTGTAAATCTTGGGTCTCAGCTGATTGATCCCATAACTCACATGCTCAGAGCTGTTCCAGATGGGACGGTTGCTTTGGGTTCAGCAAACACTATTGTGACATTTCTAATGGGGGTAAATTCGCTCATAGATGATGAACAGTTCACCCCCTGCTGAGCAAATGAAGCAATGTCGACAGTACAACCAGCCAATCAAGAAATAGTTTTTACTTGAAAGCGGTTATGGCTTTGAATGAAGGAAAATGTACATTTTGAGGGAGTTTTCTGTATAAATGCGGGGTGGGATATGTTTGTGGTATATTCTTCTGTACGGATGTTCCTGAAGTAGAGCTTTTAAATTCATTTTTCTTTTAATTTCGCTGTTCTGTATAGGACAATGACAATAAAGTTCTATCTATCTATCTATCTATCTATCTATCTATCTATCTATCTATCTATCTATCTATCTATCTATCTATCTATCTATCTATCTATCTATCTACCTACCTACCTACCTACCTACCTACCTACCTACCTATGACAAAAGACATTTCAACAAAACAAGCTTTGTTCAGTTAACTGGGAAATCAACAGTAAACTCGAACTCAATGTAGTGCAGCAACAGATTAATACTTTTTAAAATTGTTGGGCCATGACAGTTGGAAAAGATGTTAACTGTTATGAGTTCTGACTTGATAGTCATCTTTCTTTAGTGATGGCTAATTCTTTCACCCCCCATCTCAACCTGCATGCCTGCTGAAACACCAGCTGGGTATTATCCAAGACGTGGTCTAACAGTATTCCACTGTGCCAATTTCTCTGCCTCCTTTGGAACTTAGCCCTTTGGGGCCAATCCTCATAATTATTATTTTATTTATTTATTTATGCATATTTTTACCCTACCTTTCTCCTTGGAAAAGAACCCAAGGCAGCTTACATTAATGAGGAATAATATACAGTCCAGTACAATTAAGACATGTTCAAGTATTGAGAACAGGGAATTTAGGGACATCTTACAGCATTAAAAGGCGTTACATTAAAGCTACAAGAGAATGCAAGGAGTTAAAGACTGAGGGAAAAATTCCATGTAAAAATTACGAGTGAGGGAAACTAACATTGAAAACATAGTGTCAATACAATCCCACAAGGTTATGTGGTTATAAACACAAAGTCTACGTAATCCTATAGATTCATAGAAAACACACATAAGTAGCCCATCATTCAGGGAAAGTTTGCTTGAAGGGAAAGGTCTTTGCCCATGTTTCCAGAAATACAGCAGGGATGGGGTAGCCCTGGCCTCTAGTGGGAGGGAGTTCCAGAGTCTGGGCGCAGCAGCCGAGAAGACCCTTTCATGTGGTTCCCACAGGATGTACTTGTGAGGGTGGCAGGATGGAGAGAAAGGCCTCTCCTGATGACCTTAACACCCGAATATGCCATCCCCTGAGTCCTGTCACCTTTCTTACATGCACAAACACATTCATAAACATTAGGCAAGGAACCATTTGAATGCTGAAGCCATCAATGCTCCATTTAAGATGAAGCAACCTGTGCGTTCCTTGTGTCATGGAACACAGAGGATCTCAAGACCCCCAAAGAAGGGAGAAATGTTGCATAATCTTAATAGAAGGCACGTTCCCATCACTCTTTGGCCAGAGATATGTATCTTTCAATAAAAGCATGAATGTCTAATAAACCAGTAGTTATGGGATGCCTCCTGTGCTAGAAATTCAAGCAAAGCCAGAAGAGTAACTATGCTTCCACATATCTTTCTTTTAAATATTATACTTCCGCAGTTTTAGAGGAAATATCAAAGAAAGACGTGCAATATTGCTGATTAAGCAAGAACAAATGCCGTTTACATTTGCATAGGTATGAAGCTAAGGTCTAGATCAACTCTTTCTTCCCCCTATTTAGCACTGTTTATTTTAGAGGCTTCTATTGGAAGTATTTTTTTAAAAAAATACAGCATTTTTCTGTGTACAAGATTATATTTTTGTCTAAAATAGTTAGACTAAAAACTGAGGGTCATCTTATACATGGAAGTAAGGCGAGGAGAGAACCGTGTGGTTGAAAAAACTGTAATTTTGTTAGAAAAGAGAGGGTGGTCTTATACACAGGGGCGTCTTATAAAGGGAAATATACAGGTCCTTTTTAACATTTACACAAATGATCTTATGCCGTTTAAGACATAAGAGTGGGCTTTCGTTGGAGGGAGGAAAACTTCCAGATTCTTCCAGCTTTGTCGGCATGCTGCAACTACACAAGTGAACGTTGAACTATAAAATTTACACTTGGCCATCTGATCTCAAGGAGGGGAAGGAAAAGAAGCATCAGAGGAAAGTATGGAAGTATAATCATGAACAGTTGCCTGACTCCATTGCAGACTAGCTTGCCGGGACAATGTCCTGATTAGCTTTGAAATGTAAGCATCCCAAGTCCAAAGGAGACCTCTCTGCCAAAGATAATGGGATCACGGATTGTGCTGAAAACTAAGATGGTTACTTCACGTTCTTCCTCGTTCCAAGATTACGTTCGTTTCATGATAACGTCGTTCGCAGTCACGTGGTCTTGTCCCGGTTCTGTCCCTGTTTCCGTTTACCCACGGGCACAATTGATGGTATCGTGATGACTGTCCTTGTTTCATGACAACATCTGTACTTCCCTGCCCTCGTTTCCCCTCCTTTTTAGGGGGGGGGTCCGACCTTCCGTTTTTCGATATTTCGATTCTCCGTAACTTTGCATTTCATGCGTTAAGCAGCAAAGCTAGAGGTTTTATGCCTTCTTCCCTCTCTGCGATGCATTGTTTACGCCATTGGGGTTGTACTGGAGAATGCAACTTTGCACTCCTGCCACTAGATGGAGAATGCACATGTTGTGTGACGAGACTTACTGGTACCTCACAGGCACTTGTCTTGAAACAGGAACTGAGACAAGAGAATTCCCGAGGTCAGGGAGAGGTATGGCTCATCACGCTTAAATCCCAGTTCAGGGGATGTGGTCAGGATGAGATTCTGCTGTCACCAAATGGACGTGGAGTAACATTTTCTCGTACCGGTCCCAAGCTGAACCGCAAACCGCGATGAGAGGGACGTGAAGTAACCATTTAAGAGTCTTTCCTAAACCCTTGAGAAAAGCCAGTTCATCTAACAGTCACCATGAGCTGAGGCACTGTAACAATTCTAACAACATGTAGAACCAGAAACATTATTTGGTTATTGAAGGGGTTGATAGATTTCACACTCCACAGGAGGATGAATGTGAAAAAATAGCTCAGCACGTTTGTTAATGATAATCCTGTGACACCATTTCTAACCTAAGGCACCTTCCAACAAGCCTGTATACCGACACAGTGGGCCAACATAGAAGCTAAATCCACCAACAGATAAGTTGACTACTTTCAGGAGAAAAATTTAACACTTTGTGTGGCTTTAATCGTCATCATTTTCCGGGGTCATCAAATCTGTTATGACTTTTGGTGACCCCTTTGTGGAATCTCCAGACAGAGAGTCCCCAGAAGTGGTTTATCGCTCCCTGCTTTTGGAGACACTCTGAGATTCTGCTGCTTGCTCAGGTCCCACAGACTGGTTTTACTTGCAGGAGACATAGTGTGGAACTGATTTTATTTAAAATGACCTACTTTGATATATATCTCGTTAATTTTTACACTAGATCTAGCAGCATTAATCCTCTGAGTTAGAGAGAGAGAAATGCCATGTAAAAGTTATGAGTGATAGAAACTAACTTTGAAAACATAGTGTCAATGCAATCACATAAGGTTATAAGTAGTTATAAACACAAAGTCTATGTGCTCCTATAGATTCCTATAAAAGTGAAATTTCTATCAGGGGAATGTGATAATCATGGCGAGTACTGGAAAATATAGTGGCAACAATGAGGATGCTTGATGTGGGGGTGAGGTGGGGGGTCACGCTCCAAAATCCAGCTTGGCCATGAACAAAAGTATGTCTGCAATTACAGGGCCGTGTTTGTTTGACCTCTTTCCTATAAAAATCATACCTGTTGACCTGGAAAATGGGTATGAAATGCTGCACATCCAGATCTATATAGATGTGGAAGACCTGAGCAAGTGTGATTGGCCAGAATCTTTTATAGCTCATTCCTATCCCTTCTCACTCCAAGTAATAAATCCATGTTCGCCTTCCGTGGCCACTGAGGAGAAGAAAGATGCTGCCAGTCCTGTGGCTAGTATTGCCGGCCTTCCTATGGAGGGAAGGAACCGTACAAGGTGAGTATTGAGTGACAGACATGGCTGGTGTGTTTGTCACACGCAGAACACTGGGTGGTGGTTGAAAAAGGACTTCAACTTTCTGCAGCCAAACTCTGCTCATGACCTGGGGCCCATAAATAAATAAATAAATAAATAAATAAATAAATAAATAAATAAATAAATAAGAAAGAAAGAAAGAAAGAAAGAAAGAAAGAAAGAAAGAAAGAAAGAAAGAAAGAAAGAAAGAAAGAAAGAAAGACTTTGCTAGTGTGTTTCTGGTACCCAGAATACAGGGCTGAAAACTAGCTCTGTGTGTGTGTGTGTGTGTGTGTGTGTGTGTGTGTGTGTGTCGTTACAGTCATGACCGACTCTTCGTGACCTCATGTCCATGGAGTTTTCTTGGCAGGAATACTGGAGTGGCTTCCCAGTTCCTACTCCAGGCGTCTACAGCACCTGGTATTCCCCGGTTGTTTCCCATCCAAGTACTAACCAGGGCCAACCCTGCTCAGCTTCTGAAATCAGGTGGGATCGAACGTGCTCAGGGCATCTAGGCAGCTAGAAAAAGTAGCTAGAGGTCTTCAGTTAGTCGCTAGAGAGAGAGAGAGAGAAAGAGAGAGAGAGAGATCTTATTCATTTTATATATCTTATTACATACAATAATATTATTACTTATTAGTATTCTGCTTAGTAGTGCATGTTTATCTGTCAATATAATTTATGGGTGCTTCTGAGACAAATAAAGTTATCCGAGGCAGCCCATAGGGAACATTTGTTATCTGAGGCAGCCCTATACCTGGAAATTTCCGTTTGTTATCCAAAACATTTGTTATCCGAGGTATGACTGTATCGTGATTCAGGAGTCAGACTGATGAATCCTTCACAATTTCAGACAAATAATAGCTCACCCGTTATAAAACCTGACTATCTTTTCTTTCTTGCAGGTGTTGGAATCGTGCCCAAGAGCAA
>JAHTLZ010000846.1:0-11827 GCA_023846285.1 Phrynocephalus versicolor
AGGTCGTGCGCTCCGGCCAAGGAAAACGCCCAGGCGATTTGGAGAGGTAAGAGGACCCTCAAGATGGCCATTTTTGGGGGGGTGGGGGTGGGGAGGTTGGAGGAAAAATCTCCTTTTGGGGAGGGGTGCCAAAGATCCTAGGGGAGCAGCCCCCCCTTGTCTTAGGGGGTGCTAAAGAGCTGGGAGTAAAAGAGAGAGAGACCAGGGCAAGGCGAACAGCTGGAACCGCCGGCCAGGGCGCACGACGCTGCGCACCAAAGGATGCCGCCCCACCGGTGGGGCGAGAGAGGCTTTATTTAGGAAGGGGGATGATCCTGGGCAGGAGGATGATGGGTAAAGGACCGATCCTTCCCCCCCCCCAGCCCAGCCCCCACCAAGGCAGCCCGGGGCTTCCCCTTAGGAGCTGGCCAGCCAGAGCCGGGTAATCAATCCAAATCAAATCAAATCAAATTTATCTATCTATTTATTTATTTATTTATTTATTTATTGCAACTGGTTATTTCAAGTTGCATTGTTTATTGTCAGCAAGGGCTTACTGATCCATTGTATAACACTTTAAATTTATTTATTTATTTATTTATTTATTTATTTATTTATTTATTTATTTAGGTTGTATGCCGCCCATTACCCAAAGGTCTCTGGGTGGCTCACAATCAAAATAAACAATCCAGACAATTAAAACATCAAAAGTGCAAAAAAAATTAAAACAATAAGAGGCAATAAATACAATATATTAAAATCTGGTATTTTATTGTCTTTTTATAAAACAATAAAAGACGATAAATACAATATATTAAAATACTACATTATACAGTCATTGACCCGAGTAATTAAAAACAGGCTTATGAAATACTGTATATCAAATGCATAGAACTTTAAAACATTTCAGGTAAGATTACTCCCTTTCATAGGACTAACTAGTGATAACTTTCGGGGATTCTCAGAGCTGCAGATAAAAACTTGGCCCCAGACTTGGGTAATTGTTGGGTTTGCTCCCCGCAGGAACTCCAAGAGGTCAGTGGAGGGCAAACCGGCACATTTGCTCATAACTGGGTGTAGATAATAGAGATGTTCAGACGTTTAGAGTCTACATTATTCTAGTCTGGTGTGTGACACAGTTCCTGGATCCTTTCTCCATTTGGTGAGCCGGTTAATGTATCTGCTGGGTCCCCCTGGGGTGCACAGGTCGGAAGGGGTGATGGATTTGCCAAGATGGAAAATGCCGGGCCAGGGTGGGTGTTGCAACCCCCAGTCGCTTCTGGACTCAGCCAGCAGCGGTCCTGACATTTGCTTGCTGATTGATCGGCCTTTATTTGAATTTTTATCTTATCTGTTTCTTTACACCGCCCACCCGACCAAGGGTTCACTCCTGGCAGTCTTCCATCCAGTGCATTCCCGCTGATTTTAAACCAAAATGCAGGGGGGACCCGTGGGGTTGGGGGAGAGGGAGGTGATGGATCCAAAGCGCCCCCCTCCCCACGGATGGAGATAAGGAAGGTCCTCTAATGATAAGCCTTTAAGAAACATCTGAACCCTCAGTGGCTCATCTAAATCTTGAGATCCGTTATTTGCTATTTGTTGTTGTGTGTTTTTTTGTTGTTGTTATCATCATCACAGCAGACAAGATGATGATGATGATGATGATGATGATGATGATGATGATGATGATGATGATGATGATGATGATGATGATGATGATTGTCATGGTGTTGGTTTTGGAGACCCTTTAATAGATTCCTCTCCCCAAAACACTATATGTCTGAAGAAGTGGACGTGTCACAAAACACACGTGGCACCTTCAAGACTAAACTTGACTTTTGTATTTTAATGGACCGTTTCGTGGATGCGTCCACTTCTTCAGATGTACAGCAGTGGAATGAGGTGTTTCATATCGTAGGTGATGAGAGATGCATTTCAAACGCGATGTTCATTGGTGGGGAGGGGAGGGGGAAGAGGAGGGAGAGATGATTTAATTGCCGAAAATGGTGGGAAAGGAAGATTTGGCTAGGGGGTCATAGATATGTAAAGTATTGCTAATGGCTCTGCAGCCAGGGTCTGTAGAAATGTTAAGTGTGGTTTTAAAGTACATTCCCTAAGTGTCAGAAACCAGAACCAGATTTTTTTGGGGGGGGAGGCGTGAGAGAATGGGAATTTTTTACCTAAAAGTTCCAGGTGGGAGATAATTGCCATGAAAAAAGTGGCAATATAGTAATTTTAAATTTGATAATGACTCATAGAACACCAGACTTATGTTTAATCCATTCTTGTGTGTGTCCATCATGCATATGAATTTTATCTCAGCTGTTTCTCCTTTGTGTTCTGGATTTGTGATGACTCTGTTCCAAAACGGTGATCTATAAATCCTTCAAGGAGTGTCCTGGTAGACTGAAATGGTTTGGGAAAGGTTTCTGTGTATTATGGTTTCTTAGATCAAACTTGTGTCCATGGATGCGTCTTCTTAGAGATTGTCCTGTTTGTCCGATGTAGAGTGCAGATGGGCATTGTTGGCAAACGATGGCATAGATCGCATTAGCTGAGGAGCAGGTGAAGTTGCCCTTGATACTGTATTTGACGTTGGCGGCTCCTGTGATTGTGTTGCCAGAGTAGAGGTGTGGGCAGAGTTGGCACCGGGGTTTGTGGCAAGGTTTAGTTCCGTTGTCCGTGTTGCTGTTTTTTAATCTTGTGTGCATTAGTATTTTGTTTGGGGTTGGGAAGTAGCCACGAGGCAAGTAGGGGTCTCCCACCAAGAGCTTTGGAGAGTGACGTGTTCTTGTCAAGGAGGGTCTGGAGAACATTTAAGGAATGCTTGAGCAGTCTCACTTGTGGACTCTAAGAGGCAACCTGTCATTTGGCCCTTTGGATCTGTCTTGTAGCAGGTTATCTCTGGGTATGCGTCTTCCTTTGTTGATTTGCTCCTTAATCATCTGAGGTGGTTCCTGTAGTCTGAGGAAAACATTTTGTAGATCCTTGAGTTTGGAGTCTCTCTCCTATGGGTCAGAGCAGATGCAGTTGTAGCTTAGGGATTAACTATAGATGACAGGTTTCGTGGTGTGTTCAGGATGGACTTGAAGACTGCAGAGAGGTATATCGGTCGGTTGGTTTTGGGTACAGTGTGTTACTGAGATGCCCCTGTTGTACTTTCATAGTGGTGTCCAGAAAGTATGATTGTTGTGTGGATTGTTCCAGGGTGAGGTTGATGTTTGGGTGAATACTATTGATGTTCTGGTGGAATTTTTTAAAGGATTCCTTTTTATGGGGCCAGATCAGAAAAATGTCATTGAGCCACTCATATTGAGGGCTGGAGTTAGTCTGTGGAACTCCCTGTCACAGGATGGGGTGATGGCATCTGGCCTGGATGCCTTTAAAAGGGGACGGGACAGAATCCTGGGGGAAAAGTGACAAACCATGATGGAGATGTGTCATCTCCAGACTTAAAACCAGGGTCCTTCAAGGGCCAGATGCAGGGGAGTGGGATCAGGAGACAGAGATCTAGTCTCATGCGCTCCCAAATGCATCTGGTGGGGCCACTGTGAGATACAGGAAGCTGGACTAGATGGGCCTTTGGCTCTTCTTAGGTTCTTATTTATTTCAAAGAGAGAAGTGGTTTCTGGGTGATGTGGTTAAGAAAGCCTTGTTCCAGGTCAGCCATGAATATGTTTGCGTATTGTGGGGCCTTGGGGGTGCCCATTGCAGCTCCATGGATCTGGAGGTCGTTTTTATTGTCCAAAGAGAAATAGTGGTGTGTGAGGACAAAGTCACGGGGGGGGGGGTTATGTGGGATTCTTCTTTCTTTTGGATGGTGTTTGTGATAGCTTGTAGTCCATCTTTGTGTGGGATGTTGGTCTAGAGTGCCTCTACTTCCACTGTGGCTAATATGGTGTTATCAGGAAGGTTCTGTGAGGACTGAAGTTTCCTTAGGAAGTCTGGGGTGTCCCTTACATAACTGGGGGCATAGGGGTTTGAGAACGTTGTCCAAGTATCCAGATACTCCAACTGTGATGGCGTTGATGCTTGATACAATCGGACGGTCAGGCTTACCTTGTTTATGTATTTTTGGTTGAAGACCGAAAGTTGCTGGTTGAGGTTCTTGTGGTGTTTTCTGCAGGCGTTGTTCATCTACGTTTCCAGGGAAGTCTTTCATGAGGTCCTGTAATTCCTTTTGGTATTTGTTGGCATGTCCAAACTTTGGCCCTCCAGATGTTTTGGACCACAACTCCCACAGTCCTTTGTCATTTGCAATCTAAGCTTAGAATTCTGGGAGTTGTGGTCCAAAACATCTGGAGGGCTGAAGTTTGGACACGCCTAGTTTAGGAACTGGCAGAATTTGGTGTTGGATAGTTGTCTTTGGGCTTCCGGTGTGTAGCTTGGTTTATCCATCATGACCACAGCACCACCCTTGTCAGCTTCTTTGATTGCAGAAGGACAGGATGTATTCCTCTCTGTTTGCTGTTTTGTGTTCAGGATGAAAGCTTGAAGAATGCAGATAGGTATATCGTTCGGTTGGATTTCGGTACAGTGTGGTACTAAGATACCCATGTTACAGTTTTACAGTGGTGTCCAGAAAGTTAGCTTGATGTGTGGATTGCTCCAGGGTGAGGTTGAGGTTTGGGTGAAAACTATTGAAGTCCTGGTGGAATTTTTTTAAAGGATTCTTTTCCATGGGTCCAGATCAGAAAAATGTCATTGATCCACTCAGACTGAGGGCTGCGAGAGTAAGAACAGACAAAAGAAAATATTTTTTTACCCAACATAGCTCTTCTTATGTTCTTATGTACAGTGGTACCTTGTATAAAGGAATTAATTTGTTCCAAAGTAAATTATGTTAAGCAAATTTTCCTTTATACTAATTTCCCATAGGAATGCATTGAAAACGGAGTAATCCCATTTTTATGTTGTACAGATTTGCCCCATAGGCAATTATGCTAAGCAAATTTCCCCCTATCTCCGGAATTTTTTATGTTGTACAGATTATATGTTATACAAACGGTTTGTTATATGAGGGTCCACTGTATTTCAAATAGCGAAGTGGTTTCTGGATGCTGTGGTTAAGACAAGGTTGTTTCAGGTCAGCCATGAATATGTTTGCATATTGAGGGGCCATTGATCTGGAGGTCGTTTTTATTGTCCAAAGAGAAATAGTTGTGTAGGAGCACAAAATCATGGGGGAGGGGATTATGTGGGATTCCTCTTTCTTTTGGATGGTGTTTGTGATAGCTTGTAGTCCATCTTTGTGTGGGGTGTTGGTATAGAGTGCCTCTACATCCACTGTAGCTAATATGGTGTTATCAGGAAGGTTCTGTATGGACTGGAAGTTTCCTTAGGAAGTCTGGGGTGTCCCTTACACAACTGGGTCATAGGGGTTTGAGAACATTGTCCAAGTATCCAGATACTCCAACTGTGATAGCGTTGATGCTTGATGCAATCAGACAGCCAGGGTTACCTTGTTTATGTATTTTTGGTAGGGGATAGAAGGTTGTGGGTTGAGGTTCTTGTGGTGTTTTCTGCAGGAGTTGTTCAGCTACGTTTCCAGGGAGGACTTTCATGAGGTCCTGTAATTCCTTTTGGTATTTGTTGGTCACACAGGCATGTCCAAACTTCGGCCCTGCAGATGTTTTGGACCACAACTCCCGCAGTCCTTTGTCATTGGCCATCTAAACTTAGAATTCTGGGAGTTGTGGTCCAAAACATCTGCAGGGCCGAAGTTTGGACATGTCTAAGGGCTGGCAGGATTTGGTGTTGTATAGTTTGTCTTTGGGCTTCCTGTTTGTAGCTTGGTTTGTCCATGATGACCACAGCACCGCCCTTGTCAGCTTCTTTGATCGCAGAAGGACAGACCGCGAGGGAGGACAAATTCTTCTGGTTGGCTCAGTTTGTAGCTGGATAAATGTGTGATGTTATTTTGTAAGTCCATGGTGTCCTTGTTGTGAGTCAGGTGACAGTGTAGTAGATTTCCCAGCTTCTTATTCTTTTCCTTTAGTGAAAGGAAAAGAATAAGGAAGGAAAAGAATAAGAAAATAGAGCTGGTGCCTTGTAGTGTTGAATTTTTGTTCAGACTCTCTTGCAGATGGTTGTTCAAGCGTTGCAATAACCTTTTGTATTCCCCTCCGTTTGCTGTAGAGCAGGCATGTCCAAACTTCGGCCCTCCTGATGTTTTGGACCACAACTCCCAGAATTCCAAGCCTGGATTGCCAATGACAAAGGACTGTGGGAGTTGTGGTCCAAAACATCTGGAGGGCTGAATTTTGGACATGCCTGCTGTAGAGGATTTTCAGCAGGTGGTTAAGTAGCTTCTTGGATAGAGTGTGGCACAAACTGTCTCCGTAGTCCGTAGGGCGTCTTGACTTTTGTAATTTTATTATTCTGAGTACTTTTCGGATGCAGCCCTGTTGTTTGCATTTGGCGAGGAAGATGGTGTCGGTTTGTACTTGTGCAAGTTTCTTCACGAGGTGGATGGATCTCCATCAACCTCACGGAGAAACCTCATGTTGCTTATGGCTCCGTGATGAGTTTCTTGAGCGAAACCAGACGTACCTCAGAGCAGAGTGGGTTGGAAGAAACACAAGGAGGAGTGGTGGGAAAGTTTCTTACCTTAAGACTCCCGGTGGGAGATAATTTCCATGAAAAAAAAGGTGGAGATATAATTATATTGCATTTGGATAGTGATTCAAGAAACCCTGACATGCGTTAAGTCCTTTCTTGTGTGTTTCCATCATCCATATGGATTTCATCTAGGCTGTTTCCCTTTGTATTCTTGATCGGTAATGATTCTGTTCTAAAACAGTGACCTTCAAGTCCTTCAAGGAGTGTCCAGGTAAACTGAAGTGGTTTGAGACAGGTTTCTGTGTATTATGGTTTCTTAGGTTAAACTTGTGTCCATGGATGCGTTTTCTTAGAGATTGTCCTGTTTGTCCGATGTAGAGTGCAGATGGGCATTGTTGGCAAAAGATGGCATGGATCGCATTAGCTAAGGAGCAGGTGAATTGCTATCGTATTTGACATTGGCGGGTCCTGTGATTGTGTTGCCAGAGTAGAGGTGTGGGCAGAGTTGGTACCGGGATTTGTGCCAAGGTTTAGTTCTGTTGTCCATGTTGCTGTTTTTTAATATTGTGTGCATTAGTTTTTTGTTTGAGGTTGGGAAGTAGTCACTAGGCAATTAGGGGTCTCCCACCAAGAGCTTTGGAGAGTGACGTGTTCTTGTCAAGGAGGGTCTGGAGATCATTTAAGATGAGCTTGAGCGGTCTCCCTTGTGGACTGGAAGTGGCAACCAGTGGTGTTCTGTCATTTGGCCCTTTGGATCTGTCTTGTAGCAGGTCATCTCTGGGTATGGGTCTTCCTTTGTTGATTTGTTCCTTAACCATGCGAGGTGAGTCCTGTAGTCTGAGGAAAACATTTTGTAGATCCTTGAGTTTGGAGTCTCGCTCCTGTGGGTCAGAGCAGGTGCGGTTGTACCTTTGGGCTTGACTGTGTACGATGGACTTTGTTGTGTGTTCAGGATGGAAGCTTGATGAATGCAGATAGGTATCCCGGTCGGTTGCTTTTTGGTACAGTGTGTTACTAAGTTGGCCATGTAGTAGCTTCACAGTGGTGTCCAGAAATTTCCCCTGCTGGGTGGATTGTTCCAGGGTGAGGCTGATGTTTGGGTGAAAACCATTGAAGTCCTGGTGGAATTTTTGGGAGATTCCTCTCCATGGGTCCAGAGCAGAAAAAATGTCATTGATGTATTTCAAATACAGAACTGGTTTCCGGGTGCTGTGGTTGACAGCCTTGTTCCAGGTCAGCCATGAATATGTTTGCGTATTGTGGGGCCCTGGGGGTGCCCATTGCAGCTCCATGGATCTGGAGGTCGTTTTTATTGTCCAAAGAGAAATAGTGGTGTGGGAGCACAAAGTCACAGAGGGTGGGGATGATGTGGAATGCCTCCTTGTTTTGGATGGTGTTGGTGATAGCTTGTAGTCCATCTTTATGTGGGGTGTTGGTCTAGAGTGCCTCTACATCCACTGTAGCTAAGATGGTGTTATCAGGAAGGTTCTGTGTGGACTGAAGTTTCCTGAGGAAGTCTGTGGGGATCCCTACATAACTGGGTCATAGGGGTTTAAGAACGTTATCCAACTATCCAGATACTCCAACTGTGATGGCATTGATGCTTGATGCAATCGGACAGCCAGGCTTACCTTGTTTATATATATTTTGGTACAGGATAGAAGGTTGCGGGTTGAGGTTCCTGTGGTGTTTTCTGCAGGAGTTGTTCAGCTACATTTCCAGGGACGGTCTTTCATGAGGTCCTGTAATTCCTTTTGGTATTTGTTGGCCCTCCAGATGCTTTGGACCACAACTCCCACAGTCCTTTGTCATTCGCAATCTAAGCTTAGAATTCTGGAAGTTGTGGCCCAAAACATCTGGAGGGCCGAAGTTTGGACATACCTAGTTTAGGGGCTGGCAGAATTTGGTGTTAGATAGTTTGTCTTTGGGCTTCCAGTGTGTAGCTGGACTTGTCCATGGTGACCACAGCACTGCCCTTGTCAGCTTCTTTGATCGCTATGTCGGGATTGCTCCTGAGGCTGTTTATAGCATCCTGTTCTGTTTGTGTCAGTTTATATGTTAAGTGTGGTTCCTTGTGGATTATCTCAGCCCTGGTCCAGTGGTGAAAGCATTCAATACAGAGGCCAAGTCCTTGCTTGCGGCCTTCTATGGAGTCCAAGTGGCATTTTTTTTTTGTGGCATTGTGGTGCAGGTGGAACTGTAGTAGCATCCCCATGTTGTTGAGATATTCCCACATCTTGTTGTGTGTAATTAACACAGGAGTCACATGGTATCTTTCGCTGAGCCTCTTAAAAACAGAATACTTAATTTACAATTTGTATACCACCAGCTTGTATAAACAACTCTAGGCGGTGCACAAAATCAAGACAAGAACAAAATAAATAATAAAAATGCACAGTAAACAAATCCAACAGACTGTAGCCTTTGGTGGGTGAAAAGAAAAGTCCTCCTTTATTTCTTAGGCATTTTTCCTAATTGTTTCCAGACAGTTTTAACTAAAGGATCCCCAGGGGACGTCCCCCCCCCTAAAAAAAGAATAAGAGACTTTTAAAAATCAAAAATAGGTTCACTACTATTTTTTTAAAAAAGTTCAGCATTTTAAAGAACACTTTTGGTTCTAAAATAATAAAGGAACAATGAACTAGCATTATGTCTCTAAAATAAAATAAGAAAATAACTGAATACTCTCTCTCACTCTCTCTCTCTCTTTCTCTCTCAAGGAGGTGCCAAGTGCTGGAATTTCACAGTCACTTGGCACTGTGAAATTCTGAGTTTATTCAAAGGATCTGGAAAAAAAGCAACCAAAAAATAGGGTGGGTGGGTGGGTTACAACTCTGTAGGTTATTTTTAAAATACTTTTTAAATTGTTTGTTTTAGCTCTGTGTCACAATTAGCTATTAAATCATTATAATATATTTATTCTTCCTTTTTCAGAGTGTGGCGAATCTCTGCCCGGCCCTTCTGCCGTTGGATTTCCAAGTCCCATCGGGCATGGGCTGTCATGAGCCTGAGGAAGATAGGATCTGGAGTGAAAGAGTTTGGCGTTTCCCCCAAGCAAGGCTGAAGACTCAAACCAGCCCTGCTGAAGAGTCGTATACGGGGAGCAGCGATCCGGCACCGTTCAGCCCTGGATTCCTCGGAAACAAGGTAGGACCGGCATTACAAGCCCCATCATCCTGGTTAGCACCAAGCAATGTAGAGGGAGGGAAAATGTGTGGGAAATGGGATATGTAGTTGGAGGTCCCCCCGCAGGTTCCTGGGGGCAAGGGGTATGGGCTGCTGTGACCACTGAACAGTGTACCACGCTATGTTGAGGTGTAACTACAGCTCCGTGTGTACTCACACATGGCAATGACACACCGCACCGTCCGGAGTGTGTAGGGTGCCTGGTGCAACTCTGCCATCCCAAGCCAGCTCTTTCTTACCTGCTTCTGGAGGGCGGGAACCCAACTTAAAGAGAAAAACCATTAGGGACTCTAACCATTCCCCAGCAAAGTACATCTTGAGTTGAGCTCCAGGAAAAGAGATTCCATTTGAACATCAGGAAGAACTTCATGACGGTTAGAGCTGTTCGGCAGTGGAATAAGATGCTGCCCCAAAGGAGGGTGGTGGAGTCTCCTTCTTTGGAGGTTTTTAAGCAGAGGCTGGATGGCCACCTGTCGGAAACATTGTGATGGGGGTTCCTGCATGGCAGGGGGTTGGACTAGATGGCCCTTGAGGTCTCTTCCAACTCTAGGATTCTATGATTTTCTGATCCACATAAACCTATAACACACCAGCCAAACTCTTACGACAAGGGTGATTTTTAAAAATGGCAACATTCCTCCAATTAATAGTTGATCTTTAAAGAACACTCAAGGCAAATCCACAAGAGAAGGCCCTTTCCCCAGCTCGCAGGCCGGGAGTGCCCCATTGAGGACAAAATATGAAATAAAATAAAAATAAAGACATTGTTAAACAGCGCAGACTTTCCTGAACTGCGGCACGGTTTTGCCGATGCCCTCAGGATCACACCCTTGTTGAATTGGAGTTCAAACCAGAACCTTTTTTTCCCCCAGTGAGGAATCTGGGGGAGTTTCCCCCCCCTCGTCCAGTTTTTTTCCAAAAGTCAGTAAAAAATAATAATTTTTCTTGAGCACCACCCGTATCCCTCCATGCCAGCCTATTTAGGGCCATTCTGTGCCATTAAATACACCAAAACAAGAGAACTAGAAGGAGGACCGGGAGGTTAATTCGCATTACTTTAAGACTCCGTTAATCATGGGGTCGGTAACCGCAGTTGGGACCTATTATTCATCATCTGAAAATATTTTTTGAAGAACAAATTGCTAGTACAGTGGACCCTTGCATAACAAACAGCTTGTATAACATAAAATTTGTTGTATAACATAAAATATTCTGGAGATAGGTGAAATTTGTTTAACAGAATTGCTTATGGGCCAAATCCGTACAAGATGAAAATGGGATTACTCCATTTTCAATGCACTCCTATTCAAAATTTGTATAAAGGAAATTTTGCTTAACATAATTTCATTTGGAACGAATTCCTTCATACAAGGTACCACTGTATTGTAAATACCTATTACTGAAGGTGAAACTACCAGAGGTGTCCACAGGAGGGCGCCAGAGAGCATGCTGTGGATTGCTATAATGTGCATTTTTTTCAGCATTTTCTGGGGGTTCGAGGCAGATACTGGGGTCCTAGTGTAATTCACATTTTTGTAACTGGATTGAGGTCCTAGCCGGATGGTGGGACAACATTTCTCAGCTATCTATTAAGCCAAAAAAATTGTTTTTCCTTTTTCTTTTGGAGAGGACTTTGTAGCATCTCCTATGAGTCCAAACATCCTGTTTCTTCTCCCCCCCCCACCCTGCCCCAATCCGTCTACATAGGACTGGATGCCCAAACCTTCCAGCTCACAAACGTTGAGCTTTATCACCCCGGAGGGCACCACTTCGATAGGGCCCTTTTCCCCAAGTCTTTCCTTCCCAAAAACCCTGCCCATAAATTTAAGAACATCTCTGGCCTCCTTAAAAGAAGCTGTTTGGCCCCCAAAAAAGTATTTTCAGGGGTGTTAATAGGAACAGCATTGAGGAAAAACCCCTTCAAACATCTCTGGCTTTCCACAGATCCAGGAAGCTGGACTCAAGATGGGCCTTTGGCCTGATCCAGCAGGGCTCTTCTTAGGTTCTTATTTATTTCAAAGAGAGAAGTGGTTTCTGGGTGCTGTGGTTAAGAAAGCCTTGTTCCAGGTCAGCCATGAATATGTTTGCGTATTGTGGGGCC
>JAHTLZ010000847.1:0-10326 GCA_023846285.1 Phrynocephalus versicolor
TGAAAGGAATAAAAATAGCTGTAGCAAATAGCTGTAGCTGGGGTCCTTTGCCGGCAAGCAAGAGGCTTTGCAAAATGCAATAAACAGTCTGGGTCTTCAGGAAAGTGATTTATTGGTTGCCAACCAAGGGAGCTCTCACTCGATACAAATCAAGTGAAAAGTCCACCGGACAAAGAGAAAGCAGCAGATCTTATAGAATTACATTTCTCCTCCTTTCCCCCTCCCATCCGAATTCTACGTCATGTACATCTGTTACACACATCAAACATTAATTGATACTCCTGGTCATTTATTTTGTACTTCTGACAACAATTAAATATATTCTTTGGATTCCTAATTGGAACGGTGTTTGATGTGGCTTGTACGGAGCTACACGGAGCTGGGAGAGTTTGCGGCCTTGGCGCTTGACAGTGATGGATGCCAGCTGCCTGGGATGAGCTCACAAAACAGATAAGACTTTCTTGGCTAGCTTAGCTACATGTAATTAACTGTGTAAAGCATCAAAGCTATATAAAAATAATTAGGTCTTTGAATCTCATTGCTTGCCCAAAGATTTAACTAAAGTTTGTTTGCAGGAATAAGAACATAGAATATACATGTGATACAAATAAAGTGCTTATTAATAATACTACCTCTAAATCTATAACTTGTGTGGCTTATGTTATGCAGGGTATAGCTTGGGATATAACTTGTATGGCTATATTATGCAGGGTATAGCTTGGAATATATTGCTATGAGGTTTGTCAATGCCTGGGGGTTACTAAGACAGCTACATATATGCTTGATCTATACCCTTCACTCCCCCCTGAACGAGTTTTGGGAATTTACGGCAGTAAATTACCCAGAGGCTGTTGTTCTCGACCTCTGTCATAGTCTTGCAACAGCGCGAGCATTTCTGGTGCAGCGCGCTTTGCCACCATGCGAAGGATAGAAGTTTGAAGGAACTTGATCAAGCAAGGGGCGAGTAAGCATATCAAAAGCAGAATACATAATGGGGCAACTATCATACCAATGATGGCTTTAAGCCAACCTCCCGGAAGGAGGTCTTGCAACCAGCCTAACTGCAACCCTTTCCATTCCTGAGCAGGGTTAACTGTGAGTTGTTTGATTTCTGTGGTAAGTTGGTTTATGACGTCACCAACCGGGTCAATTTCGAGACAGCAGTTCGTCATATTCCACTTACCATACACGCCGTTTTCCGCCGCTAACAGATAGTCGAGAGCGAGCCTATTTTGATAGACTGCTGTCCGCAATTTGTCAGTGGCAACGGCAAGTGCGGTCAGCGCGGAAGAGATGCGCTGTCCCGCCAAATCTAAGACTGCTTGTAATCGGATAATTCGATTAAGCATGTAAATAGGGGTCCTGTATCCCCAGCTCCCATCTGCGGCCCAGGTGGCAGGGCCGTAAACACAAATGATGCGTTCCGAATCCCATGTGTCCCCATGGTATTGATCCGGATGCTTACAGTCAAAACCTTCAAAGGGTGTTCCCTCCCGCTTTAAGCTTCCCCGCTTCTCTCTGGACAAGGGGCCATACACGGGAGCGGCAAGGGACTGTTGTGGTGCTGTAGGAATTAGGAAAAATGAGGGTTTTATGAACCCTAGGACACAGGAGCCAGACCAGCTGGCTGGCAGCATTTCATAAGCAAAGCTACCACATATCCAGTATAAATTTAAGGGAGCTTCCCAAGGCACGGGAAGGTCTGAATAAATGTAGGACAGGAG
Organism: Phrynocephalus versicolor; assembly: GCA_023846285.1. Taxonomy (NCBI): domain Eukaryota; kingdom Metazoa; phylum Chordata; class Lepidosauria; order Squamata; family Agamidae; genus Phrynocephalus; species Phrynocephalus versicolor. The sequence goes on from JAHTLZ010000847.1 coordinate 1,725, forward strand.
CGCACCGGTCAGTTTGGCAGGTGGCGGCATGCCTGAGGGTGACTTCCAGGCACCTTTTTCCCAAGTCCCTAGGCAAGCCAAGGAACCTACAGGGATGGTGCCCTCCTGTGAGAATCACACCTGACCAACCAACTCAGTGGAAATAGTCCACACTAACTTTTGGGGGTAATCCCTTGTGGTGAAATTTCCCATCCGGGACAAATTATTGAATAGCTCCGGATTGATTTCCATAGCCTCCCATGGCCAAGCTTGGCCCATGTTGGTACCGCCACAAACATAACAATCTGAAACTCCCAATTCTGTGGCTATTGATTGTGCCAATCTAACAAAAGAATTTTTTGCAATGTCTGGGATTTCAAGGGAATCATCTTGTAATCTGTCTAAGGCGCTACCACCTTCAGTCCAGGTGTGATTCCTCTTTTTCCCCTCTCGCAGAGTAGTGCGGGTAATCGTAATGTACCCCTTTGGGTTATACCCAGAAGCAGCTATGCCAAACCCATAGACTTCAATGGAAGGATGTGTTCTATTGATGCCCAGAATCACAGTGTTGTCGTCACCCCTGCGGAAAAATGCTATGTGTTCACAGGGTTTAAAGGGTTGAAGCTGACCCCTTCCTGTGTGTTCACACACACACGTCCAGCTCATGCAAGCGGCACTTGCTTCACAAGGTGTCCACTTTTCAGGATTCCCAAATTTCCATCCTCTGTGGGGTTGGCATATATATTTGGCTTTTGTGTTATAGTACTTGTCTGAAGTATGACACCAGGGTCCTAGACCAAAGTCAGTCACTGTGCAAGCTTTAAACACAAGTTGAACTTGCTCAGTGCCTTGCTTCAAAACTACCGTAGAATTTAGGTAATGAAGACGTCCCCCACCGTCTGGGTTTCTCCTTAGGGGAACTGCAGTTTTTGCCATGCCTGCCCACACAGAAAAGTTATAACGAATCGGGACTCCAGGCCTATAACAGTGAGAGGTGCCTGAAGTATCATTGCAAAGGTGATACACCATGCCTTTACTTTGACAGATGGTCCCTGCGTGTTCACACTCTGGGGGCTGCTGGGTACTGAAAATCAGAGTGCTTGTCACTTCGCCATCTTTCATGGTGTTCACTATGCAAGGGGCACATGTTTGCACCTGAGGCTGGACTGGTGCTGTAAGGCAAATGGGTATTATAAGCAAAATAGCCAGGGTCCCTTCTACTCTAGGGAATCCCCACAGTCTGTGTTTCCAGTGGCAAAGTACGATTACCATACCAATTATGAAGGCAAAAGGTGCCACGATCCATACCCAAATGGGTGCTTCTGTAAACATGTTTAGAATAAACAACAATAGTCTATAAAAGCAGAAATCAATAATTAGTGTCTCTCTGTAAGGCTGCAAAGGCTTCAGAATATTCTCTTGCCAGTTGACGAACCAATCGTCGAGACCAGGTAACAGGGTGATAGGAATCAGCTCTGTAGCCCACTGTGCGCAGATAAGCGCCGATCTGTCCTGGTGGGTGTTGGGGGCTGGTGTGTGTGTGAGGCAAGACGAGCTCTTCTGGTTCGTCACTCAAGAAAAATATGTGCAAACACCCACAAGTGTACAGTCTCGCACACGTTGGCATCTGCCAGGGTCTTAAAACAGTGATGATGTCACCAGATTCAAAAACAGCTAGTTCTCTGTTCTGGCGAAAAGGGTATAAAGGGTGAAGTTGCTGGTCTGTCAGCCTCACTTCAAAGTAAAAGTCAGGTGCTGGTAAAGCCCCCTCTCCCCCCATAAAACAACAGAGAGAAAAAGAGAAAAAGAGGCAGGAAGACAGGATTTTAATCTGTCAACCTGAGGTGCAGGGAGAATCAGCGGATGGCGTTGGGATTCTTCGAAGTGTCAAACGCAGGGTGCCCTCAGGATCAGGGTGTGACGACCACAGGGCAGGGTCACTGGGTTGTCCTCCTTCCTGGGTGATGTCATCTAGGTCGATGTCATCTGGGGCGATGTCATCTGGGTCGTCTGCTGGCGGGATGGCACCGGTCTGGTCTCTCTTGGGTGCAGGGTCGTCTTCGGGTTGGACCTCCTCGTCTGTTGGTTCCGGAACTGCCAACTTAACACGGGTATGATGAATCCAAGGGGTGATTTCGGCCACTTTCACTGCCGTGGGGGTCTGCAGAAGAATCACGAATGGGCCTCTCCACTTCGGACGAAGAGAAAGGTGCTGCCAATCTTTCACCCAAACCGAATCTCCCACTCGAAACTTGTGGACAGGTTCTTGTAACAGGATGGGAAGTTTCTCCAGAGTCCATCTGTGTAAAGAAGAGAGACACTGGCCAAGCAACTGAAGATATCTAGCATGTGTCAAGGAAGCTACCCTTTCAGGACGAATTCCATATGAAATAGGAACAGGCCGTCCGTAGACAAGCTCAAAGGGGGAAATGCCAATGTGTTTCAAAGGGGTAGTTCTTGACCTGAACAAGGCAAGTGGAAGCATTTCCACCCAGCCTTTCCCTGTTTCCTGAACCAATTTAGACAAATGAGACTTCAAAGTTCTGTTCATTCTCTCGACCCGACCTGAACTCTGGGGTCTGTATGCAGTGTGAAGGTTCCACTTAATTTGTAGGGCTTCAGCTAACCCCTGTAGAACCTTGTGAACAAAGGCCGGCCCATTGTCCGAGCCCAATGAGTAGGGCATCCCGTGACGACAAAGGTGATCTCTCAAAAGCCACCTGATGACTTCACTAGCTTGTTCTGTCTTTGTTGGTGTTGTCTCAGCCCACCCTGTGAATGTACAAATTGCCACCAACAAATAACGAAATTGTCCACACTGAGGCAATTCAGCAAAGTCTATCTGTAGATCCTGAAAGGGCTCTCTTCCGTAGTGTTGGATTCCAGGCTGGGGCAGTGGTCCCACGCGTGGATTATTTTTCTGGCAAAGAACACATCGCCTGGATACATTGGCAGCAATTTGACGTAGCCGGGCGATGTACAGATAGGGGCTAAGGTGATGATAAGCTACATCTGGTCCTTGGTGTGTGCCTGCATGATGATTTTGTATAACCTTACAAGCTAGACTTTCAGGCACCCACAATTGTCCATCTGGCATGACATACCAGCCTTCCTCATTTCGTGACAAGTCTTGTTCCCTAGCAAACTGCTCCTCTGCCCGGGAATAGACCGGTGAACTGGGTGGCAAAATATCCAGGGGAATTAAGCTGAGTTCAAATAACAGATCGCTTTGTGCTGCTTGCTTGGCAATCCTATCTGCCAGCCTGTTTCCCCTAGCCTCAAGGCTGAATCCAGCCGTGTGTCCCTTGCAATGTATCACAGACACTCTTCTGGGCTTCCAGACTGCATCAAGAAGCCTTAATAAAATATCAGGGTGTGCTACTGAACTTCCTTCCGATGTAAGAAGTCCCCTCTCCTTCCACAATGCACCATGTGCATGTAAAGTCAAAAAGGCATATTTAGAGTCAGTAAAAATGTTGATGTCTCTTCCCTCTGACAGTTCAAGTGCCCGAGTTAGAGCAATCAATTCTGCCAGCTGGGCAGATGTCCCTGGGGGAAGCTGTTGTGCCTCAATCACAGTGTCATCCAATTCTACAATGGCATAGCCCGCTCTCCTTGTCCCCTCTATTATGGAACTGCTTCCATCAACGAACCAATTTTTCCAGTTGGGATTTGGGGTGTCTTTGAGGTCGGGGCGAGATGAGTAAATTTCATCCATGGTCTGAATGCAGTCGTGAGCTGCAGGCTGATTGCTAATTGGCAACAGAGTTGCTGGATTCAGACCCTCAGTAGTTTGGAAAGTCAGTCCTGCTCTGGAGAATAGTTTCTGGCATTTAATCATAGCGGCTTGGGAAAGATGATATCCCCCTTTGGCGTCTAGCAATGGCAAGACGGCATGGCGGGTGATACAGTGAGTCGGCTGGCCGAAAGTGAATTTATCCGCTTTTTTTAGAAGCGCTGCCAGAGCTACAACTCCTCTCATACAAAATGGAAGCCCTTGTTCTGTTGGGGTTAATTTTTCAGACAGATATGCCACAGGCTGCTGCCAGCTGCCTAATTTCTGACACAAAACTCCCTTCGCCACGCCTTCCTCCTCATCTGAAAACAGGTAAAATGGCTTAGATGGGTCTGGGAGACCTAGCGCTGGTGCCTGTACTAAAGCTCTTTTGATGGCCAGAAAGCTTTCTTGCTGTTCAGGGCCCCAAACAAAAGGATCCGTTTCGGGTCCTCGCGTGGACAAATGCAGTGGTTTAGCCATTAGGCTGAAATTTGGTATCCAGATTCTACAGAAACCCGCAGCCCCTAAAAATCCACGGAGCTCCCTTCTCGTGGTCGGCGCCGGAATTTGTATTATGGATTGCTTCCGCTCCTCGCGGAGCTGGCGCTTCTGGCGGGAAATATCAAACCCTAAGTAACGCACAGTCTCTTGACAAATTTGGGCTTTCTTTTGAGAAACCCGGTACCCTGTGTCTGCCAAATGATTGAGGAGATCTATGGTGAGCTGCTGGCAATCCGGTTTTGTCTCTGCTCCTGCCAGAATGTCATCTACATATTGTAAAATCACTTGTCCCTTCTTCTTTGGGAAGGAGGCCAAATCTGAAGCTAGGGCTACCCCAAACAATGTCGCGGAATTTTTGAATCCTTGGGCTAAACGGGTCCAACAGAATTGGCCCTTTGTCCCTGTGTGGGGGTCCTCCCATTGAAAGGCAAAAAGGTGTTGACTTTGGGGCGCTACGCGGCAACAAAAATAGGCATCTTTGAGGTCCAGGACGGTGAAAAATGCTGCTTCTGGTGGCACTAAGCTCAGAAGCGTGTAAGGGTTCGGTACCGATGGAAAAATGGTCTCCACGGCCTGGTTCACCAATCTGAGGTCTTGAACCGGACGATAAGACCCATCCTCCTTCTTCACAGGCAAAAGGGGAGTGTTCCATTCAGACTGGCATGGAACAAGAATGCCATATTTGATCAGTCTCTCTAAATGGACCCAAATACCCTCTGCCGCTGCTCTTCCAATAGCATACTGTGGGACAGAAACTGGGGTGGCCATGGGCTTTAATTGAACTACAAACGGTGGGATATTCTGTGCCATCCCGGGAGGGTTTCCCTCAGCCCAAACTTGTGGGTTCACTTGGTCTAGAATTTCACGTGGAATCAGGCTTGGCTCCTCTTTCACCAGTAACAATCGCCATCTCTCTTTCAAGGGATATTCTACACACAGTTCACCAGAGGGCTCAGTGGGATTTGTTGTTAAATGAACTTCTCCCTTTGGGGTAAAAGTGATTTGGGCGCCTAATTTGAAAAGCAGATCGCGTCCCAAAAGGGGGAGGGGACAGTTTGGCATGTGCAGGAATTTGTGCTGGACAGTGTGGCTACCCAATTTGCACTCAATGGGCTTCATGAAGTAAGCCCGCTGTGCTTTTCCTGTGGCTCCCATTATATTAACTGAACGTGTCCGATCCAGGGAGTTAACGAGGTCTGGAATCACTGAATAGCTGGCTCCTGTATCTATCAAAAATTGGGTGGTGGTGCTCCCTGTCAATATGCTGACAGTAGGTTCGCGGGAGCCCGAACCTTGTCGCCTTCAATATTGATCTTCCTCCTCTTCTAAAGCCATCATGCCTTGGTAAGGTGGTGTCCAGGCAGGTCCCTGTCCTCTCTGTGGTCTAGGGAGCGTCTGGGACATCTGGGCTCCTTGCTGGAATGGGGGCTGTTGTTGGAACTGGGCTTGCCCTGCATGCTGAGTTGGGTTTTGCATCAGATTTTGCTGGTATGGGGCAGGCTGATTATATCGTGGGGGTCCCTGCATCGAATGCCTATAGCCGGGCTGGTGGCTGGGCGAATTGACGATGGGATATCTAGCATGTGCTTGTGGCTGCCAGGATTGGTGGAATGCTCCCCTTTTGAAATTCCCCTGGTTTCGGTTCTCTGGGTTTTGATAACAGTCTTTGGCCCAATGCCCTACCTTGCCACATATTCTGCAAGTGTCCCGTGTTAAGGGTCTCCGTCTAGGCTCAGGGGCTGGATTTAAAGCCATGATTTTCTTCACTGCAGTTTTACTTTTCTGGGAGCCCTGTTCCTCTTCCCTATTATTAAAAGTACTTTGCGCGGACTGCAGCAACCATGATAAGGACTGCCCCATGAAATTCTCTGTCTTTTGAATTTTACGACGTATATCAGGAGCAGATTGAGCAATAAAAACAGTTTTAACAATATTCTCCATCCCTGTGTCTTCGGGATCAATTGGGGTGAATTTCCTGAATGCTAGGTATAAATGATCCAGAAATTCTCCTGGCGGTTCATCTGCCTTCTGAATGATGTCATTCACTTTTGACATATTAATCTTTTTCTGCCCCGCTGCTCTGACCCCCTGGAGGATTGCTGCCTGATATCTTTTCAAAGAGGCTATTCCCCCGTCAGTATTATAGTCCCAATCAGGCACAGTGGTAGGGATGGCTGCATTCACCTGTCCTGGGTCATCTCCTTGGGCAGTGCGATATTTCCTAGCTGCCTCTATGATTTTCCTCGTCTGTTCCGCAGTGAAAAGCCCACGGAGCAGATGTTGAACATCCTCAAAAGTTGGGGTGTAAACACTAAACACACTATCCAATGTGCTGAACACCCGATCTGGGTCATCGTCCAGGCTAGGAAGAGTATTCTTCCAGTTTATGATGTCTGAGCTTGTGAAAGGTATATGTTGCATGGTGGAGGTGCGGGGGGCATTTTGACCTGGGGTGACGGGGTCATAAACTCGCCTGAGGGGCATCACATTGGCATGAGCCCCTTCTGCCATGGCCAGGCGGTCAGCTGCATCAAGTGCCCTCAAAAGGTGCCTCTGTCTCTTCTTCCAGTCCTTTTCCCCTGCTGCCCTCAAAAGGTGGTCTGAGACTTCAAATTTATCCTTATATTTGCTCAACAAATCCTCCACTCTTCCATGTTCCTCTTCTGTCCACTCTCTGTCTCCTCTCAATCGCCTGTAAAAGGCGGACACATCTTCCCAGTCTCCTTCATCTCCTTCACTCTCTCTGCTGGAGCTTCGCCCACCTTTGCCTCCTCTTCCTCTCTCTCTTTTTCTTTCTCTTGACTTCCCTTGTTCCCCTCCTCTCTCTTTCTCTTTGTCTCTCACCCTTCCTCCTGCTGCTGCCAAGTCTCTGCTCAAGGGTGAGTCAGGCTGCGACTCTGGCTTTGGGTCAACATCTGCTGGGCGCCCTGGCGGGGGTGCTGGGTTACCCCCTGGGTTAGGAGGGGGGTTTGGCGCTGGTACAGCTCCAGGGGCATATGGGGGAGGCAGGGAGTCATATTCTTCTTGTTCACAAGCTAAAACTGGTTTGTTCTTATTGAGGGCTAGAATCTTAGCTTGTGGTGGAAGGTTTCTGCATGCTTTCAACCAAGATGGGTTCCGTTTTACATTTCCTCTCCACATTTCAATATATGGAATATGCTGTGGGAAATCTTTGAGAATGATCAGCCAGAGCTGACGGATGAGCTGCTCATCAAAGGATCCATGTGCTGGCCAACCAGGATGAAGGATAGGCCATTCCACTCTACATAAAGTTAGCAGGCGCTCTTTGCGCATAGTGATACCAAAGTCATAGTCTCTAGTGGCGGATTTCCAATTTGCCACCAGGCACATCAAGGGAGTGCTCGGTTTGCTGTGTTCTGCTCCCATTTTATATGTTGTAGTTGTGTGCCTATAGATTCTCCCACAGAATACCAAACGGGATCGCTCCTGGGCAATTAATTACACATCATACACACACAACACGCGATACTGATGTGACCCAAGAGGTCGCCCTTGCTTGGAAATTGCACGTCCACACACACTTCGCCAAGAGGTATGTCCTATTGAGCACCTCGGCCCATTCACCAAACAATCACTGATCCCGTTTGATCACACAAATCACCCATACATTATTCCCCCCAACCAACCTGACTACCCCCACTGCCTAGAGATAAAGCTTTTTATCTTCTCTAAAATCAAACGGAGATGGTGTCACTCCGTCGGTATTGTGGGGCAAAGATTGCCAGTCGTTGCCCCTGCTTAGACACAGGGAATGGCCACTTCCCTGTGGTTACCAAAAAGAATTCAACTTAATACCCACACATATATTCAAACACTAATAAATTCTCTGAGGAAGCCAGAGCAGTGCTCTGCTCCTAATTCTTCAAACACTTGGGGAGGTGAACTCTAGGGCTACTGGGCAAAAAAACCCGTTCCACCCTTGGGGGACCTCAGGGTCTCTCAACCCGTCCCATCCCCCGGTTCCCGGGAAGCTAGGGGCGCAGTCGTCCCTTCTCGTCTCCTTCCCTCCCCGGGGCTACTGGACTTAAATCCTTTCCACCCCCATACAACCGGTTGCTTATCTTACCAGATTCTTATGCAGTCTGTTCTCCCCTCTCCGGCCGGTCTCAGTTTCCTCCGGCGATGATGGATGGTCTAGCACTGACTCGAATTCTTCCCCTCACAAGCGGGAGGTGTCGACTGGAAGAGGTCCCATTCAGCACAGACCTGACATCATCGCCTAGCCAGACTTTGCAAGCCTTCTTAATTGTGGCTGGGTCCCATCTGGGTCGCCAAATGAAAGGAATAAAAATAGCTGTAGCAAATAGCTGTAGCTGGGGTCCT
>JAHTLZ010000849.1:663-13137 GCA_023846285.1 Phrynocephalus versicolor
GGGGTTTGCCAATCCTGGCAAACAAGTTTCTCAATGCACAGCACAGGGCAAGTGTAACAAAGAGAAATGTAACTTCTTCAAAAATGTAATTGTTTATGTAGCCTGGTGGCAAAAGTAAATGAGTGAGGTTGACTCACAAAAACAGCACAAAAACCAAGCTAGTAGAAGGAAGGGGTTTGCCAATCCTGGCAAACAAGTTTCACAAGGCAAGTGTAATTAGGAGAACTGTAACTGAACTTCTTCACAGATGTAAGTTACAACAAGTTACTGCACAAAAACCGAGCTAATAGAAGCAAGGGGTTTGCAAAATCTGGCAGCACCCAACTTTCACACAAATAATGCACAGGTAACTTCTTCAAAGATGTAATTGAAGAAAAAGTTCTATAGAAGTGGCTGGGTGCCTGCCCTTCAACAAATGTTTGTTTGAGTGCCTTAATTCCCAAAAATGAATGAGGTGTTGGACAAGAGAAAGAATATCTAATTATCTATAAATAAGTAAAATGAAATTGTAAAATGTTCTATAGAGGAAGGTGCCCTAGCCTTGTTGCCAAATGCCAATGCCAATGCCAACACAAATGTGTTTGAGATCTTTGAGTGCACTGGTTGGCAAGGGAGACTCTGCCTGCCTACTCAGTCTGTACTCTGTATAATATTTCTAAAATAATTTAATCCACAGCCTCCAACCTCCCCTTCTAAGCACTAGTACTGCCACTTGCTAAACTGTAGGTAGAATAGAAAATGAATGTTAAGGTATAAATAAAACTATAAGCTGCTAAGGGTAGGATAGGGTTGCTGGATTCCCTTCCAAAACCCCAATCACAACAGCAGCAAAAAAGCTGTAGGCCCAGGGTAAAAGGACCTTTGCCAAGTAAATGAACTCGGTGGGAAATTGGGATAGAAAAGAAATGGTATGGTAGTGTAAAATAATATATTTCCAAAATAAATCCGCAGCACCTCCCCTCCCCTCCCGCTCAAACCTTCCCTCCCCCTTGAAGCAAATATAAGCAAATAAAAAACGGAACTCTTCTGAAAACAAAAATGAATAAACGCTGCGTTGCTATTCCCCACAGGGAATAAAAGAAATTCTTATGTTTTGCGAGAATTAAATTCAAATCAATTCCCTCCCTCCCTGCCTAGCGAGACCGAGACCGCGACCGCGAAATTGAAACTAGACTGAGAGCGCAGCAATCCAGCCCTGACCACCCTCCACAAGATCCAAGCCCAGACTGCGACGGACTGGAACTGACTCGCCTTTTTATGCCCTCTGGCACATCCAGAAGTGTCAGTCAAAACCTGGCCATGCGATTGGTGGAATGGCTCCGAAAATTTGCATGGTCCCGTCCCATGGCCAGCCCATCGTTGCGCACGTGTAAAAAAATAAATTAAGAAAAAATAAAATAAAATCAACGGAGACGTATTTTGGCAAGACAAACCCACTGCTGCTACAGTAAAAATTCAAGTGTTTAAAATAGCTATTTTTCTCATGTTTCTGTGGTGCTTTGTTGGGTATTTGGGCCACGATTTCAAAGAAAAAATTGCGGTCGCCATTTTGGATCCCCCCGCCCGCACACCGCATGGCAAAGGCAGACGAGACGATGCCCCCCCCGCCTGGTACCAGTGCAGCGCAGCAGTAGCACTAGCCCAAGGAAAGGGGGGCGGGGAACCCCCCCAAAAAAAACCCCTTCTGGCCTGGTAGGTGCCCTCAGACAGTTTTCGCCTGCTTTTAGGGCCGGGAATCGGCTTTTTTTTTAACTTTTAAAGCTTTTTTTCTGTGCCGCTTGGCATCGCGCGATTGCCGTGATGCAAGTAACGACCACGAAAAATCAGACAAAATTGTTCGTTCGTCGGTGCGAGCTCTAAGTCTGGCGGAGTAATTCCCGTTACCGTTTCCGTTCCGTAACGGAAACGAGTAACGGAAACGGAAATGGGAATACCGCTAAGTCGTGCCCATCTCTAGTTCTTAAATTAGGAGCCTGACTATTCCTCCTGTGAGAAGAACCAACCTGTGTTGTCATGGTGAGCTGCATGGTCCCAGGGTGCCCCCAGAAGTAGGGATTGATAAACCTGTGTGTTTTCTATCAGAAAACCCTGAAAAGGATTACCACTTTGACTAATTTTGGAAAGGAATCAAAATCCATCTTTTAGACTAATGGCAAACCTGTCCCAAAGGACTTCAAGTATTATGTGCATGTCAATTGTTTTTTATGTATTTGCTTGTTTTAACAATTTTATAGTGGTGTTAGTTTATATGATTTTATTTTTTAAGTGAATTGTGGTCTTATCATTTTTAATCATTTAAAAAGTTTGTTTACCCTTGAGTGGGAAGTTAGGGTATAAATGTAAATCACCACCACCACCACCACCACCACCACCCCAATTCACAGGGAGATGTTTCTAAACTAGATCTTGGCCAATATAATCAGCCAAGAACCCTTATAATTTGAAACCTAAAACTGCAGAAGCCAATATTTAAAATGTAACTGTACAAATTCTGAATGACTTATATTGTGCATGTTGATGTATTTGCATATGTTTCAAGTATTCAAGTAAGGAATAAAGGGCTTCAAAACATGAACACCTTCATTTATAGCTAATGGAAATCCCGTTTTACTGTGTCCAATAGCTATAACTTTATCTTATGCACATAATAACTCACATTTCTTGCATTTATTGATGCAGAGAAAGTGACCTCAAATTGTTTACAGAAAGCATCATGATAATTGTTAAACTATAAGTTAAAGGAAGATAAAAGTATAAATATGGTGCATTTTGTTGTGACCTCAGTGAGCCAGGCCTTGGTAAGTATATATGCCTATCTATATAATGTGCATGCATGAAAGCATTATAAAGTCTGTAGTATTAACCAATTATAATAACTAAGGATTCTGGTATTTTTGTGGCAGAGGTAATCATGAGCAAGGACCAAAAGGGATGTTTGTTCTGCCCTTCTACTATTGCCCTTCCCCCAATGTTTGCTTCCTTGCACCTCAGGTATGGTGATTGATGATTGATGCCATTGAATATAAATCAGAATAACATCAAATGAAGTGCTGCAAGACTGTTCCTTACATGCTAAGTTTTGATGCATGATATAAATGCTTGAGAACATGGGGGACCTAACTAAATTGTAGGGTCACTAAGAAAAAATAAAATAAAATATTTTCCGAGATGTTTTGGGGGTCCCCAACACCCCAAACCATGTCCCACACCGTGCACAAGCACTACATGAAACCCCCAAACAAATTGGAAGTTTCCCATAGAAAATAACAGGCAAGCTGCTATGCAGTCTTTTCCCAGCCTGAGCGCCACTGTTGCTGAACCAGGAGGCTTTGATTAATCCAAATACAACCACATCATTCACCATAGACCCTGAAGAGCCTAAACCACTGACAAAAACTCCATACACACCTGGAACACCTGGATTCTCCTTTTCCCCCTCCACTAGATTCCCCCCCTCTCTTGCCTTCCCCTCCCTGCAGCCTTCAGCTTCTAGAAGGGCACCTCCCTGCTCTCCTCTTAACCTCTCACCCCCCTTCCCCTGGGTATGCTTGTGGTCCAGCGCCGAGCCTGTGTTTGCCGCAACCCATTAAACACTTGTGGGCAAATTGTGGAGGCCACAGCTTTATTGACGTGGTGACAACCTGCAGTACTCTGGCAAGGCATTGGGACGGATCCAACGTTATCGGGGGACCCGCCTGTCCCCCGATGGGCCTGATGGCGCCCCCCAAAGGTGGCAGCACCCTTGATTCTCAGCTTCAGGAAACCCCCGTGGGCGCAGACTCCTTCGAGATTTCCTTCGCCGAGCTGAGCGGAGAGGCCGTTTGTTGTCCCTCCCGAGCCGGGACACACGCGGCTCCCTCTTGGGTCCGCCGTTGCCACCTGTTGCTTCCGTGCCAGGCAGGCACCGTCCTGCAGCCACCAAACCACCACAGAGGTGAGTTACGCTCGCCTCCCGCCAGAATACTGCAGCTCACACCACTTGCCAATTGCTGCCTTGATGTTCCCCAGCCACTGCTCTGTCCCCATGTTGGACAGGTGTACCCCTAAAGGAGATGTCGTCGTGGGGAATTATTACCCCACCCCATTGTGACACCAGGTTGCCAATGGCTCTTTTGACTTTCCTGCGGGCCCTCTCCACCCCCCTTTTGGACCTGGCACCCCTCCAAACCCTCCGCTGTAGTAGGTCAGACCACATGATTGTCATGTCGGGGAAGGAATCATGAAGGAACTCCAGGGTGGCCTTCATGCTAAGGATGAGGTCTACTCCCATACGTCCCGTGAGGTCGTTTTCACCTAGTTGAACTATCAGCACATCCGGGTGGCTCTGTTCCCTGGCCCGCTTCCAAACAGTTGGCAGCAGGCGGTCCCAGAGCATCCCCCTCTTCCCCAGCCATATGATCCTCATAGTGTGTGCGAGGCCCAGGTGTTCACCGGCTGAGGATCTTGCCGCCCATTCCGCCGCCCAGTGCACTATGCTATGGCCAACGATCCACACTTGTTTCCTTGTACCTGCGATAGGGACTAGAACAAAAATGATGTCAAGGTGGACTGCTCCACTTTGCGTATGTACCCTCGGTAGACGTTCGATTTCCACCTGCCAATTTGCTGGATGTGCTGGGGTGAGAAACCAAGTGCTGCCGCTTGAGATGCCACTCCGATACGGAATGAGTGCGTGCCAAAGTCTGAGGGTCGGAGCCCCGCCTTGCTTAATGCCTTTTTGAGTACCCTGGCGAATTGGTACCTGGTTAGTGGGTGGCCGTCTCTATGTATCAATAATGGGCCCTTTCTGCTTGGTCTTACTTTCAGGAAGGTCATCAGGGCCCGAACGGGGCATGGCTGCTGGCAAGATTGTGCACGCAGCCTGACGCTCGTACCGGTGCCGGCCTGGTCCGTTTTGGATGACCTCAGGAATAAGTATGCCTGTTCGGGCTCGACTGTGACATCAGAGATGCGTACCGCCCTGCCCTTTGTGTCGCTCTGCGAATTGGCTACCAGTTCGCCCACCCTGAATGCCCCGTAGAAAGCCAAGGTGAATGCAGTCTGGAATAAGGTGGCTTCATATCCTGACCAACATATTGTCCCCAGCTGACTTAATATTGCTTTTAGGATGTCAATTGTAAGGGGTTTCCTTTTGTCAGGGACCCTGGGTTTTTGCCTCCCCCAGCCCTTTAGTGCTCTCTTTAGGAGTGGACTCCTGCCTGGGTCCGGGCTGCCGGTGAGCTCGTTAAAGAATGAAATGGCTGCCAGATGTACTCTGAGGGCTCTGACGGACTTTCCCTCCCTCCACAGTGGATGTAGGTATTTGAGATGACTGACTCGTCTGTTGTAGTGCTGGCGGAGATGCCCTGTCCTGCTGCGAAGCCCTGGAATGACTCCCATGCCCTGGTGTATGCCTTTAATGTAGCTGGCGCGATGGAGTTGAGGGCTCCCTGGATTACATCACGCTCCCAAGGTTCCACAGCTCTTCGGGGAATGGGTCTGGCTCGGGGTTCGCCTGTGGTGCCAACTGCCGGAACCTGTCGAACTGGAAGCGAGATAATGCATCCGCAATCCCGTTATCCAGCCCTGGGACAAACTTGGCTGTGAAATATATGTTGGACCTCAAGCATAGCAGCACCATTCTGCGCACGAGTTGCATGACCCGCTCTGATCTGGCGGACTGGCGGTTAATGATGGCGACTACCGCCTGGTTGTCGCACCAAAACCTGACCCTTTTGTTCTGTAGTTGGCTATGCCAGATGGTGATTGCTACCACTATAGGGAATAGTTCTAGAAAGGTCATGTCCCTGAGGATGTCCCGCCCTTGCCATGCCTCCGGCCATCTACTGGCACACCAGCAGCCCTTAAAGTGAACCCCGAAGCCGATGGCGCCCGCCGCGTCGGAGTGTACTTGAAGTGATTCCTCGAGATGGCAGGGCTGCCGCCATATCACCGTGCCGTTGAAGCTTTCTAAAAAGGTCAGCCAGACCCTAAGGTCCTGCTTTATCCCTTTTGTGAGCCTCAAGTGGTGGTGGGGGGCAGTGATCCCAGCAGTGGCCCTGGCCAGTCTAGCACAGAATGCCCTTCCCGGGGCTACCACCCGGCATGTGAAGTTCAAGTGACCTAATAGTGACTGGAACTCCATTAGCGTGGCCTTGGTTTTCTGCAGGGAATTGCTGATGTGCTCTTTTAGTGCCCTCAGCTTGTCTTGTGGAAGGCGGGACACTCCCGCCACTGTGTCAATCTCAATGCCCAGGTATGTCATTACCGTTGCTGGGCCTTCTGTTTTCTCGCTGGCTAGAGGGACACCTAACTCCTCTGTCAGGCCTTGAAATGTCTGGAGGAGCACCCGGCACTCCTGTGTACCACTTCTACCAATCAGTAGGTAGTCATCTAAGTAGTGAGTGATGGCACCGCCCTGCATCCTTTGTTGAGCCGCCCATTCGATGAATGAGCTAAATGTTTCAAATGCTGCACAGGCGATAGAGCAGCCAAATGGCATGGCTTTGTCAACATACCATTTCCCTTCGAACTTGCTCCCTAGCAGGGCAAAATCGTCTGGGTGTACTGGCAATAAACGGAAAGTGGGTTGAATGTCGCATTTAGCGAGGCAGGCCCCTTTGCCGTGTGCCCTGACCAAGTCCAGTGCGTGGTCAAAGGTGGCATACTTCACCGATGATAATTCCTGGGGAATGGCGTCATTTACTGATGCCCCTCTGGGGTATGATAGGTGATGAATTAAGCGGTATTCCCCGGGTGTCTTTTTAGGGATGACCCCTAAAGGGGATACTCTAAAGTTTGGAAGGGGGTGTGTGTCGAATGGTCCAGCCATCCTGCCCGCTGCTATTTCTTTGTTGATTTTCTGTTTGACAATTAATGGGTGATCTTTTGCAGATTTCAAATTGGGAGCATCATAGGGTGTGCCCTGGCCTGCACATGGTATCCTAAACCCTCTGGTAAAACCTTCCCATAAGTAAAGAGCCTCCTTTCTCTTGGGGTAAGCCAAGAGGAGTGGCACAAGGGCCGCCGTTTTGACTGGGGTGCTAGCTAGGTCTCGTAGGCTGGCCGGCAGCACATCCTTATTTTTGGCCTGCTGCGGGAGCCTGGCCTTGGGCTGCGCTTGGAGTTGCATTGTCCCCTGTGATATTTGGCTTAGATTGGGGCCTGTTACCCCGAAAGGGCTGTTGGCTAGTTTTCTGTCTGTGACAGGACACCCTGGGATGCGAACCGTAACATGTGTCACACTCGTGGTCAAATTTGCATTTGGCCCTGTTGCACTTACCGACCTGGTATTCCCAGCAGGTCCTTTTGGAGGGTTCTCTCCTGTAACCGCGAGTTGCCCTACCCCCGTCATGCCTGCCCTTCAGGTGGGGCCCTACCTCCCATAACCAAATTTTGCCGGCACCGAATGGTGGGCTTCCAGGGAGGGAGACCCCTTTTAAGGGGGCTGACGCCGCCGGCGGCTTTGTGCCTGCGCGGGCCAGCCAGAACCCGGATGCCCGCGGCCGCAAAGCACGCCGGGCACCCAGGATTGGCTCGGACGCGCAGCGCGGCCTTTGGGCGCGCTGAGCTGGCGCCATCTTGCCGTTCCCATCAAACCGGCCGGGCAGCGGGCCACAACTCCGGACCCGGTAAGTCGGGTCCCTGTTTTTCACTGGACACCCCCTTCCCCTGGTTATGCTTTTACTTGGAACCCCCCCCCCCATTCTCTATGCTTGGGACCACCATCTTGGGCAAGAACCATGGGGAGAGAAAGAGGAAAATGGTGACTCTTTGGCATGGCTGCACCTTCCAGAAGTGACTCCATCAGCAGAAGGAGATTCCAGGATGTTCAACACAATTACTAAGAATTCTGCAACAATCCCCGTCTGCACCAAGTGTAATGTACTCTTTCATGCTAACCTTCTTGTCATGGACCACCCATCTGTGGCATTTAGGCATGCTAATATTAACTTTGGACCCCATTTCTTCTAATCCCCCATTTTTTCTGCCTTCACTTTATGAGAGATGATAAATGCAGTTACAAAATAGACTGTAAACTACTCTCAGATGTTTCTGACATGATGGTATTCATGATCTTTAATAAAATGATTGAGACCCTTTTATCTAGAAGGCCACTCTTTGGAACATCCATAATATAATCAATTTGTGTTTTATGAAAAATTATTGTAGCTTTTACTGATATTATGCCTTTCCCAATCACAAAAAACATTGCAGGATCTGTTACTGATCAACCAGAATGCAGGACATGCAACAATGGGTTCAAGTGACAGGAAGCCAGATTTTGGTTGAATATCAGGAAAACCTTCTTAACCACTAGCAAAATACAGCAATGGAACCAATTACCTCAAGAGGTGGTGAGTCTTCCAACACTGGAGGCATTCAAGAGAAATTTAGTTTACCACTGGAAGATAGCCTATGATTTA
This sequence comes from Phrynocephalus versicolor, assembly GCA_023846285.1. Lineage (NCBI taxonomy): Eukaryota > Metazoa > Chordata > Lepidosauria > Squamata > Agamidae > Phrynocephalus > Phrynocephalus versicolor. Next base: position 9,069 of record JAHTLZ010000849.1, read on the forward strand.
TTTTCCTGCCTTTAACAGGGGCCTGGAGTTGATGCCTTGTAGGCCTCTTTCCAACTTCACTATTATATGATTCTATTATTCTATAGGGAGCTATGGTGTTGGTATCTACATTTACAGAAATTAACTTATTCTGATGTAATAGTTTCTGACAGAATATTGTACATTATTCAAAACTTTGGGAATAGGAAACACTTCTCCATATTCCTTGTTGATGTCTTAAGTTTGGACAGTGAAGGCAACTGGAATCCATTAAAAGCACAAAGGTTTGAAAAGCATATGAAACAAATTACAGTGGTACCTTGTATAAAGGAATTAATTCATTCCAAATGAAATTCTATTAAGCAAATTTTCCTTTATACAAATTTCCCATAGGAATGCATTGAAAACGGAGTAATCCCTAATCACAACCATTTTTATGTTGTATGGATTCGCCCCATAGGTGATTCTGTTAAGCGAATTTCCCCTATCTCCGGAATTATGTTGTACAGATTTTATCTTATACGAACCATTTGTTATATGAGGGTTCACTGTATACTGTAGATCAGACAGCAACAGTGTAAATCTTTCAGTCCTGACGAATAGGAATGAAGATATTTAGTGCTATATGATCCTAGAAATATGCCCAGGAGTTTTCCTCAGATTCTGGTTGCCAACATATCTGAAGACATTTTAAAAAGTTTTAAATAGAAATGGGCATAAAATAAGCCATGCCAAGTTGCCAAAAGCCATACCATAGGTGCTGCATGTTCCCTCCCCCAACCTCCCTGCTGGCTTTCCCACTCACTAGCGGATGGATGCATGCTGTCTGGGTCCTCCTCCTCAGGTGACTGATCAGTTCAGGCAGGAGAATGGATGTTCCTTCCCCACCTCCTCTGGCAGCCACTCATTTAGACTAGGAGGTAGGGCCATACCTGTGGTAAGTACACTATAACTAACAATGACTTAAGGAGTCGATATAGAATTGTTAAAGCCCCCCAAAATTTCCCACTCTAGTGAATAGTAAGACAAAGATTTTCATCCTCCTCCCCTGCCCGTTCAATCTCAGTAATTTTAATAACATTACTTTAAATCTTTTCTATCTGAGTAGCAAAGGATGTACACACATAAAACACAGAAAGACTGGCTGGTTTTGAGAAAAGGGCAAAGAATTAATCTAGTGCTTCAAATTCTGAAATTCATCATCCTAGATTTTGACAATTCATAAAATCTGGATTGCACACTTTTGCACAAAATATTGTTGCCAATGGGACATTTCAATTGACAATAGAGTGGTACCCTGACTTATGATGACCCCAACAACCGAGAATCCCGACTTATGAGTGGGCTTCCGGTGCTCTCAGACTTTTAAAAATTCTTCACCCTGTTGCAACAGTTCCAAACTTGGGAAATGTGCTGTCATGCCATCATCAGCTGCATTGCCTGGTGAAAATTAGTCAGAGGAATGATAGATCCAACAGACCCATGACATTCTGAGACACAAAAGGCTAAATCTTCAGATGGCAGCAGACCTTCATGAGCCCATCCTCTGAACTCCCTGATAAACAAGCTGGACTCCCAATTAACCCATTCAGTTGCTTCACACTGAAGACATGAGCCCAGAGACACTGTAATAAGTGTTTGATTTACATCTCCTGAAAAGAAGGTGCTTTCTCGGGACTAGAGGGTATCTTTGAAGAAAAACTTGTCCTTCTAGCTAGACCAGTAGGCCAAAGTCAGCAGCTTAGCACTCCTGCCAGTTGGCCTTCTGCCTACATCAAAGCTCAGGGTACAGCTCAGACAGTCTAGGTATATAAAGCTCAGACTAGACCTGTATTTGCACAAGAGGCAATACCTCCTCTAATTCCTGATCCAGATCATCCTCTAGTTCCAGCTTGATATTTTCTGTGTCTGACATTTGGGCTTCCTAACATTGCTTTTGGAACCTCTCAGTTTGTATGATACTTGAACTGGCTTGATGTAAACTCCAAAACACAAGACAGGAATGTGAGAAAGTGTTCCCATAGAAACAATTCAGAGATGGGTCTCAGGGAGACCTCCAAACTCCACTTTTCTTACCATCTTTTCCCTGGGTTTCAACCTGCAATTCTACCCACACCCATTAAGTCTTATATGCAGGTGCAGGATTTATAAAGCTCATGGATTCTCTTTAGCATTATCTTGGAGGGAGTGGCTGTTATGCTCTCAAAACATGATTAAGATACAGGTGGTGGAAAATATAGAGAAGGAGATATATGTTCCTGGCCTAAAGGTACAGTGGTCCCCTGCCCTTTTGCGGTTCATATACTGTGGTCCCACTATATCGCGGGACCGCAGTACATGAAAAAAGGCCCCCTGCGATGAGGGGCAAAGGCCTGTTTCAGGCCTCCTGTACTTACCCCAGGACCGGGGCTGCCCCAAACAAGCCTGCAAGGGCCTTCCCAGGTCCTCTGGAGGCCCCAAAAGTACCTCCCTGCGAACCGGAAATCACTTTCGGGTCACCGGAAATCATTTCTGAGGCCTCTGAGCCCCCAGTTACCCCCCCCCCAGGCCTGAACCAACCTGCATCTGCATATTGTGGATTTTCAATTATCGTGGGTTAGGTCAGTCCCTAACCCCCACAATAGGTAGGGGGACACTGTAAGAAACAATGGATATCATGCTAAGCAAATTGTTCCCAGTATGAGCATATTTTAATGAGAAACAATTGTGTGCTTCTCTGGTTTACTTTAATGATTATTTTACATGTTATAAATTAACATCTCTACAATCCAAACTGAGACCATATGTGAAGTGCTCACACTTCCCTAAAGGAGTCCATCTGTAGCAGCTTCTGTTCAACTCTTTTCTGATATCTTGCTGTGATTATGTAACTCATTGCTTTGTCGCAGCCTCTATCAAACAATCAGGCTGTAACTCCCATAGAGTTATCTCAGTTGCTTTCTCATATACCAGGAGGCAAATTTCACATTTGCTCCTGCCAGTATTATACCCTCATCAGTTTCTTCAGTGCTGCAGACCCACCACTGCAATATCTTGCTTTCCAACAACATATTTCCTGTTTTGTTTTCTTGCAGTATTTAGACGCATTCAAGCCCATTTGCTTACTTTTATAATTAAGCACATAGTCCAGGTTAATATAAACTATACATACATTTATTAATACAAACAATCACCATCACAAGATCCACATAATAATTATCAGCGTTTGGCATAGGGTTGGAGATGAGCACAAATTTAAAAATGCATTGCAAAATTTGTTTAAAAATTCCTAACTCATCTCATCTATTTGCAAATAAGAATTGATGCATTTTAGCAATTTTTGTTTTTTCATTTATCAGGGTATAAAATAGTTATTGAGGCATTTAAAGACACCTAAATTGCAGGGAGGCTTCCCCTAACGCTCTTCTGCAATCCCCCCAAGGGGATTATAGAGAAGTTTGGTTTGGAGGGTTTCCCAAGTCATTTGCAAAATGGCACTTTCCTGGAGGGCCTACTTTGTGCTTATAAACTAGATTTCTGAAATCTCATCCTCACCAAATTGAAAGGCTTGTATGGGACAGTTGGGAGAAGTTTCCTTGCTAGTTTGGTGTATCTAATTTGGAGGACAATTTCCTGGGAGTGGGTGTATGACTCAGCATCTGAAATCCAAATTTAGCCCAACACTCCTTTGTAGAGGAGTGTTAGGGGAGCTTGGTGAATCACAAATCAAAATGAATCAGTGTTTTTCTGATTCATGCTCATCTCTGTACAGATTCTATCACAGACACCAGCAATGGCAATTAAGGCATTAGCTCACAACAAATGCTGGCATGATGCAAAGTGAAACAAGAGATAGTGCTGGAAGATGGAACTCCCAGGTCAGAGGATGTGGGAGTGGAAGGTGAAGAAGCTAATATCCTCCTGCTAGCAGATCATGCACATGGAGCCATACCAAAAGATAAACATTTCCTGATTGCAGAAAATTCATGCAGTCCAACAGCCTATCAGGGAGAGATGCACTGTTCCTTCTAATCTATCAGGGAAAGACTTGGATGAGGGTTGCAAAGAATACACACACACACACACACACACACACACACACACACACACA
>JAHTLZ010000850.1:0-23152 GCA_023846285.1 Phrynocephalus versicolor
GACATCTGGAAACTAGCCCTGGTCAACAGACGAGCCTCTGTCACAAAGACTGACACCAGGTCCAAGAGGACACAAGATGCCACCACCTTCCAACCACACCAAACACAAACCCAGACCCTTCCCACAGATGAAATGAAACCACCATCCAAGAACCAGACCACGACTGCACCATCTACTGCTGCACCCCACTCCAGTCACCACATGGAGCATACTTATACACACCAAAAAAACATTGGGAGACCACAGACACGTAGCCAGACTAAAATGAATTCACAAGACATAGGACCCCACTCCACCAAAGCCCAGGATGCTTCCAGAACACCCATCACCAGGGTCGTTAAGAAACAAAAGGCTGATGGACACACAGGATGTCTCCAAACAGCCATCCAACCCACCAGCAGTTAATCCCTTAACGATCGCCTTAGCAACCAGAAGATCACAAAAGAACAAACAAACCTACAATCAGCAACAGAGCAAGCAAACCACACCCCCCACCAGTATTTATAGAAGGACTTCAACTGAGACCACACTTTGCTTCAAGAAGAAAGAAGCCAGAAAACCAGCCTGAAGATGATGAGTGAGACCTCGTCGAAACGTCGCCAAAGTAACCAGATTTCTACACGGGAAGAAACCCGAATCCACCCTAACATGCATACCTATGCCACATAGCTGAGCTTTGTAGATTTCAACATATAATCTGTCTACATGGCTACTGCTAGTCAGATACACTCTGCTGAGGTATTTTCCCGTATCAAAACATGATATAACTTGACATTTCTTATCTAAATGTGTGAAATCCATGTTCAGCTTTAAGATGAACATGGAATCCATGTTCAGCTTAAAGGTGAATATGGAAAACATCTTATTCTCTCCATGCTCTGAAACTTGCTTTGGCTATTTGATGTAAACACTCCATATACAGAGAGTTGGATGTTGTAGACTGCAGTACAGGTAGCAAGGGCAGCAGGATCAGCATACTGGTCTAGACTGGGTTTGGAGTAATTTATCATGAGTAGATTGCTTTTTACTTTTCAGACTGGACAGGTCAAATGCTAATTAAGCATGAGTGGATGTAAGGTGACTTGCATGAGCAGATTCAGGTTGCCATTTTGTTGGAAAAATACTGAGAATGTGTGTGAATTTGTTGGGATATGTTACTTTCTTGTGGTTGACTCAGCCTTCTATCCTTCCAAGGGTGATAAAATCATGTGTATGGGGTGGAGAGAGGGCAATATGTAGCTTGCATTATTAAATTGTAAACCACCCAGAGAGTGCTTGAAGCATTATATTAGCACAACACTTTGGTTTTTAAAATGGGCTCAATCCAGCTCATACTAAGAAATTAAAGTTTAATTTTTTTAAAGCATGTGTTTTTGACACCAGAGGAAATAATATCTAAGAAAATCTGAGTGGCATTATTTTGTATGTTCCATCTATTTCTTTTTTTTTGAGGGGGGGCATTAAGTATGGGTTTAATTCCCTACAGTGGAAGGAAGGCGATTTAGGAATGAAGATCTAGAAGGAAATTATGTAGAGCTCATTATCCATCAAATTAATTACCTATCAATAAAGTACTTGAATGAAGCATTGAACTGCAATTACTCCCACTAACTCTTGCAAACTATTTAAAAAAAGAGCAGTGAGATCTTATTATTGCTGCTTCTGATATTGTAACACAAAGCACCAACAATCAGTTTGGTGCCATAGAATTATTTTTTGTTACCTCAGAAGTTTCTTTTTTATTTCCCTACAGCACGGAAAAGGATATGCTAGTCAATTCTACGGGACTTACCTGAAGCAGCATGATTTGCACAAAAGTCGACCAACAAAAGCATCAACTTTTCAACATCATTATCTTGGCCATCTGATTCTGTGTTAACTGAAGAATTACTGTGCTGTTGGAGACATCATGGCCAATAATAGGACCTAATTGCTCTCAGCAGGCCTGAGAAATGAGTTGAAATGTATGGAACTGTAGGAACTTCATGAGGCAAACGGATTTTGCCTCTCTGATCAGTGTGTGCCTGTTTACAGCACTATATAGCTCTCTCTTTCTCTCTCTCTCTCCAAAATGTCACTGAGCCCTTTAGATGTTTATATTCGCCACAAGAAGCCAATCGTACCGATTTTAAAAGAAAAGGAAACATGCATTATAAATGCAATATCACTGTTTTAAACTTGACTGTTTTATATTATTTTTGTGTGATCAAGTGTCCCCCAAACTATTTCAACTTTACAAAAGAAATTGTGAATCATGTTCTTTTCACCTGTGGGTCATGAAAATGTTGTTAATCTGCAGGCCCACAAAGTATCAAAGACATTCTGTAGTTTATACACCGTGTTGCAAAGTGTTTACTGTACTATTTCAAAGCTTCTAAATAAATATAAAATATATATATTATATTACATATAATTTTCCGGGAAATGTGGTACCATTTAGTTGATTTTTTAAATGAATTCATACAAGTCTGCACCATACACTAAAGTGAGAAGGTAATTCAGGGTCCTTAAATTATCCTTGCCTAAAAATAAAATAAATCTTTAATAATACTTCCCCAATTTTTGTACTTTGGTCAATCCTATTTGTCCTTGTTAAGGAAAAGAGCTGTAAGTAACAACATTTTTTTTTCTGAAAGTTGTACTGAATTTTCAATGCCAAAGATACAGCTGTCAATAATTATGAAAATGAGCACTGATTATGTACTATCAAAGTATATATATTTCAACCTCCATTATTTTGATTTTCTTTCTATGAATTTTAATTTGGAATCAAAAAAAGTTCTTTTTTTTATAAAGGCTCTTTAAACTCACATGTATATGTTGTTAAAAAGTACACTGGGTGTCTGTACATTTTGCAGTATAAGATATGATGTAACTAAAGACCACAATTTCAAGAACCCCGTGCCAACTCATATCTGACTTGCATCAGCTTCTGACAGTTCTGCCAATGTACCTTTTCATGCTGATTTGAAGTGATCTTTTTTTGGGGGGGCGGGGTAGGGTAGGAATCAATCTCAAAATCATATGTGATGCCAATCCTTTAATTTGTTCAACACAAAAGCAATCTGAAATTAGGAATACCTGCCAATTTCATTCACAACTATCTGTGTCTTTTTTATTATAACGCTGTGGTTTGGAGTATCTAAGAAATAATATTTTTATTAGAAAAATAATAAATAGTCTAAAACTCAAAATGTTGCAAAGTAAAGACTATCTTTACTTTCATGGTTTATGATAATACGCCTTATGGGGAGGCGAGCAAAATATAGTAGGATCCTTCCTTCCTTCTTTCCTCTCTCCCATATTCTGCTGTCTTTATTTCCTAACAACTACACATTTCAAAATATCTCAAGAAATTGTGCCTTTGATAGCAGTTGGAGATAATTTAGTGGCTACAGTGCCCTTTTGAATGAGCGGAAAGCATCCTATTTTATTTTGGAAGGTTTGGATTGTACCCAAGGACTGTAAATTCGCTTCCTTGGCCACATTGAATAATTTTACAGGGTAATATATGCTTCGGTATAAGTAAGGGTGGAGGAAGTAGTTCTTAACCATTTTAATGGAAAAATATTGCTAGGTAGAGATAAGCTAAATCTATCCATGTATACTCTAAAATGCACATATTAAAATTCTGGGCATGAACACCTCCCAGTTCGCTTTACTGGAGAGAGCTACTATTTGCATGCCTAAATTTATACTTCCCTATGAGTGTGCATCACAGCTCTAACACCTAGATGTTGTTCCAGATCAGAGTAATCTCTAGACTAGCCACTGGAATTTATTCCTGGAATAGTTTTTTTTTACTACATTCCTAATATTTGAATGGGACATGTGTGTACAAATTCCTCCAAGAGATGAATATTTGATGATGTTCATTTCTAATCTAGTAAATACTATCATAGAACAACTGAAAACTGTATGCTATCAAGTCATTTCTGATTTACTATGGTCCATGGTTTTCTGGTTTTAAAGTATTTCCAGTGTAGTTCACCAGCCACCAGTTCAGGTAGGATTGGGGATTGTGCCACATGTGTAATGTGGCAGGGCATATAACTTGGACAGCCACAATGGACCTGATCATGCTGACCTCTACTAAGGAGTCACAGTAGGGATTTGAAAGATCTATAACAGTTCTTTTGGATATTTCTAAATTAATTTGTATCTCGACAGGTATTTCTTTAGCATCCTTTTAACACTGAATCTTGTAGATAAAACACAGAACAAGCACAGGCTGTTGCTATTAATTTTAAGCAAATACTGTTGTAAATTCTTTAGCATTAGATAATGGGAGTTTTGTTCACCTCTCTGCCTTGTTAGTTTCATGGGGAAAATGTGCTATTTTAGTAATCAAATGTGTGAAGAATACTTCATTTGAAGAATTATGTCAAGTTGTTGTTGCTTTTAAGCCAAGGAATCAAAATGCCCTTTTGGAATTGGTTTTGCTTTATTTTTATGGCCTCTCTTTGCAGAGGTGTATACTGTAAATTAGGGTTGTTTTTAGTCCTGTGAAGAAGAAGAAACATTTTCTTTTTTATAGACTATTAAAGTGTTTTTATTTACCAAAACTCTCCCTCACATTTTGCATGCAACTTTTGGGGGAAAATATTTATGATCACAACCATGATTTTATATGTCTACTCCAACACACTGATTTCACCTCTCTTTAGGTAATGGACTGTAAGACATGCATCAATTTACTTTATACTTTAGCTTCTCCTAATGCTTACAGTGGTGTATATGAATAGTACAGGTAACGTTAGTGGCAATCTTTCATGGAGAAACATGATTGATCTGAGCTTTTACAAGATGGAGTTACCAAGAAAAGAAGTCAGTTTCTTCGTTACTGGAAAGGAGAATCACTTTGAAAGGACTTCCTTTAATGCTCACCTACTTGCCAATTGGAAGAAGAATTAACATTTATCTTTTTCTATGATAACAATGCTGGAAAGTCATATATGGAATCAAAAGTGTAAGTATTTCATCCAATGTGTCTCTTATGTCACCATTTCTGGTATTTACGGTCTACCTGAAATCTTAACAATCAGAGTTTTCTCTAATACCACTTGATTCAAATGAAAAAAAATCATCTCATGAAATCAATCTTATCACAATCAAGTAACTATGATAATGTGCCAATTGTCTTTCCTTTCATCTGTTGGACAAATGTAGTGATTCCTTTGTCAAAATCCAGAGTTTTGGTAAATAAGACTTAGACTTAAAATGAAGTCTAAGTTTCCATTCATGTAAGTTTAAATACTACTGTTGTTGATTGGATGAAATGGTTAAAGAAAATGGAACTCTTTCTGATTTCCCGTGAAAGCCATTTAGAATAGAACTGGCTTCTGTTTCAGTATTGTTGGTTACTACCATTCACCCCATGATTCTTAGGGGAGCTCCTGCAGCACTTCTGAAAAAGAATTGCTTGTGTAATATCTATAATAAGCTCCAGATGCAACTCTAAAGTTGTCCTGTTTCTAGACAGCATTGCCCATTAAAAAATAACCGATCAGACTAGCTTTCTGGATGCCAAGTATTCCTGCTTAAGATACTTGAATGGTGAAGCTGATTGAGCTTATGATCATCAACTTACTGAATGAAAATAATATGAAAATCATTCTGGGTGGCTGAAGAAACAGCAAAGTACCCTTTTTTATCCCTAAACTGGAAGGCTTGCTGCACTGAAGCATGGAGAAAGATTGGAAATGGTAAATTGCATTTAGCATACCTATATTATATACTGTACTTTTAAACATAGTTTCCATATACTTAAAAAGCTAATATATCAGGCATGTGGTTCTGACCTTTCATCAACATCATAAAATGAATTGTTTCCACAGTTTGGTTTGGGACAAAAGAAAGGAGTGATGGTAGCTTCTTGCTTTACTGAACTATATTTATAAATGAAAACTTTCCTACTTTCTTGGGGCATGCTCAAGCAAAGGTGGACCAGTCATCAGACTGACAAGCCCTATACAATATCATTAGTTTAGCTTCCAAGTAAAAAGCTAATAACAACAACAACCCTTTAATACACTTTAAAAGATCAAGCTTTTGGCATGTATATCCATCATGCCATCTACAGGATTACAGAAATGGCAAATGCTCTCAAAGGCATATATCACATGTTAAATTTAATAGAATATTCAGGTGGACTAGATTGTTCAGTCACCTTACTATTGTCCCCATGAGATTAATTACAGGCAGCTATGAAGTTTTTGTTTACAGTTTTTGCCCATCCTCCCAGTTCACCACATCCTCCTTCAAATATATCTCTAAACACTCCTTTATCAGCCTTAAATTCTAAGAACTGTAGACTCAGAAAATGACAGGAAATCGCCTTTTCTGGATGTGGTGGTATACATGAATCAATATGGCTCATATAGGAAACCAACTCACACATGCCTCTGTTTCAGTGGTGGCAAACCTTTGGCATTCCAGATGTTTTTGAGCACAATTCCTAGAATTCCAAGCCTAGATTGCCAATGACAAAGGACTGTGGGAGTTGTGGGCCAAAACATCTTGAGTGCCAAAGGTGTGCTAATCATCAGCACACAGTGCAAAGGCTGTCACTCCTGATGCATACGCTAACACAGAGAGCAAGAACCATAGCAGATCAACATGATATAGCAAAAGACCTGGCTTTCTTCAGGAAAACATTTCAGATGAATAGGTATAATCAGAAAGATTTATTCAAAGTGTTCAAGGTGGGTGGAATGGAGAAACTAAAAGACAAGGAGGAAGATTTGATATGAGGTGTTGCAATTTTACCTTATTGCAGCATGGTAGCTAATTGTCTTGAATGAATGTTAAGGAAGGTAGGAATTAAAACTTTTTTTCAGACCCTTAAAAATAATAATCAGGGTATGCAGTCAGCAAAGGACTGTTTGAGTTTAAAAGTATCCGGTGTGTATGAGACCCCATGTTCTTGCAGTTGAAGTTATATTGGACACTTGAGAAGACGCATTGAGATTTGATGCGTGGAACATCAGCACTAACATAGATTGGGCCAAGAAGAAAAAGTCTACATTAGCTAAACATGGCCGGGAAATTGGACATACTGTAGTATATGCTTTAATAAAACAAAAAAGCTGTGCCAATCTCACTCTTGGAATTTAAAGCCGATAAGGAAGTCTTTAGAAACACTGCTTCCCTTGCCATGGCTTCTGTTGCCGCTGCCTCCGCTAGTGTAATCCTCAGAGGCAGTGGGCCACAAGCTGGTGGTTTGTGGTTAGCCAAGAGCCATAAATTATCATGAAATACCAGTTTCTTCTTCGTAGCATCTGTGAAATCCCACTACTGGGGTTTTCCCTTTCTGCGCCTGCGCAGCTCCCGGATCTTCCAGAGCTTTCGCTCAGCTCCCTAGGACCTCCTCTTCCCCTCACTGGGCATGCTCAGGAACTCCCGCGCAGATCTTCCCCAGTTCCTTTTTTGCCGCCGCTAGCTCCGGTCGCAATATTCCTCAGCTCCTATAATACAAACAGAGACTTCTTTTACTGATAAGTACCTCATTTATCCTTTTATTTTTCTTTTAAATAGTTTTTATTTTCTTTCCTCCTCTCCCTCCCTTCCCTCTCCGTTCCTCCGGGCCTTTTATGGCCCCTGGTGCGCTGTTCAAGCGCTGCGCCTTATGCCCGAATAAAATCTCTATCTCGGACGGGCATAACGCTTGTTTATATTGCCTGGGCGAATCCCACCAACCGGCTAACTGCCCAGAGTGCCAGAAGCTCTCCAAGTCGGCGTTAAAACAGAGGCAAGGCCGCCTCCGAGTCTTTCTTTGGGAGCAGTCCCTCAAACCTATGGAGGCTCAATCAGCGCATGTGGCGCCCTCCTCGCCGGCTTCTTTGGCCTCTAAATCCTCCGCTACGGGACTAGGGACCCAGTCAAAGAAAAAGAAAAAGAAGTCTGCCCCACTACCCGGAGCCCGGACATCGGCTCTCGGAACAACATCTACGGCCACGGTACAATCCGTAGACGCCAGGGCAGACCGCCAAAAGGAGGTGGCTAAACAGAGGGGCAGATCCTCCTCCCCCGTGTCTTCGCAATCAGGGAGTTCGGCGGCTGCCTCTCCGGTGCGACGCACTATGGCCGAAACTCGACATCATAGCCCCTCGCTGTTGACGGCCTCCAGGGGCTCGCATGCTGACGTCGGAACCCGACAACATAGCCCCTTACTATCAACGGGCTCCCATGGTGACATCCCGTCTCGACAGCGAAGCCCCTCGCTATCGGCCGCACGATCTCGGGGCGATGTGAGGACATCCGCCTCCCATACTTCCTCACGAGGGCGCAGGGATGCCTCCCCCCTGTTGAGGGTGGAAACTGAATTCCGCACGACTTCGGCGGAACACCACCGACAGACACTTAGCCTTGCTTCAGTGGCGGATCCTGCTCGTCAGTCGGAGCACACATCAAAGACCCATCAAACTGAGCGTGCTTCCCGATCACCCAGGAAGCGTCACCGCAAGTCCCGTCACACATACTGTGTCTATGACTCTACCCCACGCTCCTCGTCATCATCTGGCACCTCTGCTTCCCGACATCACCGCTCTCGCTATCGAGCAAAGAAGGCTAAGAAAGCACACGATCGCGAACGGAGCGATCACAAGACTGCCTCTAAATCCCACAAGCACAGTCGCCGGTACATTCGAGTAGTCTCCTGCTCTTCAGACTCCCTGTCCGACAGGAGCCCTCGGCGCAGATGATCTTCTTCATCACGCTCCCGCTCCCCTCGCTCCAAACGTCATTGAGCATCCAGCCGAGAAGTGGGACGCAAGCCTGCCGATCGCGAGACTGTCCATGCTCGCTCGACCCATTCCTCGACATCGGGCCGCACACGCTCTCAAGACCTGAGCCAGGACAGATCGACACGATATCACCGTGCTCCTAGCCGCACGCCGTCGGTGCCCAAACACCGCACCTCGCCATCGAGCGATCGATCGCGTCATGATAGGCATCGCTCCTCCCCACCAAGACGCCGCCACTCCATTACACCGGCATCGATGGACAGGTCTCTTCTCTCCGATGTCGGAGATGATGCCCAATCCATGCATTCCACCCAATCCGCATCGGAACATCAACATACTAAAGGGTCCGAGGCGGAAGACAACATGGGCCCTCCTCCAGAGGAGGACTTCTCTACCTACTCCAGGATAATTAACAAGGTAGCCAAAGTCATGCAACTCCAGGTTGAACAGCCAGACCCTAAAGGGTCCTGCAGGTTTCTGGGTCATCTTCGTAAGCACAAGAACCCCCCTCTTCGTCTGGGGTTTATACCTTCACTACTGGATTCGGCCAAGACCTTTATGACTAAACCGGCTTCCACCCCCCTGATGCCGCGTCGTACGGACAACCTGTACCGCACGCATGGGGAAGAGACGGCATTTCTAGCAAGGCATCCTCTTCCCAATTCGCTAATTGTCAATGCCACACAGAACCGGGCGAAGAACACTTCCACCTCAGCCCCCAGCAACAAAGAGGGCAGAAAACTGGATTTGGTTGGTAAAAAACAATACTCTCTTGCTTCCTTTACCCTTAGATCTACCAACCATCTGTGTGCCATGCAGGCCTATTCCCGTCATCTTCTTTTAAAGCTCCCTTCCGCCTTTGAACAACTCTCTGACGACTTGAAGGCCAAATTCACTTCATACCATGAGGAGCTATTGACCCTGTTGGACTATCAGACTATAGCCTCGTGCCACATTTCTGAAGCCTCTGCCCGCCAGCTTGCAAACGCTGTCTTTCTTCGACGCCACGCCTGGCTACGTACAGTTACCATAACGGATGATGCCCGGAACAGGATTGAAGGGGCTCCCTTTGACGGTGAGGGCCTCTTCGCGGCTACGACGGATGAATCCCTGGACAACATCTTGAAGATGCGCAAAACGGCATGATCCTATGCCTTCCAGGGTTCAACATCACAACCACCTGCTAGGCCGCAGACTTACCAATGGCGCCGCCCGTTCCACCAGGCTGGCCAGCGCGCCCAAGGCAGACCTCGGCAGCATTACCAGCCATTGTATTACCGCTCTGGCCAACAATCCCGTGGCAGGTCATCTCAATCCACCAGGCGCTTTGATAGGAAGCCCAAACATACATCTTGACACGCCTTCCTCACAACTGGACATGACGTCTCAGGTCCGACTACGACCCTTTCTTCCACGCTGGGCAGAGATTACATCAGACACTTGGGTCCTGGATATTATAACCAACGGGTACGCCATCGAGTTCGAATATCTACCGCCCCTAGGCAGAGTCATCACCACTTCTCCGTCACCCACCCTGACCGCAGAAGTTTCCACTCTACTCTCAAAAGATGCCATAGAGGCTGTTCCACCAGACGATACCTATGGCTTCTATTCACGGTATTTCACCATTCCAAAGAAGGACGATACTCTAAGACCCATTCTAGACCTCTGGCTACTCAATCTGTACATCAAACCAAAGAAGTTCAGAATGACTACCTTGGAGGCCATAATTCCGCTGCTCAACCGAGGAGACTGGTTCGCAGTCCTCGACCTGGAGGATGCCTACTTCCATATCACCATAAGACAATCTCATCGGAAGTACCTCCGTTTCAAAATCGGAGACAATACTTACCAATTCAAAGCGCTCCCGTTCGGCCTTTCTACCGCCCCAAGGGTCTTCACGAAGTGCCTGGCCCCGGTGGCGGCATTCCTCCGCCTCCACGATGTCAATGCGTTCCCTTATTTAGACGACTGGCTAGTCGTTGCACCCACCTGGAAAAGAGCAACAGAGAGCGTCAGTACTGCCACGAGTCTTCTTACCTCGCTCGGCTTCTCTATCAACTCAAAAAAGTCTGTTCTATCCCCTACCATGTCGATCCACTACATTGGAGCGAGACTAGACTCCCGCAGAGCCAAAGCGTTCCTGCCGGAAGACAGGATACGCAATATTCTCAAGGCACTGAGACACTTTCGGCCGCACCGGCGCGTCACCGCCCTGGTTGCTCAACACCTCCTTGGCCTCATGGCCTCCACGACATCTGTTCTGCCATATGCCCGGCTCAAACTCAGACCTCTCCAACACTGGCTCATGACCCGATTCCACCCGCAGAAACACCATCGGTTCAAACTCCTCTTGGTCTCGCCCAGCCTACACACTCAGCTGCGCTGGTGGAGTGTTCCCCAACATCTCCGGGTCGGCCGCCCATTCAAACAGCCACGGCCTACATTGCAAATCACCACGGACGCCAGCACCACAGGTTGGGGAGCGCATTGCCGCAGCCTAACAGCGCACGGCACTTGGCCCGCCAGCATCCGCTCTCACCACATCAACTTCCTAGAACTGATGGCGATCTTCAATGCGCTGAAGTCTTTTGTACACAACACTCGGGGGACGCACATACAAATTGTCACAGACAATACCACGGCGCTCCACTACATAAACAAACAAGGAGGCACGCGATCCCGATCTCTCCTCCGTCTTTCTCTCGACATCTGGACGTGGTGCTACCAGCGACGCATCCTGCTGTCAGCAATTCACATCGCCTCGGAGGACAACACCTTGGCCGACAGCCTCAGCAGGAGGTCCTCCAACGACCACGAATGGAGCCTCTCCCAGCCAGTTTTCTTACAACTTTGTCACCTGTGGGGTCATCCAGAGATCGACCTCTTTGCGTCCGAACTCAACACGAAATGCCTTCGGTATTGTTCCCGAGCGGGACGAGGATGCCACTCCAGAGGCGACGCTCTATCCATCACGTGGCAAGGCCGCATCGCATACGCCTTCCCTCCCCTACCGCTCCTCCACAGGACAATCATCCGTCTCCGACAAGAACGGACTCGGACCATCCTCATAGCGCCATGGTGGCCGAGACAACACTGGTTCCTCACGCTCAAACACATGTCGGACTCCTATCTCCACTTGCCGCAGACCCCCGACCTTTTGTCGCAGAACGGAGGTCGCCTGCTACACCCCAACCTACAGTCCCTACACCTCACAGCCTGGCTAATCCATTCTCTGTAGAATATATTCTGGCTCATGCCAGGCGCCCGTCAACATCTACACTGTACCGGCATAAGTGGTCAGCATTCCTGCAGTACACCTTGGACCACAATCTAACCCCCTCTCCGGCGTCTACAGAAGTAGTCCTTCAATTTCTAGGACTCCTATTTAATAGAGGACTTGCACTATCCACTATCAAAGTCTACTTAGCGGCTATCGTCGCTCACCAACCGCCGGATTCCTCCTCAGCTGCCCTCTTCCGGCATCCCAGGGTCAAGCTCTTCCTCAAAGGCGTCAACAACCTTCGACCTCACAGGGCCCCTATTCCACCACAATGGTCCCTTAACACTGTGTTAACACAACTCGCTCGTCCTCCATTTGAGCCCATGGCCACGGCGCCACTTCACCTCATTTCCATAAAGACGGCTTTCCTTCTTGCCATCACGTTAGCGCGTCGCGCATCGGAGATTGCTGCCCTCCGCTCAGATCCTCCATTCCTTCAATTTTTTCCGGACAAGGTCACCCTCTACCCGGATATATCGTTTCTTCCAAAGGTAGCAACTCATTTCCATCTTAGTCAACCTTTGGTTCTGCCCACTTTCTTTTCGACGCCGTCTTCCGATCTTGAACGCTCTCTACATACCCTTGATGTGCGTCGGGTGTTATTGTTCTTTACCTCTAGAACTCGTACACTACGACAGTCCCCTGTGCTTTTTGTCCGCACCTCAGGACCTAACTTGGGCATGCCTGTCACAGCTCAGACTATCTCTAAATGGATAGTGGAGACTATCACACTGGCTTACCACTTGGCCAACAAGCCCTTGCCTGGAGAGACCCGTGGCCACTCCACCAGGGCGGTGTCCTCCTCCTCGGCCTTCCTTAAGGGAGTACCACTACAGGACGTCTGCCGAGCTGCCACCTGGGCCACACCATCTACATTTGTGCAGCACTACCGTCTGGACATCCGAGCCAAGCAGGACACGGCCTTTGGCAGAGCCGTCCTCGCCTACTCCCTGCAGTGACGGCCCACCTCCTGTAAGTTAGCTTGCTATTCTCCCAGTAGTGGGATTTCACAGATGCTACGAAGAAGAAGAACAGGTTACCTACCTGTAAGGTTGGTTCTTCGAGTAACGCATCTGTGAATTCCCACTCCCCACCCGTCCTCCCCTCTGTCCGTCATGTATCTTTTTGCTCTTATTTTTCAGCGGCGGACATGGAAGGAACTGGGGAAGATCTGCGCGGGAGTTCCTGAGCATGCCCAGTGAGGGGAAGAGGAGGTCCTAGGGAGCTGAGCGAAAGCTCTGGAAGGTCCGGGAGCTGCGCAGGCGCAGAAAGGGAAAACCCCAGTAGTGGGAATTCACAGATGCGTTACTCGAAGAACCAACCTTACAGGTAGGTAACCTGTTCTTTCTGGTTTGTACCCATATCTGTTCAGAACTGACCACCGACAAGAGCCCTTTCAAGTTCTACTCAGGATGATTTCCTATTATAGTGAGAGAGACTGCAAATCGAACCAAATCAAATCAAACCAGAGGCCTTTTGAATGGAAGAATTTGTTCTGCTAAAAAGGGGGGGGGACTTCCATTTATGCAACAATAGATAATAGTTTTTATAATTAACTGTATCTCAAATGATGTTTTTTCTTTAAAAAATTAAACTACAGTCCCACCTAGCAGCATAGCTAGAATCACCAGCTAAAAGCTTTCTAAATAACAGTTCTGAATAAACATCCTGAGGATTGTGCTGCATTGCTTATATATTTAAATTCTGATTTTCCTTATATTCTCTATTAGGTGAATCACAAGAATAATTTTGCTGTATCAAACTAGAGGTCTCTAACTAGCAGTTTGGTTTCCAGGCCTCCAGTGTCCTGTTTTTAAACCTAGATGGCATGAGGTTGGAAGGTGGAAGAAAGGAGAGGGCTACCTGGCCCTGAACATCCCATATTCATTCTACACTAAACCAAACAATTTTCACTTCCTTCTACCTGAACATGAGCAGCTGGAGATGATATAGATGTTCAAAACAGATGTTACTGTGCCTTTCCAGAGTAAATGCTAATAGGCATATTTGTCTCTTTTATTAGCAAACAAATGTTTGCTGCATTTAAATTTTGGTGATTTGGGTCAAACACTGGCTTTGCCAGCAGGCTGTTCCTCTCAATGCTTCAATGTGTTCCATGTACAAGGAAGACTTCATATAGTCTTCACTAAATGCTGTTGAATGAGTGTGACTTTCTGTTTATTCAGAACGCAAGCATCCAGTGCTGGCAGTACAAACCTTCTATTTAACTCTCCCAAGTTCAATCCCTGATATCTTCTCTTTGGGTAAGAGTCTTGCCTACAACTCTGAAGACCCTTGGCATAAGTCATATTGAACTAGATGGGTCAGTGATCTGACTTGGTGTAACTTGTATGGTGTGTATAATATATGTTTAACTGTCTCTTGCCCTTGCTCAATCCCTTTTGATTTCTTAACATGAATTTTGCTGCAGTTTCCTTGTATTGCGGTTGATTCATTTCATTCACAGTATCTGCCATCACTGAAGTGAACAGAGAAGCTCATGCCTAGAGTTTATTTACATTTATGAATGTGTCCATAATACCCTGAATTGGGTTGCAGATTCACACTACAGTAAATGACCACAGCTCTCCAAACAACAACATTTAGTGCTCTGTGGTCAAGAGTGGTTTGAATTCCTAGTGGTTTGGGTTTATGATCTTGAATGACTTGTCTTTCCCCCCACTCAGTAATTTACTAATAAGTTGTACTATAAATTAGATATACATGCACATATATGCTGTGTTCCCCTCCATAAGCAGTCCATTGCTTAGAATTAGAGATGGGCACGACTCAAAAAAAAAATGATGTTTCATTTGTTGTTTGTCATTTAGGGGGTCCGTTTGGGTTCGTTTTCATTTTTTGTGAATTTTTTGCAAAAACTTTTGTTTTTGTTTCGTTACGTAATGAAACAAAAAACCGAAAATGAAAATGAAAGATTGCTGTTTCGTTAGCATTCATTACTGTTCAATGTATTTGCTGCAACGAAAATGAAACGCACAACAAATTTTCTGGTGTTTTGGTTCGTTTTGTTTCATTTTGGAGACAAAAGTCGTTTTTCGTTTCGTTACGTAACAAAACAAAAAAATGAAAACGAAAATGAAAAATTGCTCACTTCGTGCCCATTTTCTACTTAGAATCTGCTTCTTTGTTGATATCCTTCTGTGCCCGTGACAAGAGCATAGTTTGACAGCTTGTTTGAAGTAAAATATTTTTAGAGTATGATTTTGCTTAGTTAACAAGACTGAGTGGGCAGGAAAAATGGCAATAAAGTTCTGTGATAGCTTTCTTAAAACCTCAATAGGTGGGGAAAGGTCTGCATCTTGAATGGCAACAAGTCTTTGTGGTGGGGTGGGGAATCAGAATGAAACTCCAAATATTTGATATAAACAAGTAAAATATAAACTTTTCTGGCAAGCAAGTTCAACCTTATAGGTAGAGATGGGCACGACTAGGGAAAATCACGTTTTCGAGTTGTCGTGTGTCAGAGGCAGCCCGTTTCGGCTCGTTTCCGTTTTTTGCAAAATTTCGCAAAAATTTGTTGTTTCGTTTTTCGGTTTTTCGTTTGTCATTAGTACTGGTTGGGGGGGTAGCGGGCTCCTTGAGGCAGCTGCAGGAGTCAGCCAGAGCCACAAGTGACGGACTGGCAGACTCTTTGCACCCACTGCGTCTCACTAAGAAGGGAAACGTACTTGCGTGTAGTGCAATGCAAGTAGACCTGGCTTAGGGTTAAGACGGGTTAGCGCAAGGTCTAGGGTTAGGCTAGTTACGGGTGAGGTTAGGGTGAGTATTGGGGTGCACCTCTGGGTGCCTCTCTGACCCACTTAGAAGGACAGTGTACTGGCGTATGGGTTAGGCTTAGGCTTAGGGTTCGGGTTCGGGCTACGGTTAGTGGGCTTTTTATGCCCGATTGGCACATCCAAGAAGTCTCTGTGGTCAACCTGGCCAAGTGGCCATGCGATTGGTTGAAAATTTGCATGGTCCACTCCCATGGTGAGCCCATCATTGCGAATGCGCAGGTGTAAAAAAATTAAAATAAAATAAAATAAAATAAATGGAGACGTTTTGTTGCAAGAAAAACCCACTGCTACTGTAAAAAATCTGGCAGTTTTAAAATAGCAATTTTCACATGTTTCTGTGGTGCTTTGGTGGGTTTTTGGACCACAATTTCAAAAAAAAAAATATTGTGGTCACCATTTTGGATCCCCCCGCACCGCATGGCAAATGGAGACCCCGAGGATGCGCCCTCCCAACCTGGCCATGCGATTGGTGGAATGCCTCCAAAAATTTGCATGGTCCCATCCCATGGCCAGCCCATCATTGCGCGTGTGCAGGTGTAAAAAAATAAAAATAAAATAAAATAAAATAAAATCAACGGAGACGTATTTTGGCAAGACAAACCCACTGCTGCTACTGTAAAAATTCAAGCATTTAAAATAGCTAATTTTCGCATGTTTCTATGGTGCTTTGGTGGGTTTTTGGGCCACGATTTCAAAAAAAAATATTGTGGTCGCCATTTTGGATCCCCCCGCCCGCACACCGCATGGCAAAGGCAGACGAGATGATGCCCCCCGCCTGGTACCAGCAGCGCAGCAGTAGCACTAGCCAAGGAGAGGGGGCGGGGAAACCCCCCCCAAATAAAACACCCTTCTGGCCTGGTAGGTGCCCTCAGACAGTTTTCGCCTGCTTTTAGGGCCGGGAATCGGTTTTTTTTTAACTTTTAAAAACTTTTTTTCTGTGCCGCTTGGCATCGTGGGATCGCCGTGATGCCAGGAACGACAATGACAAATCAGACCCAATTATTATTTAGTCAGTTCGAGTTCGAGTTCTGGCGGAGTAATTCCCGTTTCCGTTTCCGTTGCGTAACGGAAACGAGTAACGGAAACGGAAACAGGAATTCCGCTAAGTCGTGCCCATCTCTACTTATAGGTAACAGGGTAATAATATATATGCCAAAATTCTTTATCAAGAAAGGTTTTCCCCCCTGACTTCCACTTGCCAAGACTGAAAGAAAAAACAAGTGCTTTGCAGAACAGTTAGTAAGGTATCTCGGGGGACCTTTGGCATAACCCATATAACAGTTTCGCTGCAATCTAATAACAGTTAGAATGCATCAAAATTCTCATAAATTTGATTTAGACAGGATTTAATCCTAAATGTTCAAAAACCCTGTGAACAATATCAGTGAATTTCACAGTGGAGCTATAAAGAAAACAATTGTGAAAATTAAAACTGAAAAAGGGGAAATGGTAACAATGCAACACCAGATTGTAGCAACATTTAGGGAATATTATAAAGAGTTATATGAAACAGAAATAACACCGGAAGCAGATATTAAAACTTTTGTTAACTCATTAAATATTAGCCCTATTATAGAAGAACATAAAGACCAACTTAATTCACCAATAAGGATTGAATAAATAAAAGCAGTTATTAAACGATTAAAGAAAGGGAAGTCTCCAGGATGTGATGGTTTTACATCCCAATTTTACAAAACATGGCAAGATGAGGTGGCTAAACATCTTCTGAAACTATATAATTCAATATTGAATGGGGGGAAACACCAGAAACATGGAAGCTAGCAAGAATAATAGCAATCCCAAACCTAGAAAAAGATAATATACTTCCATCAGATTTTAGGCCAATAACACTACAAAATCAGGATCAAAAAAATCTTCTCATCCATATTGGCACAAATAATTAATAATTTTATCATAAACTATATTCATACTGATCAGTATGGCTTCATGCCTGGGAGACAAATGTCTGATGCAATCCGTCACGTGTTAAATGTTATAAATACAGCTAATAAGAATAAAAATAAAATGATAATAACATTGCCTGATGCTCTCAAAGCATTTGATCAATTTGAATGGCGGTATTTATACCATCTACTGGAGAAAATGAATATGGGTGAGAATTTTATTAAAATTTTGAGAAATCTATACGAAGGAGCTAAAGCTACAGTCATGATAAATGGAATAGACTCAGAGAGATTTGAGTTACATAGGGGAACAAGACAAGGAGACCCATTGTCTCCATTAATATTTGCTATGGCCATTGAACCACTGGCAACAAAGATTAGAGAAAATAGCAATATTACAGGCATGTCAATAAATAACAAGCAACACAAAATTAATCTATATGCAGATGACATGCTTTTATTTTTGGAAAATCCACTGAATAGTATAGAAACACTAAGGCAGATTCTAGATGAGTTTAATCAATATACAGGATTAGAATTAATTATCAAAAATATAAACCGTTATGTATTAACACTCCCACTACAGAACAGAACGAAATAAAGGCAATCTCAAAGTTGGACTTAGGTTACTCTAGTTTTAAATATTTAGGGATATGGTTGACAAAAAATATAAATCAATTAGTATATAGAAACTATAAAATTACACTGAAAAATATGAAAGAAAAAAATTAAAAAATGGGAGAAATTGAATCTATCATTATTAGAGAGTATAGCAACAATTAAGGCTTACATACTACCAAAATTTTCATTTTTATTTCAAAATATACCCCTGCAATTAGAAAAGAAAAAGGTACAATTATGGCAGAAAAAAATGGAAACATTTATTGCAGGAAAGGGAAGATCTATTAGATTTATAAAGTCTGTAAAATACCGGCCAAATTCAAGAGGAGGATTAGGAATACCACATCTACTGGGATATTATGAAGCTTTTCAAATAGCACAAGTGACTAATTTTATAAAAGAGGAGAATACTCCAGAATGGGCTAAAATGGAAATGGAGAGGAAAATGAATTTAATCAATCTATACTTATTTACACCTAGGTTGGTAAAAAAAAATATTCAAATACAAAACCCTTTCACTGATGAAGCTATGAGAATATGGAGGAAACATATGAAAATCTTTGCTCCACCAAATATCCCCTTTATGTTCTTGTTTAGAACATCCGCAATTAAAACCTAAGAATCAAAATCTTCAAATAGAACGTTGGAAGAACATTGGAATCTATAGAATAAAGGATCTGTTTGTACAAGGAAAACAAATTACGATTAAGCAGATACAAGAAAGAAATAAAGGAAGAACAGATAATTGGTTGCTAGCTTTCCAAATAGGAAGCATTGCAAACCAATTATATAAGAAATTAGAATTTAATAAACCATTAACAGATTTTGAAAACTATTGCACAGGTAGTAAAAAAGAGAAAAGGGGGTTAGTTTCACTAATTTATAAAAATATTTTGGAGAAAAATTATGATAGTAATGCAGGATCAAGGATAGTTTGGGAAACAAACCTAAAAATCAAAATAACAGAAAACATATGGGAAAAAAATATGGTCCACTCAACCATATAACTCAATATCCGCAAAATCTAAGGAGACGGTGCTAAAGGTAGTATATAGATGGCATTTATATCCTAACAAGTTGCACAGAATTAATAGAGAAATATCTGAATTATTTTGGAGAAAATGTGAACACAAAGGAACATTAGAACATATGTGGTTATCTTGCCCCAAAGTACAGAGATTCTAGTTTGAAGTGATTAGTTGGCTGGAAAAAATAACAAAACAGAAAATAATCCCAAATGAAATGCTATTATTTACCGGAGAGAATGAAAAACTATTGAATAAAGAAATAGTGGCAACCGTCATAGGTGTAGCTAGGAATTAAACAGCCATATGCTGGAAATCAGCACAAAATTTAAATATGGAAAAATATAGGACCAAAGTATGGGCAATGGTAGTAATGGAAAAAATTGACTTATGTTAGATTGTATAGAGGGGAAATTAAACAGGACCGCTTTATGGAAATATGGCACCCACTGTTAAACTCAGATACTGACACTAGTGAAGATTAAGCAGGATGGAAAATGGATTATACAATGGGTTGTTATAAACTGTTATAAATTGTACTAGCAGAAATTATAAGGAAAATAATGTACTATATTGTGCTACAGTACAGTTATTAATAAAAATTGTAAAATTTATTTAAAAAAAATTAAAAAGTGAACTTCACAAACATTTGAGGAACTTCTCCCAGCCCCATTACACTAAGAAGCATTTAGATTTTTTTTTCTTGTATGCTCTGAGTAAGATTTTCCCCCTTACTGATTCATGTAGTCTTCTGAGGATTTTGTATTTCTTATTAGGTACTTTGATAAACAACTGTGAGGGTGATTCTTTGCCTTGTTGTGGCATTTTTTAAAAGGACAAGCCTTAGTTATTTCCATCCTTCTGAGCAATAGGTTTGCTCTTTAAAATGTGCTGTGTTTGTGTGCTTAGATTCAGAAAGGAGAAACAGTGACAGAAAAAAACTGTACCACACTAAGCTGTGGGGGAGAGTGCTTGCTTTCCTGTTCTCATACCAGATGCTCAAAGTCTTGTTGTATTTTGAGAACCTAGGTAGATACTCGCACCATATACTGTACCATATTTTTTGCTCTATAAGACACTCTTTTCACCTTCAACAGTAATAAATGTCTGTGTGTCTTACAGCACGAATACAACCCCCACTGGGAGCCTCCAGAGCGGCTGCTGCGGAGGCCTTCAGAACCAGTGCAGGTCCAAGCCCAAGCTCCAGCCCCAGGGGAGGCTTCCCAACCTGGCTGTTAAAAACATTCCCTTGCAAGGTTGATTTTTGCCAAATAAAATAGTAGAGGGAGAGTAAACAGCCCTCTTCAAGACGGGCAGAATGTGAATCCAGGGGAGGGAGCTCTCCCATTCAGCCTGTCTTGAAGAGCAGCTCTATGGTCATCATGGTGGGTGGTTATTCTCTAGTTCATTTCTCATCTCTATGGTCTCTGGTAGGGCTGTTTACTCCCTCTTCTATTCTATGGAACAAATCAGTCAAGCAAGGGATTTTTTTTTTTAAACTGCCAGGTCGGGAATCATCTGCTGGGGCTGGGACCTGCACTGTGTCTGGAGGCATCTGCAAGGGCTAGAGTCTTCCCAGCATGGAGACCCGGGCGGGAGTCTACATATTTTACTCTGGGCCTCCCAACAGCAGCATGGCTGGAGAGTAAATGGGGGCTGGAGATGTACCAGGACCACAGTATGTATGTGTGAATATTTTTTCACACATATGTACCTCTAAAACTAGGTGCATCTTATGGTCCAGTGTGTCTTAAGGAGTGAAAAATACGGTAATTGTAGCCTGTCTCAGTCAGGAATGTATTAACCTATGGGTAGGCTCCTAGGCTTTCAGGCATTTGGGGGCTCCTCAGTCACTTCAGTCTTTCATCCCACTACAGCAGATAACCTAGTGCTGGGCAATTGATGCCCCCCTAGTCCCTTCAGGGCCTCTAGGCTTCATCATTGTCAGCATTGTGAGTAATACAGTCCAGGTTCAAGCAAAAATGAGATTTGGGCAAAATTGATTTGCACCCCTGCTTTGATGCCCATAAGTAGTTTTAGACAGGGCTGGGTAAGGGTTGGAGACATTCCATTGCACACACAAAAGCCACTTTATTTTTCTTCTAAATCAGATTGCAGATTTACTGCAATTAGCTGCTGAACACAGATTAATCTATCTAAAGCCCTGTCTGCTTTAGAACATGAAAAATAAATTCAGTGTTAGATAGTCAAATATATTCAAGTATGAAAACTTTCATGTACAAAAAGGCATCCAGTTCTGGTGTGGTGTTGAAGATGTTACTATTGTGGCTTAAAAACCAAGAAAACTGGATCTAAAAATCCTTATCTGGCAATTTACTGCATATATATGATACATTATCTAGTACAGAGAAGTATATGTACACTTCTACCTGTGTCTGCTTAACCTCGCTTTTTAAATGAACCAAAAGTAACATGGGGAAGGGTTGTAAGTAGAGATGGGATGAATAAAAAAATGGAATTGCAATATTTGACAACAATCACTGATTTGCTAATATTTGTCAGTAGAGATGGGCACGACTCAGAAAATTTTTTTCGTTTTCGTTTTCGGCTAGGGTCTGTTTCGTTTCGTTTCCGTTTTCGTGAGCTAATTTCAAAATTTTTCATTTTTGTTTCGTTACGTAACAAAAACGAAAACGAAAACAAAATTTTTTTGTTTCTCCCCATTTAGCGCCATTATGTGTTTTTCCAGTAACGAAAAACGAAAATTGGCTCAAAATTAGTCATTTCGTTTCCATTTTCGGTCCATTTTTGAACCGTTTTTCGTTTTTGTTTCGTTACGTAACGAAAATGAAAAAACGAAAACGAAAATACCGCTAAGTCGTGCCCATCTCTATTTGTCAGGTGAGACTTGAACAAATATGAAGTGATAAATATTTCCCTTGCCATTTATCCCCATTTGTCATTCTCCAAACACATTCTGTTATCCCATGTCCACTCCCATTAGGGAGTAGTGCCAGGGATACTTGTCTCTACCCTTCAATTCATTGACATCTTCCTTCTGTGAGACTCATACAATCTGATTATTAGTCTCACTTTGTCTTGCCCTGTTTCTTTAAAGGGCAGATATATGGTTGCCTCTCTTCTATATGCCTATGAACAGGTCTCTAGTTAAGCTTAGAGTTGAGATTTTTCTAACTGAAATGTAACTTTCTTAACAAGATTAGTTGTTTTATTAACTGTTTCTCCTGCTTTACTATCGATCTATTGCTGAACCAACTGATTATGTGTCTATTAGCATCTGCTCTGCAACAGAGAGAGAGAAAATGTTTTTCTTCTTTTTCACTACATGAATATGACATCTATTACTACTAGTTAATGCTAGAGATGGGCACGACTTAGCGGTATTCCCGTTTCCGTTTCCGTTACTCGTTTCCGTTACGGAACGGAAACGGTAACGGGAATTACTCCGCCAGACTTCGAGCTCGAACCGACGAACGAACAATTTGGTCTGATTTTTCGTGGTCGTTACTTGCATCGCGGCGATCGCGCGATGCCAAGCGGCACAGAAAAAAAGTTTTAAAAGTTTTAAAAAAACCCGATTCCCGGCCCTAAAAGCAGGCGAAAACTGTCTGAGGGCACCTACCACCAGGCCAGAAGGGGTTTTTTGGGGTGGGGGGTTCCCCGCCCCCCTTTCCTTGGGCTAGTGCTACTGCTGCGCTGCGCTGGTACCAGGCGGGGGGGCATTGCCAATGCCATTCGGTGTGCGGGCGGGGGGATCCAAAATGGCGACCGCAAATTTTTCTTTGAAACCGTGGCC
>JAHTLZ010000851.1:7069-26444 GCA_023846285.1 Phrynocephalus versicolor
CTGGGAAAGAAAGTCAGAAAGCTTGGCTTGCTGTCCTTTTGGAAGCCAGTGTGGTCAAAGACTCAGACTCAATCAAGCTCTGTGTCTTCTCGCTGCCTGCCTGTCAGGCTCCCCCCACTTCCGGCTTAGCGGAGGCCTTCCAGCCGCTTCTCCTTCACCCTAATAGCATGGTCCAGTTAGTGCTTCAAGTTCAGCCCTGTCGCCACTCCCCTCAACTTGCCCATGCAGCAACCATGGCTGCTTCTGCCTCTAGGCGGAAAACCACTTGAGGAGAACAAGACCAACTGTAACAGTGCAGTGCAGTCTATTTTGTTTAGAACTGGGGGACTCTGTCATCCCACATGGTTTTTTTTTTTTTTTTTTTTTTTTTTTTTTTTTTTTTTTTTTTGACAGAAGGAGGGGGGTTTGGTGCTTCTCCTTCTACCCCCTCTAGTCTGGCCTTCTGTCCTCCACTACCCTTCACTCTGGGCTGCACACACTGTGGCTCACAGAGAAGGGCATTGGGCTGGCTTGTGTGCTAGAAAACAGCCGTGGGCCCGTGATTGCTCTCCTCAAGTGGCTTGCGCAGCCACCTCATGCGAAAGCACCCTTGGACTCTGCCTGGGACAGTGACAGGCCTCTGTAGGAACTAGTGCCGCTGTGTGGGAGTGTTGTCAGCCTCCGGACCGCTACTTAGTCTTCACTGGGCTGCCATACACTGTGGCTCACTAAGAAGGACAACTTACTGTCGTGATGGTGGCCCTATGTCACCATTTACAAATAGAACAGTTTTTCGAAAAGTTCCAGGCTTGGCTGTTGGAGTTGTGGAAACTGTGATTCACCACGAAGGGCATGCCACTGGGCTGGGCTGCAATGCACTGTGTCTCTCTGTGAAGGGAGGGACAAGGAAGCCTCAATGTTTGGATACTCTCCTGACGCACACTGACTGTGTGAGTTTCTAATTCACACATGCTTAGCTCTGTTTCCTCCGCTACTCTTTCCACTTGGCTGCCAACTGTGGCTCACAAAGAAGGGCATTTTCCTGGCCGTTGAAACAAAGGGTTTCCCTTGTGGAAGGAGTAGATTTTTGGGTACTGTGTGACCCTAGAAGCAAAGGGGTTCCCTTGCAAAAGGAGTAGACTTTACGGTTAGGCCAACACTAGTCTTTGTGGCACTCAGACTCAGCCCTTTTGGGCTCCCCTACTCTTCACTCTAAGCTGCAATGCACAGTGAAGGGAGGGACAAGGAAGCCTCCATGTTTGGATACTCTGATGCACACTGACTGTGTGAGTTTGTAGTTCACACAGGCTTAGCTCTGTTTCCTCCCCCTCTCTTTCCATTTGGCTGCCAACTGTGGCTCACAAAGAAGGGCATCCTCCTCAGGCCCTTCAGCTACACTGGGGAGCTGGAGCTTCCTGGCAATGATCCTCCCTTACGGATGCCCTGTGGCCTCAGACTCAGGCTATGTGGCCTCCTCCAGCCACTCTTTCCTCTTGGATGCAAAACACTGTGGCTCACTAAGAAGGGAAGAGTAGTTGTGTGCAGCACGCACTCCAGTAGTTTATCGGACAGTTCCAGGCTTGGTTCTTGGAGTTGTGTTGGAGCTGCGAATCACTAAGAAGGGCATGGTAGTAGATTTCCGGGAGTTTGTAATTCACAGAGACCTAGCTCTGTCTCCTCCGCCACTCTTTCCACTGGGCTGCCAGCTGTGGCTCATAAAGAAGGGGAAAAATGTACCAGTTGCGTGGTGGTGGCACCACCATTTACAAATAGAACAGTTTTCCGAAAGTTCAAGGCTGGGCTTTTGGAGTTGTGGGAGCTAGGATTCACAACGAAGGCCATGGTCGTGGATTGCTGGCCCAGCATTCAATTACTCCAGCTTGTGGCCTCCGCCACTCTTTCCTCTGGGCTGCAAGACGCCGTGTTTCACACTGAAGGGGGTTCCTGATTTGAACAGCATTCGTACGTACAGCACCACCAAGACTTAGTCAAAAAGTGACATGTGGTGGTGCATCGCAGGCAGTGTGGTGCCAGACCAAACTCAAGGTGATTGGCCTCCTCCTCCAGTCTTTCCTCTGGGCTGCAAGATGCCGTGTTTCACACAGAAGGGGGCCGGGGGGTACTGATTTGAACAGCGTTCGTACTACGTACAGCACCACCCAAGAGTTTGTCAGAAAGTGCCATGTGGTGCATCACAGGCAGTGTGGTGCCAGACCAGACTCAAGGTGATTGGCCTCCTCCGCAACTCTTTCCTCTGGGCTGCAAGACACTGTGACCCAAGGCCAGTGGCATTTAAATTCCTGTCATGCCATTCAGCTCCATCCTTTTTATACTGGAGCTGGCAATGAGCCTGCTGCACTCTGGCTTTGTGCTGTGGTGCTCTCATACTCTGCCTTGTGGCCTGGCCGGAGTGGCCGCCCTTACTCTGGCCTTATGGACGCGTCAACCATAGAGATAGTCCTCCTCCTTGTATAGCCTAGTGGGCTGGGCTGTGGGCTGTAAAACTCTGGGTTGTCAGAGCCTTATCCCATTCCCATCCCTACCAAAACTATTCCTGGCTGTAGCTACTAGCTAGGTACGTACGTACAACGTAGCTTTAACCACCTCAGGCTCTAACTGCTAATGTTGACCAATCCATGACCAAAAGCATGGTTGCATTGGCTTTGGCTTTATTGCTTGTCCTTTAAGTGTGTGTGACTTTGACTGTGAATGTGAACTGAAGGCAGAAGGACCTTGGAGATGGGGGGCCAATTTGAGAGGAGTAGAGTAGTAGACCCCTCATCCAGATTTGGGGAGGAACGGAATGTCTTTCTCCTGCTGCCTCTGAGAGAGGTGGAGGGGAGATGGGATGGATTCAAAACCAAACAACAAAAAAGTACAACAAACAGGCACGTCAGCCAGACCAAGTAGGGTGGCTGCTGGCTGGTTCAGCATCAGCAGATTCAGCACAGCAGACCAAGAGAAAAAAAATGCAAATTTGTTTCTGCCCCACTTTGTTTGCTTAGGATGCACTAGCCTTGTTGTGCAGCAGCAAGTTCATCACCCAGGCAACTGTATTTTGCCTGCTCGTTTGCGGGACCCGCAACCGCCCGCCCACCCGCCCGTGCGCTAGCCACTCCCCCTGCTGCTGCCGCTGCCACCGCCCACGCATGTACCCCCGCGCCACCGCCGCCCGCGCTGCGCCTGCAAGCCGCAAGTCTTGGTCGGACGTCAAAATGCGTGAAATTGCGGCAGAAACGGAAACGAAAAACGAAAAAACGAACCGACTAATTTTTGCGATTTTTCTCGAAAAAAAGGAAACGACCCGAAACGGAACCGGCCCGACTAACGACAACTCGGAAAAAAAAAATTTCAAGTCGTGCCCATCTGTATCTGGGAGCTTCAGGGCACTGGCCACTGGAGCCGTGACATGGGCCCATTGCGATGTGCAGGCTGCACTAGGCATGGTGTGGAGGGTATCCAGTAGGCCCTCCCTTTCCCCTGATAGGCAAGCAGGACCAGATAAAGAGAAGCCACGGGATGGACACGGGCCACCAGGTGAGTGGTGTGGTCCAGGCTGGGCCTCTGGCTAGACTCCACGGGCTTGGTTAGGCCTGCTAGGCCTCGGAGCCAGGTGTTTTGGGAGATAACCTCCCCACAGGTAGCTGACAGGAGCTCTGTGCCAGTGGTGATTGGGTACCCCCTCTGTGAGCAATAACCACCCTACCCGACCCGGCATAGGTAAAATAAATGTGAGGGGGTGGGGTGGGGGAATCCAGGCAACTTATGTGGGGGGGGGCTCAAAAAAGCAACAGCAGGCAGCTACTGGGTTTTTTTGAATGGTCCAGCCCCCAACAGTATCTGAGGGACAGTGAATTGGCTCCCTGCTTAAAATGTTAGAGGACCCCTGATCTATCTGGTTATTTATTTATTTATTTATTTATTTATTTATTTATTTATTTATTTATTTATTTATTTATTTATTTATAAAAACTTTTTTATGATGGCTTTCTCCATAAAAGGACCTAAAGTGGCTTACATAATCAAAATTATAACAAAAACAATACCTTTTCACATACTGAAGCAGAATCAAATACATATTTGCATACATCATGGCACAGTGATTAAAATGCTGTACTGCAGCTGTAACAGTGCTCACAAGCTGGGGTTCAGTTCTAGGCACAAGACTGGCTCAGCCTCCCATCCTTCCAAGGTTGGTAAATGGAGTATCGAGCTTGCTGGTACAAGGCAGCAATATGTAGCCTGCATAATTACTTGTGAACTGCCCAGATAGTGTTTTCAGTGCTATGGGGCCTAAATAAGCAATTATTTACTAAATTGTTAAATAAAGGCATCATTAAAATACGTTATTTAAGCAACAAAAAGCTATCCATTCTGATTTCTGAAACACCCCTCGCCAGTCACTAAGGGAAATAAATGATACTCCTGTTTGCAAAGAAAATGTTCACCTGCTTGCAGAATGGTAGCAATGATGGGGCCAGCCAAGCAGCAAATGAGAAGACCCTCTTATCTGCTGTGTCAATAACACTCAGGAGTTTTAGACAAGGTTTCTCCATGAAAGATGCTTCCACGTTACTGTGTTATTTTCAGGGGACTTTATTATCTATTTTGGTTACGTGGTTCATCTTAGCACAATACAGTGTAGCTATGTTCCCTGTCTTCCATATCTTACTATCTGACTGCACTTTCCATGGCTGCTCCCACACTTCCTGTTGGAAAAACAGTAATCTTGCATTCATTGACTGGTTATCACAGGGAGGGAAATTTACTATCTAATGCAATTGTTCTGTGCTACAAACATGATAGGTGAGGTTCTTCCTGCCTCTGGCATTTGGAACAAGCTTCTTTTTCCTGCATACCTAGAATGCTCTTCTATTGTGGGTTGCCCTCTTCTTCCTTTTTACTTAACCACCCAATGAAAAGCAACCATGGGTTTTCTCTCCATATCTGCAGATTCCATTTTCCATTATAATTGCAAATGGTAACTGTGAATAAAGATACCTTTTCTACTTTAAAAAATGTTTGCAGTGCGACTTTTAATTCAAAAAGAATTAGACCATTTGGTGACTCTAGGGTCACCTTTTTGTGACTCATCTCTCTACATTTCTGTTTGTTTATCTGTTTGTTTTATGCTCTGCTAACTAAATTGATAACCAAATTCCTAGAAATCTATTTACCAGTCTTCTCCATACATCCTTCCTGATCTTAAGAAGTTCAGTGGAAGGATTCAGTGCATCATATCGTCCCCTGGGCAACTGAAATGTACAAAGCTGGGAGAGGATTTCCAGCTGCCCAAAAATGATATCCACACATATTTATCAACAATCTTGAGAAAAGGATGTACAAAACGTTATTGAATCTCACCCACAAGAGTTTTTTTCCTCTGCTGAAATTTATTTCCTTCCTTCCTTCCTTCCTTCCTTCCTTCCTTTGCAACTAGATCAGAATTTTGACCAAAGTTTTCACATAAGATTTTATATTTATGTTTTTATAGGACTACTTGATTGCTAATGTAATTATATATTATGTGGTCTAATGTATTTTGGCATTTGTATCCTCACAACCCTTTGTAGCTTAAGAGAAAAACACTCATCATATTCCTCTGTCTCAGTTCTCATTCAAGACTGTCTGACCCATTAATATTTATTGCATTCAAATCCTGGCATCATTTTTCCTTCTTCTCCACTGAAATATACACCAGTCAGAAGCAGTTTATACAGAAATACATTCCTTGCATCTGGATTTACTGTTCATTTTCTGAAAGTTACATGTTTGTGAGAAGAAAATACATGTACAAATGGGTACAATGTAGCTGAGTGGGAGATAATTTCTAAACTACATTTTTCAGAATCCCCACCCACCGTGTTTTGGTACAATGTTCCTGGTTGAGAAAGGAAGGCAATGAAATAACATGTTCTTAGATTACAGCTACCTATGTAGGAATTTCTGTTTTAGCACCAGAATATCCAATTTTGATAAGGCACAGAATTTTCATGTAGAGGTAGGGCAGTTCAATGAACTAGACCCAAGAGCAATAACAATATCAACACAAGTTAGGGCATGCATTTGGGACAGATACCTATGCCTCAGTCAGAATTGTCAGTCAAAGTTGTATAGAAGAATGATAATTTTCTTCCATTCATTATTATCACAAGGGAAATCCAAACTAACATTTTCTTCCTAAGAAGCTTGAGTCCTCTTTTTGGTAGGTGGATGATTTCCCATGGGAAAAAAGTTGAATTCACAAAGGACACCGCCATGTCAGAGAGAAAGCCACAGGGAACCCTTTCCCTTTCTGTTCAAATTGTTGGTTTTATCTGTAGTTGTACACAGGTATTCTCAAGGGGTCCTCACTTGATTTGCCCTTGTCCTATAAAAGAGACAACTGGAAGCCACTCTGAGATAGTAGGCTGGGTGAGGGGTGGTCTTGGATATAATTTGTGAATAGGTTTTGCTAATTTCTGCAAAATGTGTAGTGCTGACAGAACCGACACAGGAGTGAAATGCAATGTATAATTTGTGTAAATGGCCAATCACAATGAGGAAAAAGAAAAGATTTGACACCTTGGTCATGTACTGGAAGCTTAGGTCCCCAGGTACTGTCTCACTTTGTGCTTCTGGTTAGTCTGAAAGAAATATTTAGCAGTGGTGTTAAAATCTCTTCACATTCTCTTCGCTCCCATTTAGACAAACATCTGTCTCTTTATGTCGCAGAGGTGTAGGTGCCACTTCATTGTACTTCCCATCTACAGATGGAATTCCCTGTGTGGATGGCTAAGAATGGTTTCCTACCTGTTTCAGAACTAGATTGAATGTAAATGTGGTACATTTAAGCCCATGCAGCCACCAATATGTCCCAAGACACAATGGTCATGAAATTCATCTGTTAAGACTCTTAGGTACATATATTGATGAGTGGTGTTTTTTTTTTCCCCCAGGACTGGTTTTGGTAAAATGGGCAACAAAAGATGACCATGGATGAGCACTTCAGAGGTAATAAAATGTGGTATCAGGGCATATCAGGTGCTTTAGTCACTGAGACCCATCTTGCAACCATGCACAGTCTTTATTCTGTTTACAATACTGTCACACATTGAACAATTCTGCTTGAATTCTTGCAGCACTTCTAGTGTGTGTGTTCATTATGAGCAAAGCCCGAGGTGAGTGTCCGCCAAACAGTCCTCTTTCCGATACACCTGTTATAAAAACCATCAGGATGAAAGGAGCACAGGATGAACTTCTGCGTATATAGAAACCAAAGTAATCTGAGACTTGCAGGGATAATTGCATTTAAAATTATATGCACTTAGATAATTTATTTAAATATGAACACTTAGTTCACCAATTTATGCACTAGCCCATTAAGACTGTCACTTCTGTTTTAATTTTAGAAAATTGCTTTATAAGGTGTATGGTAGCAAAAAGATTTGTAAGATGATAATTATGGTAAAATATCTGTTTAGGATAATGTTAGTTTAAAAGTCTGTGGAGATAATAATGAGTGGAACACACACACACACACACACACACACACACACACACACACACACACACACACACACACACACACACACATTTGGGAGAGAAAGAGGGAAAGAAAAATTTCATGTGCAAGGATCTGCAAATAATTGTGCTTGATACATTGTGATCACTATAGGATCATTTTATACTGATAGCTAAACTCTGGTGGTGGTTTTCACAGAGTTCCTAAAGGCTTAACCAGGGCAAAAGGTTCCATAGACAGCTTCAGAATCTGGAGCTTTAAGACATTTTAAACTGAATTAAAATAAAGACTATTGTCACCAGCTTGTGACATCATATCTGTGTATTATGCAGTCTAGTTGTGCCAGCTGAATTTCAGCCACTAGGGTGACCAAGCCACACTAAAACCAGACTAGAAAAGATCTAGAAATCTAGATAATTATTTCACTCTCAAAGCCTTGCTTCCATTAGTTCCTCCCCAGCTGGGCAGGGTATCCATCTCATTCATGATGAGCACTGCATTTTTCCAAAAGCTGAAGCTGAAGCTGAATCAGTTCTGTTTGTGCACATCCATGTGAGAACAGTTCAGAGCAAAGAGCCCATAAGCTCTTGTGAAGTGGAGGAGCATGTTCCATACCTTGTGTTAAATGCTGCCTTTGTGGGGGGTTAAAATGTGAAAGCCAAAAGTCATTCCATTGAAAAGAGGTAAAGAGGAAAAAAGGAAACTATCACTACTTTCTAAGGCAGCTGCTGAGCAATGCCAAAGGAAGAGACTAACAATTTTATCCACCCGTGAAGCCCAAGACCTTTCCTATACACTCCAATTGTTGATGACATTTTTTCCTTTTATTTCTTTATTTTTTGGACAGAATGAGAGAGCAAGAGAGAAAGCCACACTGTGAAGCAAGGGACTTTGGTGAGCTTTGCCTTTGCCTCTTCTTTTAGAAAATATTATTACTCTGCTTTGTATGTGCACGTGTGTGTGCGCCCATGCCCCTGAATCTTGTTAAATCTGAACTTCATTTTAGGATGGTGGGGCCTCTCTTCCCCATCAATTTGGTATTTCTTTTCATGGTGTAGTGGTGTCCCTACCATTCTTCATACCAGCTATCTCTTGGAATCCTCTCTTCTTTTTTCACTTCTGCAGAGGAGAAAAAATTACTAGAAATTATTCTGATTGTGCTGTGCCAACCCTCCAGCCCAAATTATTTGCAGTCATTAGTCATAGGAATGGGACTTTTAGCAAAGATCTGGAATTGATTTCAAACCGTTTAAAATTTGTCTTCCATGGATTTGTCTCTTTTTCTCATTCTCCAGTTTTAAAAAAATTGGGAAAGATCAAGAAAGAGATAGCCAATGGTTGCTGTAATGGAAACCAGATCCAGGGGTTTCCACCATCCATTCCCTCTCTAGCCACTCAGCCATACTTCCCTGTTTGTTCCAGAATAGGGGAGCCCATGACAGCTGATTGTGGTGAAAACTTTGGAACTAGCTTGGCCCTGGTGCCTCCCAACACCTCAGGGTTCTCAGACTTGGCAATGCTTCCAGGCAGTTTAAATATCTACAAGGTGAGGCACATAGAACTAATTTAGACACATTGCAAGTTACAGCTGCCACCACGTCCACAAAGATACCTAAACTCTGAGTAGATGGTCATGGTAAGACCTGGTTTTGCCTTGATCCACTGAGCAAGCAGCTTGTGGAGATTTTATATATTATTAAAAAGAGTAAAATAACAAAAGGAGGAAAGGTTACAAAAGGTTACAAAATGTTTGCAAAGAGCAAATGCAGCAAAGTAAAATTTGAGACAAAGTTAAGGCAATGAAGAAAACCAATGGTGAACTAATCTATCTAAAATTAACACATTAGTGCATAGTAGAGATGGGCACGACCAGAAAAAATTACTTTTTGAGTTGTCGTTTGTCGGGACGGGCCCGTTTTGGGTTGTTTCTGTTTGTCGCGAAAATTTTCAAAAATTTGTCGTTCCGTTTGTTGTTTGGTCGTTTGGTCATTTGTACCGCGATTTAGTGCGATTTGACGTCATGGGGGCGTTCCGCAATCAGGGCCGGCGCTAGGTGTTTTTGCGCCCTAGGCAGCAGGCGGGGTGTGGGGGCGGGGCGGGGGGCGGGAGGGCGGCAGCAGGCGGGGACGTGCGGGCGGGCAGCGACAGCGGCAGGGGGGAGGTGCGGGCGGCCGGCCGGCGGCCACGGGTCCCACAATGATCCTTCCAGACCAGAATGATTCCAGACTAGCAGGTGGAAAAAAAAAACACTTTAAAGTTGGGTGATGGATCGTTGCTGCACAAGAGTGCATCCTATGCAATAAAGCAAACAAAATGGGCAGAATGCAATATATTTCTTTTTTTTCTCTTGGTCAATGCTGCTGCTGAGTCCTGACTGAACCGGCCACCTTACTTGGTCTGGCTGCCTGTTATACTTTTTTGTTGTTTGTTTTGTGTTGAAGCTTTTATCCATCCCATGATCTCCCCTCCACCTGTCAGAGGCAGCAGGAGACACAGACATTCCGTTCCTCCCCAAATCTGGATGAGGGTCTACTCCTCTCAATGCCCCCCCCATCTCCAATGTCACTCCTGGCTTGTATGTAACTAAAGCCAACCAAGTAATTAAGCAACTGCAACCCTAGTGGTCATCCAGTGGTTAGAGATTCAGTCTGGTAGTGGCATGGGTTAGGGTTAGGGTTTGGGTTTGTGGGCTCTGGGCTGCATCTCTGGGTGCCTCAGACCCACTAGGAAAGTATACTGGTGTACAGGTTAGGGTTAGGGTTAGGGTTGGGTTAGGTAGGGATAGTGGGCTCTGGGTTGCTCTGCGACTTATTAAGGACAGCGTACTGGCGTACGGGCACACAGCTCGGATTAGACAGAACTCTAAGTTTTACAGCCCACTAAGCTATACAAGCAAGGACTATGGGCATCCACAAGGCCAGAGTAAGGGCGGCCAGCCACACAGAGCCAGAGTATGAGACTACAGAGCCTGAGTACGGGAGGACACAACGCCAGAGTACCTGAGGCCACAAGGCCAGAGTAAGAGCGGCCACGGCCAGCCACAAGGCCAGAGTATGAGGCCACAGAGCCTGAGTACAGGAGGACACAATGCCAGAGTACCTGAGGCCACAAGGCCAGAGTAAGAGCGGCCACAAGGCCAGCACGGCAGATTTTTGCCTAATCACGGCTGTTTTCCAGTACACAAGTAAAATGTGTCCTTCTTAGTGGGTCACAGTGTCTTGCAGCCCAGAGGACAGAGTAGGGGAGCCCAAAAGGCCTGAGTCTGAGACCACAGGGCCTGAGTAGGGGAGGCTCATTGCCATCTCCAGTATAAAAAGGAGCTGAATGGCCTGGGTGTGCAAGTAAAATGTTGTTTGTGTTTTGCAGCTCAGAGGACAGAGTAGGGCAGGCCAAGAGGCCTGAATGAGTACAAGACCACAGGGCCTGAGGAGTGGAGGCCACAAGGACAGCAAGGCAGACTTTTGCCTAGTCACGGCTGTTTTCCAGAACACAAGTAAAATGTCCTTCTTAGTGGGTCACAATGTTTTGCAGCCCAGAGGACAGAGTAGCGGAGGCCACATAGCCTGAGTCTGAGGCCTGAGTTGAGGCTGCCAAAAGGACAGCAAGACAGAGTTCTGCCTCTTCCTTCCCAGCTGAGAGCTGGTACACTGGCAAGCTGCCAGTAGGCAAGTACAATGCCCTTCGTAGTGAGTCACAGACTGACAGAAGAGTATCCACCAAGAACCAAGCCTGGAACTTTCTGATAAACTGTTCTATTTATAAAGTGCAGTATGCAAGTACATTCCCCTTCTTAGTGAGCCAGAGTGCATTGCAGCCCAGAGGAAAGAGTGGCTGGCGGAGGCCACATAGCCTGAGTCTGAGGCTGCCAAAAGGACAGCAAGGAAGAGTTCTGAGTCTGTCTCTTCCTTCCCTGCTGTGTGCTGCTACTCTGGCAAACTGCCAGTAGGGAAGGGCAATGTCCTTTGTAGTGAGTCACAGCACAGCACCAAGAACCACACATGGGACTTTCTGACAGTAGTACGCACGCAAGTACATTTCCCTTCTTAGTGAGCCACAGTGTTTTGCAGCACAGAGGAAGGAGTGGCGGAGGCCACATGGGGCCTGACTCTGAGGCCACAGGGCCTGCGAATGGGAGGTGCATTGCCAGCACGAGTATCCAAAGGAGCTAGCTGGCTGGCCTTAGTACGGGCTGCCAAAAGGCCAGCAAGGCAGCGTGCTGCCTCTTCAAAGCTGTGTGCAACTTCAAACAGTTTTCTGACCTTATTAGTGAGTCACAGTGTTTTGCAGCCCAGAGGAAAGAGTGGCGGAGGCCACATGGGGCCTGACTCTGAGGCAATCTGCCAGTAGGGAAGGGCAATGCCCTTTGTAGTGAGTCACAGCAGCAAGAACCACACATGGGACTTTCTGACAGTAGTATGCACTCAAGTACATTTCCCTTCTTAGTGAGCCACAGTGTTTTGCAGCCCAGAGGAAAGAGTGGTGGAGGCCACATGGGGCCTGACTCTGAGGCCACAGGGCCTGTGAACAGGAGGTGCATTGCCAGCACGAGTATCCAAAGGAGCTAGCTGACTGGCCTGAGTACGGGCTGCCAAAAGGCCAGCAAGGCAGCGTGCTGCCTCTTCAAAGCTGTGTGCTGGTACGCTGGCAAACTGCCAGTAGGGAAGGGCAATGTCCTTTCTAGTGAGTCACAGACAGACAGAAGAGTATCCACCATTAACCAAGCCTGGAACTTTCTGATAAACTCTTCAAATGGAGTGCTGGCACACAACTACTCTTCCCTTCTTAGTGAGCCACAGTGTATTGCAGCCCAGAGGAAAGAGTGGTGGAGACCCAAAGGCCTGAGTCTGAGGCCACAGGGCCTGCGAACGGGAGGCCAGCTTGAGTATCCCAAGTTGCTAAATGGCCTGAGTACGCAAGTAAAATGGCATTGTCCTTCTCAGTGAGACACAGTGCTTTGCAGCCAATGGAACAGAGTAGCCCTTCTTTGTGAATCACAGACTCACAGTCAGTGACTCAGAGTATCCACCAAGGACCAAGCCTGGAACTTCCTGACAAACTATTCTATTACGTACGCATACACAAGTATGCTTCCCTTCTTAGTGAGCCACAGTGTTTTGCAGCCCAGAGGAAAGAGTGGCAGAGGCCACATAGCCAGAGTCTGAGGCCACAGGGCCTGAGTAGGCGAGGCCACAGGGCCTGAGTTTTGCCTCTTCCTTCCCAGCTGGAAAGAGGAACCTCATGAAAAAAACATTTCTGAGACATTAAATCCTTGCACTCGCAGGGAAGGAAAATAATTGGGTTGCCTTCTGTTTTGATCTGCCACAGTCCTTCTCCTTTTTTATTATGTTTTGTTGAAGAAGGCATTTACCCCCCACCACCACCTCAACCCCAAGTCCCCAGCCGTTATTCTGGAAATACACAGACAAGACACAACTCGAACTTGTTGTAGCCTTCTGTGTTGTACATTGTATTTGCTTGAGGAAAGACTGGCGGAGGCCACATAGCCTGAGTCTGAGGCCTGAGTTCAGGCTGCCAAAAAGACTTCAAGCCAGAGGGTCTTCCTTCACAGCTGTGTGCTGGTTCGTTGGTAAACTCCCAGCAGGTTCCCTTCTCAGTGAGTCACAGTGCTTTTGCAACCTAGGGAACAGAGTAGGCCTGTGAATCACAGACTCACAGTCAGTGTGAATCAGAGTATCCCCCAAGAACCAAGCCTGGAACTTCCAGGCAAACTCTTCTATTTGTGACAGTACGTACGCATAGGCAAGTCTGCTTCCTTGATCCCTTCTCAGTGAGTCACAGTGCTTTGCAGCCCAGAGGAAAGAGTAGCGGAGGCCAAAACAACCCCCGTAACCCTAACGCTGACCCTAACACTAAACCCCCCCTCCAACTAATTTCCCCTCAATCACTCGGGTTATCGCCAGCCCCAGTATCCCAAGGAGATCACGAAGCCCAGCTGTGTTCTCTGTCTTTCTTAGTGGGTCAGAGAGTTTTGCAGCCCAGGCCCCAGAGGACAGAGTAGGGGCTGCCAAAAGGCCAGAGTAGGGGAGGCCACAAGGCCAGCAAGGCAGAGATTTGCCTAATCAATCATGGCTGTTTTCTAGCACACAAGCACAATGTCCTTCCTAGTGAGTCACAGTGTTTTGCAGCCCAGAGTGAAGGGTACGGGAGTCCAGAAGGCCAGCCGGACTAGAGGAGGTTGAATGAGAAGCAGCTGGAAGGCATGCTCAAAGTCTGAGGCCACAGGGCCTGAGTAGGCGAGGCCAAAAGGCCAGAGTAGGGGCTGCCAAAAGGCCACAGTAGGGGAGGCCACAAGGCCAGCAAGGCAGAGTTTTGCCTAATCAATCATGGGCCATTTTCTAGCACACAAGCACAATGTCCTTCTTAGTGAGTCACAGTGTTTTGCAGCCCAGAGTGAAGAGTAGCGGAGGCCATAGCAGCCCCCCTAACCCTAACCCTAACCCCCCCTCCCAGTATTCCTGATTGAGTTCCCCTCTCGGGTGATCATCGCCAGCTCGAAAGGAGACCAGACCACGAAGCCAGAGTCCTTCTTAGTGGGTCACAGACCAGCCCAGAGGACAGAGTAGGGGACGCCAGAAGGCCAGACTAGAGGAGGTTGAAGGATAAGCACCTGGAAGGCATGCTCAAAGCTGGGAGCCTGACAGGCAGGCAGGTTCGCAGAGGGGCAGCCAGGCAGGGAAGCAGGCAGTCTGGCTTACAGGTATGAATGAAGGCAGGCTTGCAGGGTACCACCCACCCAGGCTCGGAAAGGCACAAAGCCAAAGTGCCAGAAGGGAGGATTGTTTCTGCCTTGGGAGGCCGAGTTTCTCCAACCCAGGAGACCGAGTTTCGTCAACCAAGGAGACAGAGTGGAAGCAGGAGAACAGGGCTATTTCTTTAAGACTGTAAGGAGGAGAGCTAGCCCCCTGCTACTCAGTCTTTGAGGTAGGTTGTTGTAAAGTGCATCCTGACCACTTTGTAAGCAGAGTGGTGTCAAAACCCCAGGGAAGTGAGGAAAGCACCAAGGAAGGCAGGTATTAGGGTCTCACTCAGACCAGCCATGGCCAACGGGGGAAAAATGGGCCACCACAGACCCTTTCAAATGACATTTTGAGTGGTCCTTGCTGGTTTGGAACCAGGCAAGGGCTGCAAAAATTGGGCCAACACAGACCCTTTCAAATGACACTTTGAGTGGTCCTTGCTGGTTTGGAGCCAGGCAAGGGCTGCCAAAATTGGGCCAACACAGACCCTTTCAAATGACACTTTGAGTGGTCCTTGCTGGTTTGGAGCCAGGCAAGGGCTAGAAAAACTGGGCACTGGCAATGGCAGTAATAGTACCCTTCAAATTGTGTGTGTGAGAATACAGGAAGGCAGGCAGGCAGGCAGGCAGGCAAACAGGCAAGAAGGCAGTTAGGCAGGTAGTTAGGCACTAGGCAGGTGGTCACAGGGCCAGCCAGGCAGGTAGGCTTGTAGGCAGGCAGGCAGGCTTGCAGGCGGGCAGGCAGGCTTGCAGGGAGGAAGTTAGGCTTGCAGGGAGGAAGCCAAGCTGGGAGGCAGGCGTAATTGCAGGCAGGCAGGTGGATAGGCATAAGTGTTGCTCTGGTAGTGGATGTTAGAGCAAGGGAGGCCCTTTTGGAAGGAACCCATGGCAGAACGACTTTGGACTTTGGACTTAGGTCTTGGAGTGTTGGGGTAATCCCAACGTGGAAAGGTTGAAGCAGATGAAAGTCAATCTTTCCACGGTCTCCGGGTCCAGACGACAGCGGCACAGCCTCAGGACATCTCCCATGTGGGAGAAGACACGCTCACTCTGGACACTGGTGGGTGGGATGGACAAGAAGTCCAACGCCAGAGTCGAGAGAGTGGGCCAGAGGTCTGCCTTTCTGGCCCAGTAGTGGAGTGGGTCCAAGGTGAGGGGTTGGAGGGGCTCGGCCATGTACTCCTTCACCATGGTCAGACCGGGGTCTGGTTCTTCTTCCTCCCTTGCCTCCACTGAGGAGGAGACTGCTATGGCTAGGGCAGAGGCCAGGTAGTTGGCTGCTGGTACGGAACCTGGTCTCTGGGTGTACACTCCTGGAGCAGAGGAGGAAGAGAATCCCTGCGAGGATTCCTCTTCTGCATTGCTCTGGCTTCCGTGCGCGCTCGGGAACGCCTGGCCCTGACTGGAGAGAGCCCTGACTTGACGGCATAGCTCTGTCTTCCAGGAGTTTAGGTCGGCAGCGCTTCCCACCAGGGAACCCTTGACACGAGGGTTGCACAGGCATGCCATCTGGTACACCTTTTCCCTCCTTAGTGGGCCAAGGCGGGTATCCAGGCCAGTCAGCAGCCTGTCTGCCAAGGCCCTGCTCTTTGGGAGAAGATCGGATTCTTCCTGGAGACTGGCCTCTAGGCGTTGGCAAAGGGCATTAACCAGGGGCAGTACGTGGCCCAGGCTGGCGTTGCAGCTGCGGAGGACGTGGGTGGTTCCTCAAACGGCTGAAGGATACCCACCATCTGGGAGAGGGTGAGCCACTCAGTAGCACCAATGTCCAACTCCCTCCCCTCATGGAGGACTGGGGTGGTTGACATGACGTATTCCACCACTTCCTTCTGCTCCACCAGGCGCTTGACCATTTCGTAGGTGGAGTTCCACTGGGTGGTCACGTCCTGGATCAGGACGTGCTCTGGTCGGCCCATCTCTGCCTACCGCTCACGCATCATCCTGGCTGCCTTGACGCTGCGTGAGAAGTGCCCGATGATTTTCCTGCACTTGTCCAGCAAGGCCTTGGTCTCAT
This sequence comes from Phrynocephalus versicolor, assembly GCA_023846285.1. Lineage (NCBI taxonomy): Eukaryota > Metazoa > Chordata > Lepidosauria > Squamata > Agamidae > Phrynocephalus > Phrynocephalus versicolor. The sequence continues at coordinate 23,324 of JAHTLZ010000851.1, forward strand.
GGGTCCCCTCATCCCAGGAGTCCTTCGGTGCTCCCAACCCAATGGCATCGCCCACCACTAGATGCAGTTTGTGTGCTGTGCACACAATGCCCTGGAACCCTGCCCTTTCAACCGCATTGACAATGTTATGGCCCGTGATTGACATGCCCCTCAGTCCCCAATCCCCACTCTCACATAGCTATTTTGACGACCTCTGAAATATAGATGCCTTTGGCATTGTCCTCCATGCTTTGTGCCTGGAGAAGCACCACCCTATACCCTCTTGGGGTGCTCCCTTGTGGCTCCCCCTGCAGCTGTTCTTGGGATGTCCTGGGCTCCAGGACTTCCTTGGGTTGCCCCCACTGAGCCGTCAGAGAGAGATATCAGTGGTGCCCACCGGTCCAGAGGTCGGGAGTGAAGTGGATCTTCCTTCCTCTGGCTGCCTGCAGCAGGGCCCAGATCATGTTCCTGACGGACTCATAAAGGGAGGGAATCACCCGCCTGCTGAAGGTACGCCGGGATGGAGGCTCGTACCATGGAGCCACGTGCTTCATCAGGTGCCTGAAGCCTGATGACTCCACAAAGGAGAGGGGCAACCCATTCATGGCCACCATTTCACTGACCACGCGAGTGGTGGTCTCCTGTGCCTTGGCCCTATTTCGCTGGCTGACAAAACTCCCACACAGTGGCACCACTTCCTGCAGAGTGGCCTGCCTCGTCCCACTCTCAGCAGCGGAGCTATCTTTTTCTTTCCCCATGCCTTCTTCCCCTGTCTTCCTCCCTGAGGAACCAGGGCCTAACACTGTCCCAGGCAGAGTCCCAGGGCGCTTTCGCATGAGGTGGCTGCGCAAGCCACTTGAGGAGAGGTGTTTGGGGTCATTCCCCCTGTGCACGACCACCCTGCATTTCTTGCACACCGCCATCCTTGCGTCTTCCGGGCTGTTCTCAAAATGCTCCCAGAGAGAGCCGCGAGGCTTATGGAAAGTACTGCCCACTCTGGTACTGCCTGCCGCTGCTGTGCTGCTGGTGGTGTGGCCTGTGCCCTGACTTGAAAGTAGAGTACTACTGCCTGAAGCCTGCCTTAAGTCTGTTCCTGCCAACAGGTCCTCAGAATCTTGCATGTTTAGATACAAAGAGCCCGTTTTTGATTCTGATGCCATTTCCGACTCCAAGTCCTCGTCTTCTTCCTGATAAAGGGTGGGGGTGTCAAGTAATGGTGGTGTAGGGAATTGTATCGCCTCATCCATGCTTCCCTCAGTGACAGAAGATCGGACGGTGCTGGCTGTGGAGCTGCTGCTTGGCGAGGGAGTTGCAGCAGTATCACTATCTGCACTACTTCCTGTGCCTTCCTTCAGAAATGTGCCCCTATTTATTTTAGTGGGAGTCCCCCTCCCCTTCCCTCTGGCTGTGCCACCCCTCCTCATTTTTTTCATTTCTCAAAAAAAGTATTAGAAAAATAGATTGTCTGATTCTATATTAAGTAAGTACAAACTATTCTAATCAACCTATCCTTTTCACCCACAACAAGCTTCCTGTCACACACACACTGTGTTCTTGTGTACAAGCACAGAGCACAGTATAGTTTTCTGGTCATTGCTCAGGCCGGGGAATGTATAATGTAATAGTAACAATACAAAACCACAAACGAACAGTGGAGTAATAAGGATGGAATCCAATCCAAATATTAGTTCAGTTTAGTAGTTCAGGCCAGGCACTGTATTGTACAGTAATAAATATAAACAAGCAAAGTAAACAGTGCTGGAGTTTGAACCCCAAGTGTGGAAAGAAGTCTGATCTCAGAAGAATCAGTGGCCACTAGCCCCCAAACAAGAGGTGTCCCTCCTTGTAAATGAACAAGTACAATCTAGTTCAGTAGGAGTTCATGCCAGACAGGCACTGTATTGTACAGTAAATATAAACAAGCAAAGTAAACAGTGCTGGAGTTTGAACCCCAAGTGTGGCAAGAAGGCTGATCTCAGAATAGGCCTGTGTTGTTGAACTGCACAGTGTCCTCACAAGAAGTTTAGAAAACAAACAATGTAAGTAAAAGGAAACTACATAAATAATATGTAATTCTAAAATGTAAAATATTCTCCAGATGTGCCCTTGGCTTGCCACCAAATGTGTTTGAGTGCACTGGAAGCAAGCAACTTGGGAACTGGGGAAAATATAAAATGTATGGTACTGTAGTATATATTTTTAAAATAAATCCACACCTCCCCTCCCAGTCAAAACTCCTCCTTGAACCATTCAGAAAATAAAATCCTCACAAACTGCCAGAGGGGAAAAAAAGAATAAACTGCTGTCTAAGTAAAAGTAAAGTAAATAAATAATATTGTAATGTAATTGTAAAATGTAAAATAATCTACTAGATAGAGGTGCCCTTGGCTTGCACCAAATGTGTGTGTGTGTGCACTGTGAGCAAGCAAATAGTTTGGAAAATAGAAAATAAATGGTAGTATATAAATATAAATTTTTAAAATAAATCTACAACTCCCCTCCCAGGCAAACCTCCCCTTTGAACAAATATCAATTCAGAACAAAAATCCTCACAAACTGCAAGAGAAAAAAAAAAGAATAAACTGCTATGCTATTCCTCACAGCAGACAAAGGTGCAGGGAATGAAAGGAATTATTTTCTATTTAATTCAATTGAATCAATTCCCTCCCTGCCTGCTTAACTGAAATCTCTAAAGCCTCTCCACACCCTCTGTCCCTATTGCGAAATCGAAACTAGCACAGCAGCCAGCTACACACACAGCCCTCCACCCTCCACCCTCCCACTCCAGACCCCGACTGCGACTCTTCTGGGAGGTGCCTCGGGTTTTATGCCCTCTGGCACATCCAGAAGTGTCAGTCAAAACCTGGCCATGCCATTGGTGGAATGGGTGAAACAATTTGCATGGTCCCATCCCATGGCCAGCCCATCATTGCGCAGGTGTAAAAAAATAAAAATAAAATAAAATAAAATAAAATCAATGGAGATGTTTTATTGCAAGAAAAACCCACTGCTGCTACTATAAAATTCAGGCATTTAAAATACCTAATTTTCAAATGTTTCTGTTGTGCTTTGGTTGGTTTTTGGAGCACGATTTCAAAAGAAAAATTGTGGTCGCCATTTTGGATCCCCACCCCCCACCGCA
>JAHTLZ010000852.1:0-13775 GCA_023846285.1 Phrynocephalus versicolor
GAGTCAGGCCCCATGTGGCCTCCGCCACTCTTTCCTCTGGGCTGCAAGACACTGTGGCTCACTAGAAGGGAAATGTACTTGTTGTGTGCGTACTCCTGTCTAAAAGTCCCATGTGTGGTTCTTGGTGCTGTGCTGTGTGATTCAGTCAGTACTAGTTGTTGTCACGTTTTCTTTGACCCAATTTTTAATATTTTTCTGCTCACTTGTCATAATGTGCTCTTCATCACTGGTCAGTACAATGTTTTCAAGTTGCATTCTACATTGGGAGATTTTTGAGACATTCGCCTCAGAGTCAGGCTCCATGTGGCCTCCACCACTCTTTCCACTGGGCTGCCAACTGTGGCTCACTAGGAAGGGAAGCATACTTGCGTAAGTTGGGCTGCAAAACACTGTGACTCACTTAGAAGGGCTGAAAACTGTTTGTAGTTGCACACAGCTTTGAAGAGGCAGCACGCTGCCTGCTGGACTTCTGGCAGCCCGTACTCAGGCCAGTCAGCTAGCTCCTTTGGATACTTGAGCTGGCAATGCGCCTCCCCTACTCAGCCCCTGTGGTCTCAGACTCAGGCCTTTTGGGGTTCCACTCTGTCTCCTTGGTTGACGAAACTCGGTCTCCTGGGGTGGAGAGAGAAACTCTGCCTCCCAAGGCAGAAACAATCCTCCCTTCTGGCACTTTGGCTTTGTGCCTTCCCTAGCCAGTAGCCTGGGTGGCTGGTACCCTGCAAGCCTGCCTAGCCTACATACCTGTAAGCCAGACTGCCTGCTTCCCTGCCTGCCCGCCCCTCTGCCAACCTGCCTGCCTGTCAGACTCCCGGCTTTGAGCATGCCTTCCAGCTGCTTCTCATTCAACCTCCTCTAGTCTGGCCTTCTGGCCTCCCCTACTTTGTCCTCTGGGCTGGTCTGTGACCCACTAAGAAGGACTCTGGGTTTGTGGTCTGGTCTCCTTTAGAGCTGGTAATGATCACCCGAGAGGGGAACTCAATCAGGAATACTGGGAGGGGGGGTTAGGGTTAGGGGGGGATGCTATGGCCTCCGCCACTCTGTCCTCTGGGCTGCAAAGCACTGTGACTCACTAAGAAGGACAATTTACTGGCGTAGTCAGGCCATTCAGCCACTTTGGGTACTGGAGCTGGCAATGAACCTCCCCTACTCGGGCCCTGTGGCCTCAGTCTCAGGCCTTTCCGCTACTCTGTCCTCTGGGCTGCAATGCACTGTGGCTCACTGAGAAGGAATTAAGGAGGCGTAGTGGCCTATGCGTGCTGCGTACTGTCACCAAATATAAGTTTGTCAGAAGGAACTTCCAGCCTTGCTCCTTGGTGGATACTCTCTGAGTCACTGACTGTGAGTCTGTGATTCACTTAGAACGGGTACTCTGTTCCATAGGCTGCAAAGCACTGTGACTCAGGACAGTGACATTTTACTTGCGTACTCAGACCATTCAGCAACTTTGGAAACTCGAGCTGGCCTCCCGTTACAGGCCCTCTTTCCTCCACCACTCTGTCCTCTGGGCTGCAAAGCACTGTGACTCATTAAGAAGTACAATTTACTGGCGTACTCAGGCCATTCAGCCACTTTGGGTACTGGAGCTGGCAATGAACCTCCCCTACTCGGGCCCTGTGGCCTCAGACTCAGGCCTTTGGGTCTCCGCTACTCTGTCCTCAGGGCTGCAAAACACTGTGACTCACTTAGAAGGGCAGAAAACTGTTTGTAGTTGCACACAGCTTTGAAGAGGCAGCACGCTGCCTGCTGGCCTTTTGGCAGCCCGTACTCGAGCCTGTCAGCTAGCTCCTTTGGATACTTGAGCTGGCAATGCACCTCCCGTTCGCAGGCCCTGTGGCCTCAGAGTCAGGCCCCATGTGGCCTCCGCCACTCTTTCCTCTGGGCTTCAAGACACTGTGGCTCACTAAGAAGGGAAATGTACTTGTTGTGTGCATACTCCTGTCTGAAAGTCCCATGTGTGGTTCTTGGTGCTGTGCTGTGACTCAGTCACTGTTTTCTTTGACCCAATTTTTAATATTTTTCTGCTCACTTGTCATAATGTGCTAGACTGCGCTAGTATCTACATTGGGAGATTTTTGAGACATTCGCCTCAGAGTCAGGCCCCATGTGGCCTCCGCCACTCTTTCCACTGGGTTGCCAACTGTGGCTCACTAAGAAGGGAAGCATACTTGCGTATGCGTACGTAACAGATTGTCGGAAAGTTCCAGCCTTGGTCCTTGTTGGTGGATACTCTGAGTCACTGACTGTGAGTCTGTGGAGGTGTGTTCCATTGGCTGCAAAGCACTGACTGTGACTCACTGAGAAGGAAATTTTACTGGTGTACTCAGGCCATTCAGCAGCTCCTGTGGGTACTGGAGCTGGCTGGCAATGATCCTCCCCTACTCAGGCCCTGTGGCCTCAGACTCAGGCCTTTGGGTCTCTGCTACTCTGTCCTCTGGGCTGCATGTGAGTCACTGAGAAGGGAATTCAGGCATTCTTCTTCTCAAAGATAATCGAGCGGTCCTTTTGGCCTCGCCTACTCAGGCCCTGTGGCCTCAGACTCAGGCTATGTGGCCCCCTCCAGCCACTCTTTCCTCTGGGCTGCAAACCACTGTGGCTCACTAAGAAGGGATGAAAACTTACAGTACTAGTGCTGTAGCACACTGCTGGGACTTGGCTAAAGTATATGGATCTTATTCTGCCTTTTTTACCTCATTAACTATGTTACTTGTATGTAATGATCGCTTTTCCTGCAAATAAAATGCAAAAATACTCACATAATGTAGCTTAACAACTAACCTGAACATAGTACCTGTACCTGGTGTTCAAGCTAAGTGTATGCACTCCTTAACACTGCTTGCTTAAACATTTTATAATCATTTTTGCCCAAACCCTGGAACAAAGACTGCCGGACAAGAAAACTTAATAGCTACACTTGTAGGTGGCTGTTGAAGAGTTATGTGAGAAGTTGAGGGAACTATGTGGCCCCCACCACTCTTTCCTCTGGGCTGCAAGACACTGTGGCTCACTAAGAAGGGAAATGTACTTGCGTGCTGGTGGCAATCTGTCACCACTCACCATATAGAAGATTTGCCTGAAAGTTCCAGGCTTGGTTCTTGGAGGTGTGGGAACTGTGACTGACTACGAAGGGCATTGTAGTAGATTGCCGGCAGTTTGCAAGTGTATACCAGCACACAGCTGGGAAGGAAGAATCAGACTCAGAATCTGGCTTGCTGTCCTTTTGGCAGCCTGTGGTCTAAGACTCAGACTCACTCAAGCTATGTGGCCTCTGCCACTCTTTCCTCTGGGCTGCAAAACACTGTGGCTCACTAAGAAGGGAATTGTACTTGCGTACATATGTACTGTCGTCACCACCAAGAGTTTGTCAGAAAGTGCCATGTGTGGTTCATGGTGGTACTACTCACAGTCACAGTCACAAAGAAGGGCTGAAAACCTGTGATCTCCTGTTCGCAGCCCTGTGGCCTCAGACTCAGGCTATGTGTCCTCCTCTACTCTTCACTCTGGGCTGCAAAACACTGTGACTCACTAAGAACGACATTTTGCCTGCGTACTGGGAGTTTGCTGGGATAATAGCACACAGCTTGGACTTTGTGGCCTTGTGGCCTCCCTTTTGCAGGGCCCTGTGGTCTCAGACTCAGCCCTTCTGGGCTCCCCTACTTTGTCCTCTGGGCTGCAAGACACTGTGACCCACTAAGAAGGACACATTTTACTGTTAACACAGCCATGATAAGGCAAAAATCTGCCATGCCGGCCTTGCTGGCGCCCTTACTCTGGCCTTGTGGCCTCAGGTACTCTGGCGTTGTGGCCTCCCGTACTCAGGCTCTGTGTGGTCTCATACTCTGGCCTTGTGGACGCCCTTACTCTGGCCTTGTGTGTGGAGTGGACGTGGATGCCCATAGTCCTCCTTGTATAGCCTAGTGGGATCTGGGCTGTAGTGTAAAACTTAGAGTTCTTCTGCCTAATCCAAGCTGTGTGCCCGTACGCCAGCACACTGTCTTCCTTAAGAGCAACCCAGAGCCCACTATCCCATTCCCTAACTATTCCTATCCTAACCCTAACCCTAACCCTAATATCAGACTCTAAACGCTAGAGATGACCAGGGTTGCATTGGCTTAATTGCTTGGCTTTACAGTGTGAGTGAAGCCAGGACCTTGGAGATGGGGGGGGGACATTAAGAGGAGTAGACCCTCATCCAGATTTGGGGAGGAACGGAATGTCTGTGTCTCCTGCTGCCTCTGAGAGGTGGAGGGGAGATGGGATGGATAAAAGCTTCAAAACAAAACAACAAAAAAGTATAACAGGTACGGCAGCCAGACCAAGTAGTACTAGGGTGGCCGGCTGGTTCAGCATTGACCAAGTCCAAGAGAAAAAAATATATATTGCATTCTGCTCACTTTGTTTGCTTTGATAGGATGCATGCAGTCTTGTGCAGCAATCACCCAGTTTAAAGCGTTTTCCGCCTGCTCTGGGTCATTGCGGGACCCGCAGCCGCCGCCCGCCCGCGCCCGTGCACCCGCCCCTCCCCCTGCCGCTGTCACCACCCGCCCATGGCCCCCCCGCCACCGCCACCCGCCCGCACCCCGCCCGCCGCCTAGGGTGCAAAAACACCTAGGGCCCTGATTGCGGGACGCCAATGGGACGTCAAACCGCGCAAAATCACGGTGGTAACGACAAACGACACGACGAAATGACAAATTTTAAAAAAAAATTGCGACAAACGGAAATGACCCGAAACGGACCCGTCCCGACAAACGACAACTCGGAAAAAAAATTTCTGGTTGTGCCCATCTCTAGTTGGAAGAAATTGTTGGCACTTTTTAGGATCCACCAGTTCAGGTAGTTGCCTAGGCTGGCCCTTATTCCAAGCTGTTTAAGTGGAAAGAAAATTGGATGACTAAGGCATTGCAGGGAAACAACTGAGAGTGTAGATCTTCGTAAATTAATTAATTAATTAATTGTCCTTAATTTGCAAACATTTTTAAACATTGTTTCAATTAAAAACATATTAGATTGAAACAGTGATCAAACACATCTTATTTTCTTTGACCGTAACATAGGACTGACAAGGCTGTGGATTGTTTTTTTAAAACAGGAATTGGGTGTTTGTGCATCATACATTCATCCTGCTCAAGGGCCTTCCTGCTTCCCACAGTGACCAGTCCAGGAGTTTCAGGGATCTTGGCCAGTTACGTAGTCGGCTATCTAAGGCAACCATTGAATGCTTTGTTTTGGGAGTCAATGCCAAAACTGTCAGTGTGCAGTAGGGGCTAGAATTATGGACTGCAACTCAAGAGACCTGGGTTCAAATCCTCATTCAGCAGTAAAACTCGCTGTGTGACTTTGAACCAGTCATAATTTTTCAGTCTATCTTACCTCACAGAGTTGTGTGAGAATGAGATGAGGGGGCAGAGAAGAGAGAGAGAATAGCCATGTACCCTATAGCGAGCTCATGGACAAAATACAGGTTATAAATGCAACTGGTGACTAATAAACAAACTGAAATTGCTCAGATCTGTCATTACTTCCTATTTTCTTAGATTAACAGAAGCATTCTCTTTTTATTGACTTCTCAGTGTACTTCTCTACTCATTCTTCAGAATACTATCATCGTTATTGTAGGGTACATTCCATTATTTCTCTAGAATGTTTGTGGGACAGAAACACCATCTTGCTCACCTGATTCAGGCATAGCGATTTTGTTACTATATACAGTCACCCCCTGCCATTTCACGGTTCATAAGAACATAAGAACATAAGAAGAGCCATGCTGGATCAGGCCAAAGGCCCATCTAGTCCAGCTTCCTGTATCTCACAGCGGCTCCACCAGATGCGTTTGGGAGCGCATGAGACTGGATATCTGTCTCCTGATACCACTCCCCTGCATCTGGCCCTTCAAGTACCCTGGTTTAAAGCCTGGAGATTACAAATCTCCATCATGGTTTGTAACCTGTGATGGACTTTTCCTCCAGGAATCTGTCCAATCCCCTTTTGAAGGCATCCAGGCCAGATACCATCACCACATCCTGTGGCAGGGAGTTCCATAGACTTACAACGCGCTGGGTAAAAAAATATTTTCTTTTGTCAGTTCTTACTCTTCCAGCCCTCAATTTGAGTGTATGTCCCGTAGTTCTGGTATTTTGGGAGAGAGAGAAGAGCTTCCCTCTATCCACTTTACTCATACCCTGCATTATTTTGTATGTCTCAATCATATCCCCCCTCAAGCACCTTTTTTCCAGACTAAAGAGGCCCAAATGTTTTAGCCTTTCTTCATAAGAGAGATGCCCCAGCCCAGTAATCATTTTAGTCACTCTCTTCTGCACCTTTTCCAGTTCCACTATGTCTTTCTTGAGATGCGGTGACCAGAATTGTACACAATACTCCAGGTGGGGCCTTACTATTGTTTTGTATAATGGCATTATAATGTTGGCTGTTTTATTTTCAATCCCCTTTTTGATAATCCCTAGCATGGAATTGGCCTTCTTCACCGCTGCCACACATTGGGGAGACACCTTCATGGAGCTGTCCACCAACACACCAAGATCTCTTTCCTGATCCGTCACGGATAACTCAGAGCCCATGAGTTGATAGATGAAGTTTGGATTTTTTGCCCCAATATGCATTACTTTACATTTGGTTACATTAAAACGCATTTGCCATTTCTCAGCCCATTCCCCCATTTTGGAGAGATCCTTCTGGAGCTCTTCACAATCTTCTCTGGTTTTTACCACACGGAAAAGTTTTGTGTCATCTGCAAACTTGGCCACCTCACTGTTTATCCCTGTCTCCAGGTCATTTATGAACAGATTGAAAAGCACCGGTCCCAGGACAGAGCCCTGGGGCACACCGCTTTTCACCTCTCTCCATTGTGAAAATTTCCCATTGACACCTACTCTTTGTTTCCGGGATCTCAACCAGTTCTCAATCCATAAGAGGACCTGCCCTCTTATCCCCTGACTGTGCAATTTTCTCAGCAGCCTTTGGTGAGGGACTATGTCAAAAGCCTTTTGAAAATCCAGATAGACTATATCCACCGGTTCACCCAAATCCACGTGCCTGTTGACCTTTTCAAAAAATTCTAAAAGGTTTGTCAGACAAGATTTACCCTTACAGAAGCCATGCTGACTTTCTCTCAGCAAGGTTTGTTCTTTTATGTGTTTTAAGATTTTCTCTTGGATGAGGTTTTCCACCATCTTCCCTGGGACAGATGTAAGGCTAACTGGCCTGTAGTTTCCCAGGTCCCTCCTCCTTCCTTTTTTAAAAATTGGTGTGACATCTGCTATCCTCCAGTCCTCCGGCACTGTGGCCGTTTTAAGGGACAAGTTGCATATAACTGTTAAGAGATCTGCAATTTCATTTCTCAGTTCCCTAATAACCCTTGGGTGGATGCCATCTGGTTCTCTGGCAGGTTTTCTACTTCTAACATATTTAAAGAAGCTTTTATTATTACCCTTTATATTGCTAGCCATGCATTCCTCAAAATCTTTCTTTGCCTCCCTTATCATCTTCTCACATTTCTTTTGCCAGAGTTTGTGGTCCTTTTTATTTTCCATTTTATTTTCCTCCTTTGGGGAGGATTTCCATTTACAGAAAGACCTGTCCTTGTGCTTTAGAGCCTCTCTAACTCCACTCGTTAACCATGCCGGTGTCCTCTTGGACTTAAATGAGCTCTTCTTTCTTTGTGGTATGCACTTGTGCTGGGCCTCTATTACCGTTGTTTTAAACAGGCTCCATGCACTCTGAAGAGATTGGATTCTTCTAACCTTCCCCTTCAATTTCTCTCTAACTAGTTTCCTCATCTGAGGGAAGTTTGCCCTTCGAAAATCAAGGGTTTTTATGTCTGATTTGGTTGACACTCTTCCTCCGACATGCATGGCGAAGGAAATTGCAGCATGGTCACTGTTCCCCAGAGGCTCAGTGACATTCACGTCCCTGACCAGGTCCTGAGTATCACACAGTATTAGATCCAGAATTGCCTGTTCTCGGGTGGGCTCCATGACAAGTTGCTCTAAGGCACAGTCATTCAGCAAGTTGAGAAACCCAGTTTCTCTTTCTTGCCTGGAGCTCACATTGGCCCAGTCAATGTGGGGATAATTGAAGTCCCCCATGATTACTATCCTATCCCTCTTAGCCACCTCCATGATTTCTCTCCTCATTTCAAGGTCCCCCTCAAGTTTTTTGATCTGGTGGACGATAGAATACTCCAACTATCACATCACTCCTTGGACCTGGTAGTTTAACCCACAGTGATTCTATGGTGGAGTCAGACCCTCTGTCCATCTCCATTCTGCTGGATTTTACCCCTTCTTTGACATAGATGGCCACTACTCCTCCAACCCGCCCCTCTCTATCCCTTCTATAGAGTTTATAGCCTGGGATTGCTGTATCCCACTGGTTCTCCTCATTCCACCAGGTTTCTGTTATGGCTATTATATCTATGTTATCCCTAGCTGCCAAATGTTCAAGTTCTCCCATCTTTGCTCGGAGGCTTCGAGCATTGGCGTAGAAGCACCTGTACAGTGGGTCCCGCAACAACAGCTGCTGCCTTGTTCCTTTCCCCCGACAGCTTTTATTTTCAGTAGACAAACTGTCACATTCCGTTATTCTCCTAGTGCTAATACCTGTTATGTCTTCTCTATGTGATTCTCTACCCTCTCCAACCTCATTCCCCGAGGATGAGGTGTTCCGAACCGGATGCCACTCAGCTCCTGTCGGCTTTCCCCCAGTTATCAGTTTAAAAGCTGCTCTGCTGCCCTTTTGAGGTTGAGTGCCAGCAATCTGGTCCCATCATGATTCAAGTGCAACCCATCCCTCCTGAACAGGTTTGGCTTGTCCCAAAATGTTCTCCAGTTCCTGACAAATCTAAAGCCCTCCTCTCGACACCATCGCCTCATCCACACATTGAAGCTACTGAGTTCTGAGTTCTGCCTGCCTGGCGGGTCCTGCACGAGGAACAGGTAGTACTTCTGAAAATGCTACCTTGGAAGCCCGGGACTTCAATCTTATACGTAACAACCTGAATTTGGCTTCCAAGACTGACCGCTTGGCCTTCCCGACATCATTGGTACCAATGTGTACCATGACCACTGGCTCCTTCCCAGTTCTCTCTAACAAGCTATCTAGATTTCTGGTGATGTCTGCGACCTTTGCACCTGGCAGGCAAGTGACCATACGGTTATCATGCTCCTCACAAATCCATCCCTCTGTATTTCTAATGATAGAATCCCCTAGTACAAGGAGCTTCTCTCCTGCAGCCTGCTCATCTACATGTACCTGATCTTGTATCTCATCAATAGTGATGAGGGACAGATCCTCCGGTGGAACCAATTCTTCCTCTGTGTGTGCCTCATGAGGTGTGCTGAGGGAAAGAGCCTCAAACTGATTGTGCAATATGAGACTCTCTGAGTGATCCCTTGGCCTTCTACTCCTTTGAGTCACATTCCTCCACCCATCTAACTCCTGAGTTGGGGAAGTGACTTCATCCTCAGAAGTGTGCCCTGTCTCTTCTTGGACCTGGCTAGTCTGTTCCGCTTGGTCCAAGAACCGCTCAAGCTCCTTAATATGTTGCTGGTCCGATATGCGAGCCTCTAGCTGCTGGACCTTCTCTTCCAATAGCGCAACCAGCTTGCACTTGCAGCAGATGTAGTTCTGCACACGCTCTGTCAAGTTGACAAACATGGCACAAGTACTGCAGGTAACTACAGCTGCTCCCTCCAACTCCATTTTAACGAGTGCAATAAAATGTATTCAAGGTCTCAAAAATGTAAACTTACACTAATATTTTTTTTACCTAGTAAGACTCTTTACTTCTTTTGTTGTTTATTCAAAATCTAACAGTGTAGGGGCTGCTAAAGCACCTCTACTCCAACTGCAAGCACGTCAGGAAGTTTCCAGTGCTAACTTGCTAATGTGTGTAGGATCTCCTCAGGAGTAGCTTGGCTTGGGAACTCAAATATACCCAGAAGAAATTATAAGTTTTTTGTTGTTGTTTATTTGTTTGTTTTTAGTTTGCACACGTCATTAGGCGCGTGCTGCTGGGAGCAGGTATTTAAAGATAAAACTCCGCCCCTTACTTCCTGCAAGGACAGGAAGCAATCTCTATGCCCTCTGACCGTGTGCTTCCTCTATAGCCATGTGCTTCTCCTCACCACCTCCTTCCTCTCTGCTGCTCTGCAAGAAAAGGTACTGTGGTCCCACTATATTGTGGGATTGCAGTACCTGCGCCTCGGGCCACATGGGAGGGGTGGCAGGGGACGATCTCATCGCCCTGCGCCGCCCCCCACTCCCCTGAGAACCCTTGGGGCCACTGGGGGGCAGCAGGCAGTGATCACATCACCCCACGCTGCCCTCCACTCCTCCAGAAGCCTCGGGTGGCAATCGCATCACCCCACACAGCCCCTGCGCTCCTCCGAGAAGCCTCAGGATTGCTGGGGGGGCAGCAAGGGCTTATCACATGGCCCCACGCCACCCCCCACTCCTCCAAGAAGCCTTGGGGCTGCTGCGGGGGCAGCGGGCAGCGATCATGCTGCCCTACAACCTCCATTGAAATGCATTGCCAATGCATTCCAATGGAGAAATTTTCCCCATTGCAATGCATTAAGCCAATGTTTTCCAATGGGGAAAATTTTCTCCATTGAAATGCATTGGCAATGCACTTCAATGGAGACGGCCCCGGATGAGAAGTCTCGGGGCGGCACGGGAGGGGCAGTGGGGGGGCAATTGCATTGCTTGCGCTCCCCCCACTCCTCCAAGAAGCCTCGGGGCTGCTGGGGGGTGGCGGGCAGTGATCGCTTCGCCCTGCGCTGCCACCCCACTCCTCCAAAAGCCTCGGGGCCACTGGGGGGTGGCAGGCGTTGATCATGCTGCCCTGCAATCTCCACTGAAATGGATTGTCAATGCATTTCCATGGAGAAATTTTCCCCATTGGAATGCATTAAGCCAATGTATTCCAATGGGGATAATTTTTCTCCATTGAAATGCATTGGCAATGCATTTCAATGGAGACGGCCCTGGACGAGAAGTCTCAGGGTGGCACAGGGGGCAGCGCCCCGCACCACCCCAAGATTTCTCGGACCGGTGCGTGCTGGTGGCAGCAGGGGGGTTGTATTGCCCCCCGCCCCCGCTCTGCTTCTGCAATATTGTGGATTTTCAGGCATCGCAGGTCGGTTGGGTCCCTAACCCCCATGATGGGTGTGGGGTTACTGTATTCTCCTCCCCCACCAAAAGCAAATGACAATACTACGCAGTTTGCTTAATACTAGACCAGACATGGGGTATGTGAGGCCTCCTAGAGTCAGCATTACCAAAGTTGAGTGACTACATAAGGGTCAACATTTCCCATCTCTTCCCTCAAGAAAACAGTTAATCAGCTGTAGTGCTGGCTGGGTTTTTTCTCTTTCCTCCGTCCCTCTCTGGCTTGCCCTCCTTTGCCTTCCTCCTTTTCCTTCCGATGGCACCTTCCGGGTTCCTGGCTGAGACTTTTTCCCCTTTCCTCCCTCCCTCCCTGGCTCGCCCTCTTTACCTTCCTCCTTCTCCTTCTGGTGGCGCCTTCCGGGGTTTTATAAAATTTATTTTTAAAGCGCCGACTGCACAGCCTCTGGGGCCTGGTTGGCACTGTTTTTTTTTATTTTTTATTGGCAGACAAGAAATCCAAGACTCCAGCAGCACCAGGTAGGAGACTGCCGCTATTAACGAAACGAACGGAACCAAACCAATTTTGTTTGGCTCTGTTTCGTTATAAAATCACTCTGGGGATCGTTATTTATTTCGTTACATAACAAACTGAATAATGATTAACGGAATGAACTAAAAGTGCAAGACAAGCTCAATTGACATATGACCAGGAATACAGGTTACAACCCATTAATGTGCAGCAATTCACGGCCATAATTTGCACAATTTCATTTACACTGGCACAAATCCCCAGTAGGACTCTGTCATTGTATATATGTTGTGAGCTGTGTCATTTTCAGGTCTCTTTATAGAAATATAATTAATCATTTTCAACAAAAGTGGCAAGTTGGTTTAAAAACACTTTACCGTACAGTGGTACCTCTTAAAATGAATCTAATTCATTCTACAGGTCAATTTGTTTTATGAAAATTTTGTCTTACGAAATGCAGTTTTCCATAGGAATGCATTGAAAATGGATTAATCCATTCTGGAGGCTATGGGTCACTTTGTTTTACGAAAAATTTGTCTTATGAAATGTGGTTTCCCATAGCAATGCATTGGGAATAGATTAATTCCAGAGGCTAGAAAAAAGACAAAAATTACTGGGGGGGGGGACTTTGTTTTTGTCTTGCAAAGCATCCCACAGTGATTTTTTTGTCATGCAAAGCATGCCAATTCCCAGACATTGTTTTCTTCCTACAAGATTTTTGTCTTATGAGGCATTTACCTTAAGAGGTGCCACTGTATTACTGTGGATATATTCTATATCCTTTCTAATAAACTCCTGTCTTTACGCACAGAATTTCTACCATCTTTCTGCCATGCAGTTTCCAGAAAGTTTTAAAAAATGCTAAATTAAACAATTAAACAATAATATATTCCATAATTATACAGTAGGATGTATGTGAGAACACAATAAACATTTCTTTAAACAAACTGCAAAACAATAAACATAAATGCACACAAGCAAATAGCATTTATGTTATTTTAAATATAGCAATGTTTCAAAGAAGCAAATAAAATATTAGAATGGAATGATTCCTCTTGCAGCTCCCTCCTATGCATACTTTATAGAATTCTATTTATAGTTTTCTTATCATTCTTGATTCAGTCATCAAGTTACCTTGGAAGGCTTGATTTCCAGCCTTCCAAGTATCCCTAGATGGGGAACAGTACCCTAGATGAGGCCTAAGCCGTGCTGAATAGAGGGGAACTGGCACTTCTCGGGATTTGAAGACTATATTACTGTTAATCCTAAAAATAGCATTTGCCATTTTTCACAACATTTGTAGTATTACTGAGCCTAGCATCCCTCATCTTGTAACTGTGCATTAGGGTTTCTTTCCCTAGGAGTAGAACTTGGCACTTATCCCTGTTAAATTTTATTCTGATAGGCTCAAGCCTATCAACATCTTTTTGAATTGTGTTCCTTTCTTCCAAGATATTATCTATTCCACCCAATTTTTAGTCATCTGCAAAATTGGTCAGTATTTCTTGTGCTCCCTCATCAAAGTCATTATTAAAACTGTTGAGGATTATTTAAAGGCATAAAAAGGTAAAGGTTTCTCCCGCACATGTGTGTTAGTCATGTTCAACTCTAGGGGTAGTGCTCATCTCCGTATTCAAGCCAAAGAGCCAGTGTTGTTCAAGTCCATGGCCACGTGGCTGGCATGGCTGCAAGGAAACACTGTTTTACCTTCCTGCTTTTTTTTTTTACAGTGGTACCTATTTATCTACTTGCATTTACATGCTTTCAAACTGCTAGGTTGGCAGGAGCTGGGATTATCAGTGGGAGCTCACTCCGCTGCGTGGCACCTGGGATTCGAACTGCCGAGCTGCCGACTTTGCAGTCAACAGTTAGTCCGCTGAGCCACCACATATAGCTACATGTATATTGGAAATTTGAGGCATAGCTTCCTTTTTTTTTCCAGGTTGGGGAGCAACCAGAACTTATCAGCTACCTTTGTAGTTACAAAATGTGGCCTCATTAAATGCCAAAGGAGGAATACCATATGGTTCAAATGCTAGCTTGTGCTGTGACTTGGCTTGTTAGCTTATGCTCTCTCACAGTTATTAATGTGAAAACCAGGTGGTCAGAAAAGTTGAAA
>JAHTLZ010000853.1:0-12465 GCA_023846285.1 Phrynocephalus versicolor
ATGTTAGTAAAAAACCCCAAGGACTGCAGCCAGAGACTCAACCCAGGTGAACTAAGTCCTAAACTGAGAGATTATTCCTTTTCTGCTCTGGCTGGGAAGGAGAAAGATTACCAATCTCATTCTCATGGGTCAGAAGGCTTCCCTAGCCTCAAGGGCTCAGTCCCACTGCCCACGCCTGGCACAGGCCAGAAGGAAAAATGGATTCCCCCCTTTCTCTCCCCCTTCACCCTCCCTTCTTCTATTCCTATCTTCCATCCACTCTCCTACCATCTCTCTCTCTCTCTCTCTCTTGGGCATGCTTACACGTGTGCCCACCCTATCCCCTGGCTCTCACACTCTCACATTTGGGACAAAGGAAGATCAGAACAAGAAGAAAGAAAATGGCAACTTCGCAGGCTGGCAGAGCTGTCTGGAAACTTCCATCTTCATCAAGAACCCCGACACGTATCTCAGCAGCTGTTCTTCAGAAAATCAACATTTCTGTCTGCCAACCCAGATTGTCATCAAAGCCTGAGGACACATTCCATTGTTTCATTCACACACCTGGAAAGGACTTGCATTCCTGTGTTCCAGTTTTTGTAATCGCCAGACACCCATATGTAATACTATAAGAGCTTGTATTCTTGTGTTTTTCAACTTCCCGGGTCTTTCCAAATACTTGTGTGCAATCCCATAATGGCTTGTATCCTTGTGCTCCCAAATTCCTGTGTCTTTCCAAATTCCTGTATGTAATCCCATCAGCTCTTCCTGCCCCCCCACTGGCCCTGATAATTGCCTTCTCTCACCCACTATTGATTTACTGATTCCTTCTGTTTACCTGTACCCAGAAAACAATGCCATACTTCCCTCCCCTATTGTGTCATCCTGCTTGGACCCATTTAACATTTGCATAAGCCTTGGCCGCTGCCAAGGACCACCCAGGACTGCCCCCAACCGACCCCCAACCCCTTCTCATTGGACCATTCAAACTTCCCCAGCCAATCACTGGGCTGCCACCGCCTGGGGAGGGGAGGGGAAGATAATCAATAAAAGTTGGGGTCTCCATGTGCTCGGGGTCGGACATTTTTGGTCAGTTTCTGCCTTGGTGTCCACCTGCTGTTCTTTATTAGGCCTAATAAATACAGTATTTGTCTCAGGATCTCTCTCTCGTTGGACTTTTATTGGCGACCGGGGGTCCAGCGGAACTCAGCAGGACTAGCCTGACTGAAATAGAATTTTAATCTCATTTTAAACCCAACAGGCAGGCATCCTATCAGCGTGGCTTATCTTTAAGCAGCAGGTTAACACAGCAGAAAGACGTGGAATAAAGTGTAGTTAAATTGATATAAGCACATAGCAGAGCTTAGAAATAACACAGAGAATGACAAATCTTGGATTAGAGTAAAACTCTTATATTCCATATATACATCAACATATACAAACAGCAAAATACCAAGCAATATATACAAGCAACAGAGTGTGGGGTACTGTCTCTCACCATAGACAGACCCAATCTGACATGATACAAGCTAGTGCTTATATACAGTTACAGACCCCATCAGATATGACTCATCACCCATTACAATCTGATGCAATCATGATGTTATAAACTATTCCACCTGTGCTTCATCACTGAACATGCTGGTGATTACTTATCCCTTGCACTTGTGGATAACATCATGAGACTGGAGATTTAACTGCCTCCATTTTACAATTCTCTTTCCCATCTGTTAAATATACATAACATATATTTTATCAACTTTTACATATCTTGACACCCCTCCTATATTTAACAGATTACAATACCCAGCCTTTTCTTAAAACATACATGCTTTTCTTTACATAAAGGCTTTGTAAATATATCAGCACAACTGTAAACACTAGTGCAATATTCCAACATAATCAAGTGTTGTTCTATGCAGTCCTTTATGTTCTGGTAACGGATCCCAATGTGCTTGCTTCTGGATCCGACCTTCTGATTCTGTGTTAATTGGATACACGAAAAAGAATCATTATACACTTTGACTGGTAGTTTAACATTTACATTTACATCCTTTAACAACTTCACCACCCAGGTTAACTCACAACACAAATCACTCACAGCCCCATACTCTGCCTCAGTAGTAGAACATGAAATGTACCTCTGTCTTCGGGCTTTCCATACAATTAATGAGTTACCTAAAAAAATGGCATATCCAGATATTGACCTCCTTTCTGGACTTGAACCCCAGTCAGCATCTGCATAGCTAATCAGATCAAGGTTATCACATATGGATATTTTCAACTTTTCTTGCATTGTTCCCTTAAGGTATCTTAAAACACGTTTTATACCTTTCCAGTGCTTCAATCAATGGCTTTACAGCATATTGGCTAAATATGTTGATAGTTGCTGCAATATCAGGCCTAGACCAGGAACATAAATACATCAATGAGCCTAATACAGATTGGTATAGTTCAACATTGCCAAACTCCCCATCATCAGGGTCTCTGTTGAACCCCACCTCCATAGGTGTTGAGACTATGTTGCAGTCTCCCATCTTACACTTCTGTATTAGCTGCTCTATCTTGTCACTTTGACACAGATAGAAATTACCTTCAGGATCAGTTGTGACATCAATCCCTAAATAATGTTGTATCTCACCCAGATGCTTCATTTTAACTTCTTTGCCTAATGAAGACATAAACCACTTTACACAAAGAAAGAAGAGCTCATTTAAGTCCAAGAGGACACCGGCATGGTTAACAAGTGGAGTTAGAGAGGCTCTATAGCACAAGGAGAGGTCCTTCTGTAAATGGAAATCCTCCCCAAATGAGGAAAATAAAAAGGAACACAAACTCTGGCAAAAGAAATGTAAGAAGATGATAAGGGAGGCAAAGAAAGACTGAGGAACGAATGGCTAGCAATATAAAGGGTAATAATAAAAGCTTCTTTAAATATGTTAGAAGTAGAAAACCTGCCAGAGAACCAGTTGGCCCTCTGGATGGTGAGGGAGGAAAAGGGGAGGTTAAGGAAGACTTGGACATTGCAGAGAAATTGAATGAGTTCTTTGCGTCTGTCTTCACGACAGAGGACCTTGAGCGGATTCCGCTGCCTCAGCTGCCCCTCTTGACTAAAGAATTAAATCAAATACAGGTTAAAAGAGAGGAGGTTTTAGGACTAATTGATAAATTGAAGATTAACAAGTCACTGGGCCCAGATGGCATCCACCCAAGGGTTATTAGGGAACTGAGAAATGAAATTGCAGATCTCTTAACGGTTATATGCAACTTGTCTCTTAAAACGGCCACAGTACCGGAGGACTGGAGGATAGCAGATGTCACACCAATTTCTAAAAAAGGAAGGAGGGGGGACCCAGGAAACTACAGGCCGGTTAGCCTTACATCTGTCCCAGGGAAGATGGTGGAAAGCCTCATCCAAGAGAAAATCTTAAAACACATAAAAGAACAAACCTTGCTGAGAGAAAATCAGCATGGCTTCTGTAAGGGTAAATCTTGTCTGACAAACCTCTTAGAATTTTTTGAAAAGGTCAACAGGCACGTGGATTTGGGTGAACCGGTTGATATAGTCTATCTGGATTTTCAAAAGGCTTTTGACACAGTCCCTCACCAGTCAGGGGATAAGAGGGCAGGTCCTCTTATGGATTGAGAACTGGTTGAGATCCCGAAAACAAAGAGTAGGTGTCAATGGGAAATTTTCACAATGGAGAGAAGTGAAAAGCGGTGTGCCCCAGGGCTCGGTCCTGGGACCGGTGCTTTTCAATCTGTTCATCAATGACCTGGAGACAGGGATAAACAGTGAGGTGGCCAAGTTTGCAGATGACACAAAACTTTTCCGTGTGGTAAAAACCAGAGAAGATTGCGAAGAGCTCCAGAAGGATCTCTCCAAACTGGGGGAGTGGGCTGAGAAATGGCAAATGCGTTTTAATGTAACCAAATGTAAAGTAATGCATATTGGGGCAAAAAATCCAAACTTCATCTATCAACTCATGGGCTCTGAGTTATCCGTGATGGATCAGGAAAGAGATCTTGGTGTGTTGGTGAACAGCTCCATGAAGGTGTCTCCCCAATGTGCGGCAGCGGTGAAGAAGGCCAATTCCATGCTAGGGATTATCAAAAAGGGGATTGAAAATAAAACAGCCAACATTATAATGCCATTATACAAAACAATAGTAAGGCCCCACCTGGAGTATTGTGTACAATTCTAGTCACCGCATCTCAAGAAAGACATAGTGGAACTGGAAAAGGTGCAGAAGAGGGCGACTAAAATGATTACTGGGCTGGGGCACCTCCCTTATGAAGAAAGGCTAAAACATTTGGGCCTCTTTAGTCTGGAAAAAAGGCGCTTGAGGGGGGATATGATTGAGACATACAAAATAATGCAGGGTATGAGTAAAGTGGATAGAGGGAAGCTCTTCTCCCTCTCCCAAAATACCAGAACTAGGGGACATACACTCAAATTGAGGGCTGGGAGAGTAAAAACTGACAAAAGAAAATATTTTTTCACCCAGCGCGTTGTAAGTCTATGGAATTCCCTGCCACACAATGTGGTGATGGCAGCTGACCTGGATGCCTTCAGAAGGGGATTGGACAGATTCCTGGAGGAAAAGTCCATCATCACAGGTTACAAACCATGATGGAGATATGTAATCTCCAGGCTTAAAACTGGGGTACTTCAAGCGCTAGATGCTGGGGAGTGGTATCAGGAGACAGATATCTAGTCTCATGCGCTCCCAAACACATCTGGTGGAGCCACTGTGAGATACAGGAAGCTGGACTAGATGGGCCTTTGGCCTGATCCAGCATGGCTCTTCTTATGTTCTTATGTTCTTATGTGAGATATCAGGCACCATTAAACATATATCATCAACAAACACAATCAATATCAAAGAACCCTTTGTGTACAAGCATGGATCTCCCCTACTTTGAGAAAAACCTATTTTTGTTAATTTCTCATGCAAATGTCTATTCCATGCCAGTCCTGATTGTCGGAGACCATACAAGGCTTTGTTCAATTTCAGAACAAGTTGTGGATTTTCAAACTTGAATCCAGGGACTTGTTTCATATAGACCTCTTCCTTTAGACTTGCATTCAAATATGCTGTCTCCACATCAAAATGATGCACTTGACACTTTTTTGACGCTGCAATTGCCAAGACCATTCTAAATGTTTCTGCCTTCACTGTAGCTGCATAAACATCTGTGAAATTCACATATTTCTCTTGTGAAAAACCTTGTGCCACAAGCCTTGCCTTGCAGGTAACATTATTGTCACTTGACCTTTTTATTTTATATATCCACCTGTATCCTACAGTCTTTTGTCCCTCTGGTAACATCACTGGTGTAAATACCTGATGTTCCTTCAGAGATTCATACTCCTTCTCCATGGCCATCATCCACTTCTTCTTTTGCTCTTCAGGCATCTGCAGTACATCTTCATAACACTGTGGCTCATGGGATACAAAATTAACAACAAACCTTTCTGGTGGCACTCCAAAATTGGATCTTGTAGACTTTCTGAGCATCACTGGCTCCTCATCAACCTTTTCATCTTGCAATGATGTAGACTCCCCTCCATCACTGGCAACCTCTTCAACAGGCTTAGTGTGGGGACACATGCTTGGCAAAAACACTTCATTGTTTGCATGTACATCTTCCCAGTTTCTCTGCTCGCAAAACGTTGCAGACCTGCTAATATAAACTTTTCCATGGTTGTCACAAAATCTCCAGGACTTAGCAGCAGGTTGTATACCAATAAATATCAGTATCCTTGATTTTGGGCTATCCTTTTGCCTATATTTCTTTGGCACTTGAACCCAGGCTTCAGAGCCAAATAAACGAAGATATTTGATTGTAGGTCCCTTACAATGCAACAGAGTATAAGGAATTTCATTAATTGCTGAACTCCATATTCTGTTAGAGACATAATTGGCATACTTCATTGCCTCAGCCCAATATCCTCTGGGAAGCTTAGCATCAGTCAACATTGCATTCATTATGTTCTGAAGAATCCCATTCTTCCTTTCAGCTAGACCATGTTCGGCAGAAGCAGCAGGGTTAGTTAATCTGTGTTTCACACCTTTTCTTTCTAAATAATCAACAAACTGTTTAGATAAGAGTTCACTGCCCCTGTCACTTTGAACAGCTACTATCTTATGTTTGTACTGACGTTCTGCCATTTCAAACCATTTCCTAAACACTGCACACACCTCACTCTTGTGTTTAATTATGTACACCCATGAATATTGCCTGTTTACCAGAGGGACTGGACACATTCCAATTCGCCTATAAAAAGAAGAGATCAACAGAGGATGCTGTGGCGTGTGCTCTTTATGCTGTTTTTGAACATCTGGAGCAGAGGGGGGCTATGCTAGATTGCTGTTTGTGGATTTTAGCTCGGCTTTTAAGACCATTCTTCCACGACGTTTGATCTCTAAACTGGAAGGTCTAGGGCTTCCACCATCACTTTGTGGATGGATCTTGGATTTTCTGTCAGAACGTTCTCAGAGGGTCCGGTTGGGCCCTTACACCTCTAATACTCTTAGTACCAACATTGGAACACCACAGGGATGTGTACTTAGCCCACTCCTTTATATTCTTTACACATTTGATTGTGTCTCTGCCTATCCTAGCAATAGGATCATTAAGTCTGCAGATGACACAACTGTGATTGGGCTCATCTCTGGAAAGGAGAGTGAGATGGCTTACAGAGATGAAGTGGAGAGGTTGGCCAAGTGGTGCAGAATAAATAACTTGCACCTAAATATAAAGAAAACAAAGGAGCTTGTGGTAGACTTCAGGAGGCAGAGAACTGATATTCAACCACTGGTGATTGATGGGACTGGTGTGGAGAGGGTTACAGGTTTTAGATTTTTGGGCATTGAGTTACAGGAGGATCTGTCCTGGAGTGTCAACACAAGGGGGCTTGTAAAGAAGGCTCAGCAGAGACTATTTTTTTTGAGAACTTTAAGGAAAAACCATCTTACACAAAAGCTGCTGCTGGCCTTCTATCATTGTGCAATTGAGAGTGTGCTTACTTATGGGTTATGTGTGTGGTATGGAAGTTGTACCCACCGGGATAAGACAGTGTTGCACAGAATCATAAGAATTGCAGAGAGTATTGTGGGCTGTTCACTCCCCACCCTAGAACAAATTTATACTACCAGGTGCCATTGTAAAGCATTAGATATATTAAGAGATCCATCACATCCTGGTCATTGCCTCTTTGAGTTGCTGCCATCAGGACGGAGATACAAACCGTCTCAAAAATAGCTTCTTTTTTAGAGCAATATTGGCCTTAAATGGAAATCCTGGACTTTGAAGTCAGCTTATTTTATATGTCATATTTTTAGTCATTTTATATGTCATATTATGTGTTGTACCTGTTTTTAAATCTATGTGAAATGTTTTTAAATGAGTTTTATATAGCAACCAAAAAATTTCGTTGTTCCTGCAAGGGGGCAATGACAATAAAGATTCCTATATCCTAAAAAATCATCTGTTATTACTAGGCAGAATCTGGCACCACCAATTGAATTTGCTATTGGTCCTATGACATCAGCATGAACCAGCTGTAGAGGATGTTGTGATTTCCTCAAACTCTTCCTTGCTATGGGAGCAGCCTTTGTCTTTGTGCTTTTGCAAACATGGCAATCTAGATATCTGTTACAGTTCTGAACAGTCCCATCATCCACATGCTGAAGAGTCTTCTTTATATTTTCAAATCCTAGATGCCCTAATCTCCTATGGATTAGATGGATGCATAGGTTTATTCTCAATCATGTTCAAATAACTCTCAGCTGTGCTAATTACAAACAAATTGTCGTGCAGCCGTCCAGTGCTCATTGTGTTTCTATCCTTGAGAATTGTGCATCTGCCCTCACTGAACTGCACCTCAAAACCATCTTTCACAAGCATGGGAATGTATAAGACCTTTTCAAACATACACTTGAGAGGTTTAAAAAATATTTTACCTTCTCCACATACTTTTGTGCATGTTCCGTCTGCCAACGTCGCCGTTCTGGAATCATACAAGGTTAATTTTTCAAACAAATATTTCTTGTTTACACAATGAATACTGGCCCCAGAGTCTACCACAAAAAACTCTTGCCTTGAGCACTCTTGTTCATTGTTTTCATTAATTACAGGCACTCTCCCGGCGTTTAACAGCAACATTTCTCTGTTTCTGTTTCTTGTTTACTTTGTCACAGAAACGTTTAACATGTTTATCACTCCCACAATTGTAACATTTTTCTTACCACCTGGACAGTCTCTCCAGAAGTTTGCACAGGCTTTTTATTATTTACTTTAGAGTCTGCTCTTCTCAGCTCCTCTTGCAGCAGCCTTGATTGAACATAAGAGACAGATAAATCCTCACTTTTCAAAGCTTCCATCCCCATTACTATATTGTCATACGCCTCTGGCCAGCCCCTGGACTACACCAATTGGACCACCTGAAGAACCGTCCCCCTGCCCAACCCTGGGCGGCGCCACTCAGGGGAGGGAAGGGGGGGGACTAATAAAAATGTGGTTCTCTTTGTGTTCGGGCTTGGACATCTTAGCTTTGTCTTTGGCTTGTGTCCACCTGCTGTCCTTTATCAGGCCTAATAAACGCAGTATCTCCTTCAGGATCCCTCGTTGGATTCTTCATAGGGCTACTGGGGTCCAGCGGAACTCAGCAGAGCTAGCCTGGCTGAAATATAATTTTAACTTTATTTTAAATTCAACAATACCACTGCCCTGCATCTGGCCCTTGTAGTACCCCGATTGTAAGCCTGGAGATTACACATCTCCATCATGGTTTATAACCTGTGATGTACTTTTCCTCCAGGAATCTGTCCAATCCCCTTTTGAAGGCATCCAGGCCAGATGCCATCACCACCTCCTGCGGCAGGGAGTTCCACAGACTAACAACACACTGGGTAAAAAAAAATTTCTTTTGTCTGTTCTTACTCTCCCAGCCCTCAATTTGAGTGTATGTCCCCTAGTTCTGGTATTTTGTGAGAGGGAGAAGAGCGTCCCTCGGTCCACTTTATTCAAGCCCTGCATTATTTTGTACGTCTCAACCATATCCCCCCAGGCGCCTTTTTTCCAGACTAAAGAGGCCCAAATGTTTTAACCATTCCTCATAAGGGAGGTGCCCCAGCCCAGTAATCATTTTAGTTGCTCTCTTTAGCAACTTTTCCAGTTTCACTATGTCTTTTTTGAGATGCGGTGACCAGAATTATATACAATACTGCAGATGTGGCCTTACTATCGTTTTGTACAATGGCATTATAATGTTGGCTCTTTTATTTTCAGTCCCCTTTTTGATAACCCCTATCATTCAATTGGCCTTCTTCACCTCTGCCATACATTGGGGAGACACCTTCATTGAGCTATTCACCAACACACCAAGGTCTGTTTCCTGCTCCATCATGGTTAGCTCAGAGCCCATGAGTTGATAGATAAAGTTTTGATTATATTTTTTGCCCCAGTATACATTTCTTTACATTTTCCTACATTGAAACAGATTTGCCATTTTGCAGCCCTTGCCCCAGTTTGGAGAGATTCTTCTGGAGCTCTTCACAATCTTCTCTGGTTTTACCACACAGAAAAGTTTCGTGTCATCTGCAAACTTAGCCACTTCACTGTTTATCCCTGTCTCCAGGTCATTTATGAACAGATTGAAAAGCACCGATCCAAGGACAGATCCCTGGGGCACACCCCTTTTCACTTCTCTCCATTGTGAAAATTTCCCATTGACACCTACTCTTTGTTTCCTGGATCTCAACCAGTTCTCAGTCCATAAGAGGACCTGCCGTCTTATCCCCTGACTGTGCAATTTTCTCAGGAGCCTTTGGTGAGGGACTGTGTCAAAAGCCTTTTGAAAATCCAGATAGACTATATCCACGGGTTCACCCAAATCCACGTGCCTGTTGACCTTTTCAAAGAATTCTAAAAGATTTGTCAGACAAGACTTACCCTTACAGAAGCCATGCTGATTTTCTCTCAGCAAGGTTTGTTCTTCTATATCAGGCTTGTCCAAAGTCTGGCCCGGGGGCCAAATCCGGCCAGTCAGGCCATTCTGAGTGCCCCGTGGCTGGCTGGTCCGCCCCTCCCTCCCCCTCCTTCGCCCCATTTTTTAAAAAAATCTTCCGCCAACACTGACACGGCCAGGAAGCTTGAGGGGCTGGGGACACGCACGGGGGTAGCGCGTGGGTGGGCCACTGCCACAGGCATCACTGGGAACCTTGTGAAGCTAGGCACGGGCTGCCGCCACCAGCATAGCTGGGAACATTGTGAGGTTGGGCACATGCACAGGGATCAGTGGGTGGGGCTTATGGGTCAGTGGGTGGGGCTTGCAGTGGGGTGGCAGGGTCAGGGAGCAACCGGCCCCTGACACATTCTCAGCCACCAAATCTGGCCCTCCTTACAAAAAATTTGGGCACCCCTCTTCTCTGTGTTTTATGTGTTTTAAGATTTTCTGCTGGATGAGGCTTTCCACTATCTTCCCTGGGACAGACGTAAGGCTAACTGGCCTGTAGTTTCCTGGGTCCCCCATCCTTCCTTTTTTTTAAATTTGTGTAACATCCACTATCCTACAGTCCTCCGGCACTGTGGCCATTTGAAGAGACATGCTGCATATTACTGTTAAGAGATCCAAACCTAAAACATCTTCTCTTTTAACCTGCATTTGATTTAATTCTTTAGTCAAGAGCAGGCAGCGGAATCTACCCAAGGTCTCTCTTGGTGGAATGCGCTTCCGCTGGGCCTCTACCACTGTTGTTTTAAACAGGCTCCATGCACTCTGGGTTACTATAGTCTGCACATTTGCAGTTGACTCACCCACCGGCACCGGCAAGGGTTATTTGCCTAGATCGGACCCCAGTTACTCCCAAAAGGGGGGGGTCAGTTTCTCCCCTCTCATTCTCCTCCTTCCTCCTTCCAAATTAAAGGGAGGTGAGAGAAAATGGACGGAGGAGGGAGATTTTCCCCTTTGCATCTCCAACGCCTCTCACATGCAACCTCTCCCCCATTGCACAATGCACCTCCTCCTCCTGGGTGGGTCTCTTTCCCCTCCTTCCAGCAACCATAGAGCACCTTCTTTTATGAGGGGGAGATCTGATGCCCCCTCCCTGGGAGCCTTCATTCACTGCCACTCTAGGAAGCGGAACTCACTGCCTTGGAGGAATCTGAATGGCCTCCCCAACCCTACGTTCACCTGCGCCCTTCTCCGCCTCCTTTCTGGCACTGCAAGGGAAGGATAGAGGTAAGTCAAGGTTTCCCCTCCTGCACCGCACATGTGTTGTGCAAGTCTGGGGCCACGTGGCCTGGCATGGCTGTAGGGAAACACTGTTTTCCCTTCCCGCTTTTCAAATTCAGGAAGGGAAAACACTTCATCAAGTGTTTGTCTGCTACATAAAACGATACAGAAGCACAGAACACTGAATAAAAGCCATTCAAAAGCAATTTTTAAAAGTGTTGGAAGGTTTATCACATCTGGAACAGAACTTAAATATATTTTGTGTGTGTGTGTGTGTGTGTGTGTGTGTGTGTGCGCGCACACACACACACACAGAGTATACAAAAAATCATAGAATCCATAGAGTTGGAAGAGACCTCAAGGGCCATCTAGTCCAACCCCCTGTTGAGTTTAAAATAAGATTAAGATTCTATTTCAGACAGGCTAGCCCTGCTGAGTTCCGCTGTACCCCAGTAGCCCAATGAAGCATCCAGCAAGAGAGAGATCCTGAAGAAAATACTGCGTTTATTAGGCCAAATAAAGACAGCAGGTGGACACAAGCCAGGAACCAGGCAAAGATGTCCGACCCCGAACACAAAGGAACCCCAACTTTTATTGGTTCCCCCCTCCTCCCTTCCCTGGGTGGCGCCTGCCCAGGGGTGGGCCGAAGGACGATCTTCAAACGGTCCAATCAATGTAGTCCAGGGGTTGGCCAGAGGCGGTCCTGGGCGGTCTCTGGCAGGCTGGAGCCGGATGCCCACTTAGGTGTTAATGAGTCCAGAAAGTCTTTTGATTGGGCCATCATGGTAAGACAATAGGAAGGGGAAGCAAGGTATTGTCCATGGGTCTGGGCAAACTGTGGAAATCAGAAAACCAATAGAGGCTGATACAAATTCAATAGGGGGCAGGAAAACTGATGAGATAATCGGGAATTGTCTGGATAGTCCTTTTGTGGGTGCAAAGGTGGGACAATCAAGAGCCCCAGGCGGTGACAAACATCTGTGCCAGGAACTCTTGTGATCCAGGAAACATCTGTTGTGGACATGCCAGAAACTTTGGAGAAGATGGATTCCTTCCAGAAGATGCAGCTTGCCTCATGATGCCGCCATGATGCCTGTTCTTCTGTGCCATAACCCCCTTTGCCCCAGATTGTAGTTAAAGAAGCCATAGGATAGGACAGGAAACACATTTAAGCACACCCAGGATATAAGGGCTGGGAGGAGAAAGAAGAATAGAGAAGGGAGAGAGAGAGAGAGAGAGAGAGA
>JAHTLZ010000854.1:0-12154 GCA_023846285.1 Phrynocephalus versicolor
CAGTATAACGATAACGAAAAAAACGAAAAACGAAACGACTAATTTTTTCCGATTTTTCGCGAAAACGGAAACGAAACGACTCGGACCCTAGCCGAAAAAGAAAACGAAAACGAGGTTTTTTTCCTGAGTCGTGCCCATCTCTACTTCTGACAGATGGCCATCCATCTTCTGGTTAAAAACCTCAAAGGAAGGAGACTCCACCACCCTCCGTGGCAGCATATTCCACTGCCGAACAGCTCTAACTGTCGCACAGTACTTCCTAATGTTCAGATGGAATCTTTTTTTCTGTACAGTATTTTGAAACCATTGCCCCAAGTCCTTGTCTCTGAAGCTATGGAAAACAAACCTGTATCCTCTTCGATATGGCATCCTTTCAAGTATTTAAACATCGGTATCATATTCCCTCTCAATCTTTTTGTAAGGCTAAACATTCATAGCTCCCTAAACTGCTCCTCATAAGGTATTTCTTTCACACCTTTAACCATCCTGGTCACCCTCCTCGGGACCCGTGGTGGGGTACAAATATTTTAAATAAATAAATTCTCATAAATCCTTTTTTAAAATTCTAAATTCATTTACACCGTCTTTTGTCTGATGCTATATCCACTTTGTCTTCATTTAACTTCACCTTTATTATGTTTTCTTGTTAAAATGCTCAAAAGATCTTTTACATTTAAAGTTGACATTCTTAAGGTTTTAACCATATTTATCCAGCACCACATAGCCATTCTTGTCCTGTAAAGTTAAATTTCCTAAGATACAAACAAAATCCCCTAAACCCTGTCTCTAACTAATTTAATCCACCTTCCCCCTAAGCCATCACCCCAATACATAATTATATCTTCTTTCTTGATCCACTGAAGTTCTAATACCATGAATGTCCTCAAACCCAGAGGGCTCAGTGGAGGAACCACCCACTATCTTTGTCAGGAGCCACATATTTTCTCTCTGATACAACCATATCCCTATGTTTAAATGGTATTTTAATAAAAAACCCAATTCTTCTAGACCTCATTGTTTTCCTATTTTCTCCATTTATATGTGATACTGCCAATTTATTTATGCTTTATTTTAATCTATTAATTATACTTGTCCTCTCTAAATTCTACCAAACTGCATCAAACTGAGAGGTCTATTTGATTATTTAAAGACATCTCAGAATATCTCAGAATATCTCAGAAAACAAGACATCTCAGAATATCTCAGAAAACAAGTATCTCAGAATAATCTACTCTATGTTATGGAAAACTATGAAAAAGTTTGTACAATAATGCATATTAATTTCGGCAACCTATACTTTAGTGATTGTAACTAGTGACTAAATCATTTGTGTAACAACATTCTCTACTGTATAGCAGTACAATCTTTGAATTTTCTGGTAAATTCTACCTTGTAAACTATTTATTGTCAGTAACATTAAATTGCAACTTTACTTTACTTTTCTACATTACCCCAAATTACTAGTAAAATCAGCCAAATTACTAAATCATTTTGATAAAACAAGGGGCCACTACCCATGCTGTTTAGATACTGTTGGAATATTTGGCAAGATTTACATTTCAGCCATTACAGGGTTAATGTGAATGTAGAGTATTATGGGCTGGATTTAATGTGAAGAGCAAAGCCGATTGGTTGTTGGGAGCACACCACTTGGAATGTTCTGTTAGAAGTCCAGTTAGTGTGTGTGCCTTGTATTCTTAGAGATGAAGAGAAGCATGTTCCCTGGCTTAGCAAGATGGCTGTTAGAATAGTTATTGTTAGAAAACCTCCTGTGTATCCTTCCCTTCTAGTTAAATAAATAGTTTTTTTTTCATTTAGTAACACAAGAGGTGTCTCTCTCATTAAAGCAACTAAAATCATCTGCAACCACTGATCCAACAAAGATCTCCAACAGATACCCAGTGTGAGGATGGGGATACAATAGGCCCCGGTTCAAATCCTCATTCACCCATGGAAGCTCATTGAGTTTATGGGACTACTAAAGCCATGCCATGAAACCAAGGTTCCCCTCTCCCCTAAATCAAGCACTGTAGATGAAAACAAAAAATTGGAGCCAATTTCCTTAGTTCCCCTTGACCCTATTATGGTTTCTCCACCATGTGCATCATTTGTAAGAAAACTAAAGTCCCATGCTCTTATTTGTATATGGTTGCATGTGTACACATCCTCTACTTTCTTCCATGGAATTCCTCTCTTGATAGGACTGCTTTCAATGGTGAAGTTGTTTTGCACCAGGGATAACATGAAAGCCAGGAATTCCAGACACAGGCAGCAAAGGGAAAAGAATCTGATTCTGCTACTCTTGCCAGGGGCAAGTTACGTTCCACAAGCAACAATAAATATCATTTCTGCTGCAGCTGCTTTCCGATTCAGTTCCTCTGTGAAGAAGACAGGAAAATTTAACACCTTCACACTTTATCTTCTAATATAGCTGCTTTTTGTTTAGAGGTCATATTCATAGGATATGTCCCTTTCCACACACACACACACACATACACAAACCAGGAATATTAGTAGGACAAGCTAAATAGAATAAATTCATTCTTTTTGTTTGAATTCTTTCTGAAATAGATATCATTGAAGTGCCCTTTTTCTTTAAGATGTTATTTGACTTCACACTGTAAACATTACAGTCTTGGGCTGTTGCTTTCGGAGTTTTACTTAAGTTGCACCATTTGTTCACAGTCAGGTAGAATCAAATGAAAGGGGGGCTGTGCATGATAGTAGCATTCTAAACATTCAGTGGAGGGGGTGGGAATGAAGAGTCATAACAATGCCATCCCTGAGAAGGAATTTCTAGTCATTTGAGCTTGCAATAACAAGCTATACCTGTCAACACCACCTCTTCTACACATTGATGAGAAAGGTACAGGATCTCTATTCTTTTTTGTTCTTCATGTGTAACCCTGTCTTTGGATAGCCTCTACATTGGAGGTGATCAGCACTTATGCTCAAAGAGAGTAGCAGCCAATAAACATCATTGAAATCATAACATTTTCTCCACGCCTGTGAAGAAAACATGTCTTGGAAAGACTGCACATTTGTGAAAATAGTACTTGCATGGATTGTGAAAATTGTACACTTAGTTGCTCCCTTCTTGGATGGTCTTTTAAAAATTAGAAACATTAGATGGGTTACCTTTTGACCCATCAGCCAGTGCTTGTGCCCCCCCCCTTTTTTGGCAAAGAGAATCATTGTACCAACAGACATTCTGTGCAAATTCTTCATGGCAGAAACTTCCATGGTAAGAGAGAGAACCCTTCCTCTCATGATGGATAGAAGACATTTGCAGGATTTATCAAACTCTCAATGTTAAAATAGTCTGTCGTGTTGAAAAATTATAATTTAGCAAGATTTCTTCTCATCCCTAATGTTCATTAAATTGTCTGTGGATAGATTTGATCAGGGCATTATAATCTGAATGTATTGCAGTTGTATTCATGTGTATTCACTGCTTTTCAGTACAAGACAACGACCTGTGCCCAACTGACTGAGAAAGCTTGAGACAATCTCCATAAAACTATTAATTCTAGCTGATTCATTGTACATCCAGTCTCTGTGCCTGTACTCTGCCCTACTAAGAGAATATATGTTCATGGAGACCTGCTTCCCAAAAGAAGTCTCCTTGGTTTCCCCCAAATCATGTGTGTGTGTGCTAATTCTAGAGTTTTCTAGGCAAATAATACACAGAAGGGATTTACCATTCCCTTCTTCTGTGAGTAGACACAGATTTTTTTTCAAGGAGGTGGTGGTAAAAAGAACAAATTTCAATAGTTTAGATACCACAATGTTTGCTTTAATTTGTATGCCCCCTTTCTGTTACGGCATTCAAGGATGTAACTCAAGAAGCACTGTACAAAAAGGAAAGACATGGTGAAACACTAAGAAAAACACAGAATGTTGTTGCCATGGTCACTGTCTGAGACTGGAGTCAGGTGGCAGGGGGTCTTGAGGAGTGATCAGGAGTGATGACGCATGCAGGATTCATGTAAACTATTTGTGTGTGGGGGGAGGGGGAAGGTGGTTATTTCCTTATAGTCTATCCAATATTCATAAGTTACCTATCCGCAATCTTAACCAGCCTGTACAATTGCCCCAAATGCCCTCCCCTACCCCCATGGTAGCCCTTGAAAGCTTCCTGGACGTTGGAGAGGCAAATGTCCAGCTCCTGGGTGTAGAGTCCCACCTGGAGGGAACTGCTGGTAGTTGAAATGACAAATATGCTTCTGAGAAAGTGTATTAGTGAGGCGCCAGCAAGGACAGACCCATCTGCTACCTCCAAAGCCATCAGTCACTTGCCCCCATGCTCAGTAGGCCAAGTCTCTGCTTCTTTGAGGTCCACCTATATGCTTTCCTGCTTCCCCTTTATGAGATCACAAAGAAGGTCACATGTCATTTTCAAACATAACCCTGGAGGCAGGAACTTGTCTGTTCTTGCTGATATGTAAGTCACTCCAAATGCATTTCCAGCTGCAGAGTGGCAGGATATAAACACTATAAATCAATATTAAGTAATTGCATCATGTCAGTGCCTGAGCCCACCTCTTCCTCAGCCCTAGCCGCATGGAAATATAAATTTGGGTTGAAGTAGGCTGCATTTTTACCTGCTCTCAGCATCTTACATTTTCAATGCACTTATTCCTAACTGGAAGAACACAACAATTGAAATCAGCAGACGTCTGCCTTGCTGAGAACGAGAGAGCTTGCATTGTGGGTAGGGTGGGCGAAGAAGAGTAATGAAAGGCATCTGAATGGTTTTTGAAAGAATGAAAGTAGCATTATTTAAGGCGTTTTCCCTGGGGGACACTCACTGGAACACCACGATAATGAATTATACTAAAAAGTCAAAGAGGACTTTGTGAGAAAGTACAGTGTTACCTCAACTTATGGTTGCCTCAACAACTGAATAATTCAACTTATGAATGCTGCTCTCTGCTCCACATGACAGCTGACTTTTACAGTCGTGTGGAGTGGAGAGCAGTGTTTGCTGCCCATCGCCGCCGCCACCTCCTTCTTGGTTGCTTCCATCTCTGCAAAAGAGATTGAAGCAACTTGGAAGAAGAAGGAGGTGGCCATCGCGCTTCCCTTCCAAGCCAACCAGGCTGTCCGAATTTGCATCATTCCAGGGAACGATGCAACTTTGGGCAGCCCAGGTGGTTTGGAAGGGAAGCACATACCTCCAAGTAAGCGCTTCCCCAGAAGTAAGCGCTTGCCTTGCAAGGCTCGGGGGCAGCCTTCGGCTGCTTTCCACTTTCTTGCCGGACATATGACTTTGACACCTGTCTTTATTGAAATGGTTCAGATCACTAAAATGAAACAAAATCACGACATCTGACTGGAAGCTATTTTCCTTTGCCACATTGTCTTCTCACTCCTATCTCTAGTCTTCCTTGAGTTTCACAAAATCCTGCCCCAGTGAGATTGTACTTCTCACTTCTCTCTCTTTCATTCCCAATTTCATGGTACTTCCATGAGAGTGAGTGAGTGAGTGAGTGAATGAATGAATACTATTAACCCTTGCCTCACCCCATCCCTTGTCACCTTCAAGGACTCTCCCTCTCTCCCACACTCCAATTCCCATATATAACTTTGTAATTATTTCTTCCAAGCCTGTTGCTTTTCCTCTCTTCCATGGTGTCGACAAATACTGTAACACCATTGGTACTGCTTCTTAGGCTGCTATCCCATGGCTGGAAAATCCAGATCAAAGTAAAATGCGGTTTCCCCGTGGAATGGTCATGTGGTTGAAAATGTGGTTCCTGTGCAGTTTAAAGAACAGCATCTTTTGTGTCCCCATGTGTGGGAACCACAACACAGAGGAATGAAAAGGTTTTGATGCAGATTTTCTGAGTTCCCACCGGTTCAAAAATCTGCATCAGAACTGAGACAAGCTTTGTACCACCTCGATACCAGGTATTTGTAAAATTCGCTGGGTCGCGCTTAAGTGATCGTGGTCACATTCCTCCCCCCTTTAAAGTCCACTGGTCGTGGGGGCACAATTTTATTAACCACATCTTCAAGCAGTTTGAAGCAGTTTTTAGTGGTCATGGGGTAGCAGCCCAAGCTGCTTGCCATGGTGCCTGTTGCTATTGAGCTGCTTTGCAGTACCTGACCTTGCAAAAGATAAGTCACATTTGCCTTCAGCCCATCTCTGTCTTGCTTGCAAGATGCACAAATGTAGTTCCCACCCACCCAGACCAGGCCAGATGTGTACATCAGAAACTGATGTCCTGCCACTGGCCCTCCAGAAGCCTTCCACCACCCCTAGGCAAGAAGGAAGATGTTATAGGCAGGAGACACTGGCTAGAGGGCAGGGCCCAAATTTGAACTACCACATTTTCAATGAAATCCACATGCTAGTCTATATGTTCAGGGGCAAAATTATAATATATTTATAACACAATTGAGTTACAGTGCATCTCACTCTAGTGGGGGAAAACAGTGACTAGACTGCAGAGGCGAAGTCTGCTGGCAGCTATCCCTTCCTCATATTTATTTAAATCTTTGAGTCACAGTCATATTCAGATATGATTGCCCTTCAAAGGAAGGATAGGTTCCAATGGAGAATAGTCTCTGCTCTCCAGAGGGAAGAATGTTCTTCTGAGGCCGAGGGCAGGCTTACCCTGGAAGACTCACGATGATCTGGAACTGATGAGAGGCTCGGAACTCAAAATGTTTTTTTCTCTATTTAGAGCTTTTACAGAGCACAAAAAAGGAAAGCAAGATAGGGCTAGAATAACTAAATTTAGGAAAATTGTTCATCCTGAATAGCTCAGTGGTTTGGCCGTGAAACCAGAGGTTGTGAGTTCAATTCCTCTCTGTGTCTCCCTGATGGGCTGGACTTGATGGTTCTAGAGTCCCTAGCAGTGCTGCAGTCCTAGGACGATGATTAAAGAATTCTGACACGATTTATTGCTTGCCTAACCGGTATATGGAAAATGGAGAGGATGTTTATTGACTAATAAAGCAGCAGTGGGTGGCAGCACTGCTTTATGGTTAGGAAGAAACACTGAGATTATGTGAGCAGTTTATTTTGTAGTGAATTTCAAAGAATAGTTGTGTTAGTCTCTATCAGCACATATATAATTTTATTATGCATGCCCAAATAATTATATATCTACAATATATAATAAAATTTCCAATTCAAAATTAAGTTGTTGTAATAGTTCATTGTGGTACAGTTCAACAGTCCAGCCATCCTTTAAAATTAACACACATTTAAAATGGACACATATACAGTACTAATGCCAATTATACACCATCACAGTCCCTAAAACAACAATGCAACTTCTTGGCTGTCAGTGCAAATTATGCTACAAAATATGTGACAGGCAGTTACTTATCATCAAACAACCCTATTACTACCTCCTGAGAGGTACTGGTGTACAACTGGATTATAGGTGACAGGAGTCTCTTCCGAGGATCCATATGAAGGAGTCAGAATATGAAATAATGAATTAAATCTTCTATCTGATTACAGTCAAAATGCATTTTCATTCTACAACCGGAATACCTAGATATCTCCCTTCAATATGGGCAGGCTGCCTCTACTGGAACCTAAGGCTGTGATCACACATGGGAATTGTCCCTCTAATCTCTCACATTTGCAGCCTCCTGTGTGGTAAGAGTTCAAATCTCTATTAATTGGCCTCAGAATGCAGAATGGAGCTCTATCTCCTGCTCCCCAATCACACACCAATTGAGTGACATGCTGCTTTCATTATATTGGAATTTCTTGGTTACCCTCCACCCATTAAAAAAAGTTACAGCAACATTGATTTGTTGATGAAATATCATTGCTGCCCAAACACTTATTTTAAGGGCTGGTGATTTCTTCCCTGATACGTTGCTGGCAATGGTGGATAACAGGCCAGCCAGTACATTGTGCATCCAGATGCAGTACAGGGAGGACCATTGGGAACTGGGACTGTGATTGCTCTTCGCCATCCTCAATGTTCACCTCTTTAACCTCCTCTCCAAACTTCCAGAAGGGTAATAAAGAGCACTGATTTGAGCCTGTTGTGTGAGACCAAGCAGACCTACTGCTGAGAGAGCAAAAGAGAAAGAAGTGAGCACTAGTAAGTTTCTGGGTTGGAGCAATTCAACTAGGGCTGTTTTACCTCTGCCTCTGCTAACTTTAACTGCTCATTTAAATACAAAGAGCCTTTTGTATGCTAACTTGAACTTCTCATTTAAATACAAGTCAGCCAAACAAAGGAAATAGCTAGGAAGCAGGGAGTGGTGCCAGACTAATCCTTCCTCTGAGCTTGGGGGTGGAGTTACACTAAGTCCAGCTTCCTGTATTTCACAGTGGCCTCGCCATATGTGTCTGGGAGCACATGAGACTAGATATCTGTCTCCTGATAGTCCACTCCCCTGCATCTGGCCCTTGAAGTACCCTGGTTTTAAACCTGGAGATTACACATCTCCCTCATGGTTTGTAACCTGTGACGGACTTTTCCTCCAGGAATCTGTCCAATCCCCTTTTGAAGGCATCCAGGCCAGATGCCATTACCACATCCTGTGGCAGGGAGTTCCACAGACTAACAACACGCTGGGTGAAAAAAATATTTTCTTTTGTCTGTTCTTACTCTCCCAGCCCTCAAATTGAGTGGTTGTGGGAGAGGATGTAATACCTAGTTCTGGTATTTTGTGAGAGGGAGAAGAGTGTCCCTCTATCCACGTTACTCATACCCTGCATTATTTTGTATGTCTCAATCATATCCCCCCTCAAGCGCCTTTTTTCCAGACTAAAGAGGCCCAAATGTTTTAGCCTTTCTTCATGAGGGAGGTGCCCCAGCCCGGTAATCATTTTAGTCGCTCTCTTCTGCACCTTTTCCAGTTCCACTATGTCTTTCTTGAGATGCGGTGACCAGAATTGTACACAATACTCCAGGTGGGGCCTTACTATTGCTTTGTATAATGCCATTATAATGTTGGCTGTTTTATTTTCATTCCCCTTTTTGATAATCCCTAGCATGGAATTGGCCTTCTTCACCGCTGCCGCACATTGGTTAAACACCTTCATGGAGCTGTCCACCAACACACCAAGATCTCTTTCCTGATCCGTCATGGATAGCTCAGAGCCCATGAGTTGATAGGTCCTGGGTGGCCGATCGGATGTTTGAGTGCCTCATTGTAGCAGGATAGAATCCTAGCATGCTTAAAGGCAGTAATAAACCATTATTGAAGAAGCCCACCTTGGACCCCCTAGTACTGGATAATTACCTGCCCATCTCTAATATCCCATTCTTGGGCAAGGTGCTGAAGTGGCTTGTGGCCAGCTTAAGGGGTTCCTCATTGAGATGGATTCCATGTCTATCTCACTTCACTCCTAGTTATGGGACAGAGAGTGCTGTGGTCACCTTGGTGGATGACATACACCGAGAACTGGAAAAGGGGAGTGTGCCCCGGTTGGTTCTGCTGCACCTCTCAGCGGCTTTTGATACCATCAAACATAACCTTCTGAGCCATCTCCCTGTGGTGGGACTTGGAAGGCACTGATTTACAGTGGCTCTAGTCTTTCCTGTAGGGGATCTGTTTCCCTCAGAGATCTGTTTTGTCTCCAGAGTTTTGGGGT
This sequence comes from Phrynocephalus versicolor, assembly GCA_023846285.1. Classification (NCBI taxonomy): domain Eukaryota; kingdom Metazoa; phylum Chordata; class Lepidosauria; order Squamata; family Agamidae; genus Phrynocephalus; species Phrynocephalus versicolor. Next base: position 9,581 of record JAHTLZ010000854.1, read on the forward strand.
TCGGTGTCACCAGTATGCTGATGAAACCCAACTTTATCTCTCCTTTCTATGAACATCTATGGAAGTTGTTGTTTCAGTTCTAAATCAGTGATCCTGGTCAGTTTAAAAGCAAATCAACTAATAGGGTTGCAGCCTTTGCTGGATGAGGTTATACTCCCTCTGCAAACACAAGCACACAGCTTGGGGGTGCTCCTGGAGTCATCCATGAGGCCAGATGCCCAGGTTTTAGGAGCTTACACATTTAAAGCTAGTGCACCATGTGCACCCATATCTTGAAAGAACTGATTTGGCCATGTTGGCACATGCCCTAGTTTCATCATTTTTCTTAATCCGAAACATGGTTTCTCATAGGAATGCAATGAAAAACAAATAATTCATTCTGGAGATCAGAAAAGAGGCAAACCAGGGCATTCCATTTAAAATTTTCTTAATCCAAGGCATTCCCATTATTTTCGTCATGTGAACATCACACACCGACTTTTAATGCCTTATGAAAAAAAAAATTAAACTGGGGCATTCCATTGAAAAAGATTCTTAAAACGAGGCAACCCCATTTCCAATAATTTCTTTCCTAAAAACGAGTTTTTCTTTGACCAAGGCATTGTTAAACTGAGGCACCACTGTATAGATTTAGATTTGCCTTTTTAATTGTGCTGCCGATCCCCAGTAAAAAGGAAAGACACTGGCAAGGTGCTGAGTGCCGTAACATCCATTGTGCAAGAAATCTGTATTATTTCCATCTCATGGTTTATGGAGTTGATTTGTGGGGTGCATTTTGTGCTGTCTGCTCCAGGTGCCGAAACTGCTAGCTATGGCTCTAGAAAATGACCAGACAGACAGAGAAACAGGAAGAGTTCAAACAACTTACAAAACAAATGGTATGGCACTTCCACAGAAGAAAATGTCTGGGAGAATGCATGTCCTTGGGACATTCAGCAGGTACAGGACAGAAAATGCAGGATGGGAATTCCAGTTTGCATCTTTGCTTTTGCATCACCTAGTGCAGGGTTGGCAAATCTATGGCACGGGTGCCAATGGTGGCACGCAGAGCCCTTTTGGTGTGTACTTGACATCACCCCCCTCACAGCCACAACACTTCCCATTCCGCTCAGAGCACACCACTGTGCTGCATGCAGAGAGCCAAGTGAAGGGGAGGCAATGGCTTGTGGGCTTGTTTGCAGCCCCAGTTTGCTCTCCAGCCATGCCACTCTGGACATCCCCAAAGTAGAGATGGGCACGACTTGAAAAAATTTTTTTTTCAAGTTGTCGTTAGTCGGGCCGGTTCCGTTTCGGCTCGTTTCCGTTTTTCGCGAAAATTCGCAAAAATTAGTCGGTTCATTTTTTTGTTTTTTCGTTTTCGTTAGTGCTGGTTTTTGGGGGGGTAGCAGGCTCCTGGAGGCACCTCTGTGGGGTGGGTGCCTCCTCTGGCCCGCTAGGAAGGGAAAGTGGGCTCCTGGAGGCACCCGTGGGTGCCTCCTATCCTCACCCACTAGGAAGGGGAAGCAGCAGGCTCCAAGAGACCCCTCAACATGGGGGTCTCCCCTCCTCACCTGCTGCTGCAAACTGGCATGCATAACCATATGGATATGCATACCAGTTGCAGACTATGAGACCAGTCAGTGTGCACTGGCAGAACCCAGAGCCATAGGGTCATGCCTAAGGCTCTCGCACCTGCTGCGTCTCACAAAGAAGGGAATCATACTTGCGTGTAGTGCAATGCAAGTAGATCTGGCTTAGGGTTAAGGTGGGTTAGTGCAAGGGCTAGGGTTAGGCTAGTGACGGGTAAGGTTACGTTGGGCTAGTGGGTTGCACCTCTGGGTGCCTCTCTGACCCACTAAGAAGACAGTCTGTGACGTATGGGTAAGGAGTCAAGGGTTAGGGTTAGGGTTAGGGGGCTAGGGCAGGTTTTAGGGGGCTTTTTGGCACATCCCAGAAGTCTCCATGGCCAAGTGGCCATGCGATTGGTGGGATGGCTCCAAAAATTTGCATGGTCGTCCACTCCCACATCATGGCTGGTCACTCGGCCAGCCCATCATTGCGCAGGTGTAAATAAAATAAAATAAAATAAAATCAATGGAGGACAGAGGAGGAGAGGAGAGACATTTTGTTGCAAGAAAAAACCCACTGCTACTGTGAAAAATCTGGCAGTTTATAAATTTCCGCGTGTTTCTGTTGTGCTTGTGTGTTTTTGGACCACGATTTCAAAAACAATATTGCATTCGCCGCCCCATTTTGGATCCCCCGCCCGCCCCGCATGGCATGGCGACTCGAGTCCGGCTGCCCAGGATGGGGGGGAGGCGGGACCCCCCCTCCAGAAACAATCCCTCCGGTAGGTGCCCTGCGCCCTTAGTCAAGCAGGCATTTTTCCGCCTGCTTTTTGGCCTGGGAATGGGTGGGTGGGGAGACCCAGGAGAGTTTAAAAGTTTTTTTCCTGTGCCGCCCGTGCCGCTTGTTTGCGCTTTGGTGGCCGGCGGCGAGACTGGGCTTTTTGCGAGCCTGCGGCGAGTCCCACCAGACCAGAGCAGCCCAGGACGGAGGGGGGGAGGCCGGGACCCCCCCTCCAGAAACAAACCA
>JAHTLZ010000855.1:0-13817 GCA_023846285.1 Phrynocephalus versicolor
TGCAACATGAAAATGGTCGTGATTAGGGATTACTCTCTTTTCAATGCATTCCTATGGGAAATTTGTATAAAGGAAAATTTGCTTAACATAATTTCATTTGGAAGGAATTGATTCCTTTATACAAGGTACCACTGTACTTGCTTTGGAAGGTCCTCTGCCGGTGTCCTCAGTGGTACATAATATCTTCAGATGTCTCTCCATTGTCTTCAGAAGACAAATACTGCAACATCTTCAGGGAAAGAATTTTCCTTGGCACACCAGCAAGGAAGGAAAGGGTTAACTCTTTCAGCCCCCCCTGGCATTCTTTAATATTTGCATGCTGAAAAGCCCCCACTCATTTTACACAGTGACTACCATTTTGTTGCCGAGTGTAGAAAGATCCCCTAGGGAAGGCCCATGCAATCGGTGGGGATTTCATGGCTCAACCGGTCCAAATGTTCCATTGATTAAAATGGGCTTGCTCTAACTGCAGCTTTCTTTACCATGATAAGTCACAACTCAAGTAGCCCCTTTTGAATCCATGTAATCTAGTGAGAAGTTGACTCCCCAAATCCTGGCTGGTTCAATAGGCGTACAATAGAGTGACCAACGACACTGAACAACATGACTCCAGCCAATGTTTAGTCACAGCGCACTCACTTTGCTGCGTGATCTGAAGGCTTCCACCCACACAAGCTGACTGGATTCTCCACCACAAGCCCTTTCTTCAGGAGTTGTGATGAAGGGTATTTCCCCCCCATTGTCCACTGCTCTTAGAGCTGGTACATAGCCAGCTGAGTGGCACCTCCAAATTTCTTTCTCAACATCTCCCAGCCACTTGCTGCTCCCGCACACCTCCTACAGAGGCAGGTGCTTCATTCCACCTAAAAGTGGCAAGGCCAGTGCAATGTTTAGTCTAGTTTTCAGTTCAGCATCAAAATTAGTTATTGTTTTCAGTCAAATGGCTAGAGAGCTGCTGCTGCTGAGTAGCTGGAAATCTGCATTATACTGGGAAGCAATGTCTGGGTTGCAAACTGTGATGAGTCCTAATGCTGTATTTGTTTATTAACATGTTTCTCTCTTAACAGTGCCATTTCCAATTCCTCTGTTAAAAAGGTCAAGGCCATTTGAAATATCTCTGACTCATGATTTAATCTATGTCCTCCACAAGTGCCTCCTCTCTTCATTAGCTCTGTTAACATACCAGAAGCAGAGAGAATGAAAGGGTAACGGAAGACTGGATTGCACAGCCAAGGCTCTTTTATAAAGCCGACCTTCTCAGTGCACTGCTCTGCAGGTTGACCCAGAAGCAAGGCCCAGTGAATCCATGGGGATTTTCTAGCTAAGTAAATACAGGAGGGTTACTTTAAGTCACCTAAACCTCCCTTTATACAATTACAAAAATAGGTGATACCTTTAAGACAGCAAAGAGATATAGCAAAATAATTTGCATTTGTTTATAATTGTGTTTGCCAACCAAGCAGTTCAAAAGCATGTAAATGAAAGTAGATAAATAGGTACCGTTGTAAAAAGCAGGAAGATAAACAGTGTTCTGTGTGCAGAAATGCGTTCAACCATGCCAGCCACATGGCCACGGACTTGCACAACACTGGCTCTTTGGCTTAACAACGGAGATGAGCACCGCCCCTAGAGCTCGGCATGACCAGCATGCAAGTGCAAGGTAAACCTTTACCTTTACCTTTTTATATTTGGACCACACAGTTCCCCTTTGAGCATCCCAGCTACCTGGCTTCTGTTTACAGCTAAGACATCAAGTAAAAATTGCCCTTGATGAACAGAACGGCACAGATGATATGCGATTTCTAACATGTATGTTTGCTTCAGTATTACTGTCATTTTTGCCATGTCTGTAGCTGGATGGAGAGGGATATGGCAAAACAGAACAATTGCATTTTGATGATATATGAGTCTCCCATTTGTTTAGGTTACAGCGGATCGGCAGATCACAGGCAAAAGAGATGTTACTGTAGAAAACATTCAATTATCAAGTTGTTCTATTGACTCTCTAGGCCAGTCAGCTAGCAGGGATCAGCTATTCTGCTTTTCTCCTAATTGTGAGCAAATGGGCAATCGATAAGTGTGGGCTTCCGCTAAGTGACAGCTCATTAATGTTGCCTGATAGCTAGCAGAACAGGTAATGCTGCCCAAATCACACCCATGCATGGATGCTGAGACAGGAAGATTTATGGAGAGTAAGGGGGGGGGTTGCTACTGAATCTTGTGCTTGGGCAGAGAGAGCCACCACCAAGAACACAACAAAAATATCATGAATGTACAACAATATTGTAATTTGTTTTCTAGCAGTACACTTAATAATGGAAAAGAGTTGGTTCCTTCACAGGCTTATTCTTCTGGCTCACCAAGTCTCTACAGATGATTTGGAGGCCTTTAACCAGGAGAATACGGTTCTTCAATGACCCTAACAACAACCAGCATCTTGGCACACAATCAACTGGAGTGACATGGGTAGCCAACACCTGGGGGAAGTCAAGTATTGTGCCCCCTAACCCAAGTGGGGGACAGGAGGGCATTTCCATGTGAGCTAGTGCACTCCAGGTGGGAAAGCAAAAACTCTGGCTTCTCACCAGCACTTCCTGGGGTTCCCACCAGCCATCCTGCCTGCAACAACCAGCCCCCACCCGCCCAGCCCCTGTGCTACACGCTCCAGAGGCAATGCTATATACAAAAGCGAGAAGTATGGGAAACAAATAGGAAGAACTGAAATCTTAGTTCAGTTCAGTAAATAGAACTTGAGTGGAATAACTGAAACTTGGTGGGACATGTCCTGGGACTAGAATACAGCAATTGAAAGATATAAATTGCTAAAAAAAAAGAACAGAAATAATAGAAAGAGTGGTAGAGTTACACTATTAGTCAAAAATGTATGTAGCATCACTGTGCTCTGCCCCTGGCCCTTTCATAGGTTATTGACAAACACCACTTCTAATTTTTCTATTTCACTGCCACTAACTAGTTTCTCTACTAAATTAATGCCTTCAGATGGGTTTTAAATTGAATAAAGATGAAAGAAGTTTATTTATTACAAACTACAATGAAACTCATAAAGGGTAACATGTTTAGGTACAAACAAAAGGAAGAATATAGCTCAAACCCACTAAAGTTTGGTTACTGACAAAGATGAACCTGTGTTCTTAAGTTTATAAATGCTCAATACTTAGTTTTCCTCACAGAAGTTTTAAAATCCTATTTCTTCTCTCTCTAACCTTTAACTGTCTCTCAGTCAGACCCTATCTATCTTTTCTCAGTAAGTGTAGGTCCCTGTCTGACATTTTCTCAGACAGTGACAGTCCCTATCTGGCTAATTCAGTGCTAAGCAGAGCCTTAAATTCCCTCAGGCTCCTCCCCCATTGGTTCAGAAACCACCAATCTGCGTATACACATCTAATAAGTTATTCAACACCAAGGGGTAAATACCACTGTATATTTATTAAGCTATTTAAAATATTTTTACTCTGCCTTTCTCCTTGAAAAGAACCCAAGGCCTACACAGAAAAACAGGGAAATAAACTTAGATGTCACATTAAAAATACGGTATCTGGATTAAAATAACTGGGATGAAAAATAAAAGGAACATGGCCATTGGAATCTACTACCAACCACCCAACGAAGGAAAAGATGAGGATGGAACATTTGAAAAACAAATCGTGAGGATTTCAGAGAGACACAATGAGAAATTTCAGTTATCCCAATATCCCCTAGGAGGCAAATTCTGCCAAATATGGCCCTTCCAAGAAATTCCTGATATGTTTGTCTGATAATTGTCTCCTACTCTAATCCTACCTGTAGCCCCAAAGCATTGTCAGAGAGACAGACAAAGAAAAAACTGTTATTGTAAACAAATTGTAGTATACACAGGAGACTAAAAGACAGTTACACACCACCACGTTTTACAAGGCCTTATCCATAGATCCCCAAACCTGATGAGATAATCCACCAGGAAAGTATTAGATGAAATAAAAATTGATATTCCATAATAATTCAGCCTAACAATACTGTACTTTCCACCTTTTTTCTATAGCAAAATATAGCCGTATTCCTCTTAAATCCGATGCCTCCTCACAAATGCTCTAGGACAGGCCTGCCCAAAGTCCGGCCCGGGGGGGGGGGGCAAATCCGGCCCGTCAGGCCATTCTGAGTGGCCCGCGGCTGGCTGGCCCGCCCCTCCCTCCCCCTCCTTCACCCCATTTTTTTAAAGAAAGTGGGTGGGGCTTGCAGTGGGGTGGCAGGGTTGGGGAGCAACCGCCCCCTGACACATTCTCAGCTACCAAATCTGGCCCTCCTTACAAAAAGTTTGGGCACCCCTGCTCTAGGACATATTTTATACAGGATTTCATGTGTGTATTTACAGGGAAAAGTCCCACTGACTTATTTCCTGATAAATATGCTTAAGAATGTAGTTGTTAAAGGTTGCTGCTTACTCAGGGACTCCCTGTCTCTCTTAAGAACAAACAACTTGGATTCCACAGTGCTCTCAAGGTTCTAGTAACAACAGTGAACAGGCAAGCAAGGTTCAGATGGGTCAGACAATCCTCTATTTTGTTTATGATGGAGTGAGCAGCAGGCATTGGGCTGTGTTATCCTTCTCCAAATGGAGTCCCTCCGCTTAGAAAAGTAGCACAACATGGTGAAATCCAACAGAGACAGCTTTGGAAGTAGAACTGAGAAGAGCTGTACTTATTCCTTCACCTTATTGAATGGTTTTATTCTCTGCCAGGAAAGAAAACAAGTTTGAAGGAGTGTTAGTTGTCCAGCCGGTGTGATCTGCAACACTTCAAAGTCATTTTCTGGACATTTATCCTCAATAGCTTCTAGCTCTGTCGATACTGATTTTTTGTGGTAAGATTTAAAGTTTTCAGATTTCTTTCTCAAAATTAAGCTTTTTTTCCATTCAGCAATTTGCAAAATGTAAACAATGTATCAGAATTCATTGGTTACCCTTTTTTCATCTAAGGGTTAAGAAAACATCACCTTTCAAAATGTCGACCTGTATGCCATTACTAAGAGAGCATCTTATGTTCTTTCGGGTCCTGTTATTGGATCCCCTGTCCTTCAGAAATGCTCTCTAATTACAACTTATTTCCACTACAAGGATATTGCTGTAAGCAGATATTGTTTCTTCCAGCAAAGATTAAAACAATCCCATAAACAAGAACACAGCCCAGTCTTTAAAAACAATCATGCAATCCATTCAGACTATTCACACTATTGGTTTGATTTCACTTGCCCTCACTCACCCTACACAAACCTGGAATCCACAGTTTAACTGTATCTAGCCTTATATTTTAAGATATGGACATCCATCATTCCTTCTCTATCCTAGCATGCCTTGTTAGTGGAATTGCCAGGTCAGCACATCCCATTCCCCAAGATTACTGTGCCAAAGCATGAGGCCAGAGAATGGGCCTTGTGATGTCACCTGGAGGAGTTCATGAGAGCTCACAAATGTGGGGCAGGCCAGGGTCAGAAGGAGTAAAATGCTGGCCAAGACAAGTGATTATCTATTCAGGTAAAAATTAGGCAGTGAGGTAACCCAGGGACAGGAGAAAAGTTACCTTTTCTATGAGGTGGCCAGGCATCAAACCAGGCCCAATAGCTGCAGTGGTGGATGCCACTCTTTCTAGGATGTCCCATATTGCCTTGCCTCCAGCAAATGAATTTGTGGGGAGTTTTCCCATTCTCTGCTGCACAATTGCCAAAGCCTGTGGAAAGCTGACTGGTAGCTGGGGGACCCACTTACTATCATTGCTATAATAAAAGGGCCTGTTTCTAGTAACACTTCTGGCATCTTCAAGGAAGGGGTCCTGGGGCCATTCACAACAGCCAACAAGACCCTGTGCTCTCTGCTGAGTGTTCCGCAACAAGGCTAGCGAGTTGCAATGCTAGTGCTCTACTCCCTCCTTTACACTGGATATGGGTCCAAGCACATGTACCCACCAGCCACCTTCCTCTCCTTCTTGGCTTTTGGATATGCCAACATTTCACCCTCTCATCACACATAAAATGCCTTCATACTGAGTCCATGTACCCTGGCACTTACTGAGAATGGGTAGATACGGGTGCTTTGCCTCCAAACCACCTGAAAAATAAAAGCTGATGGTTTTCTTCTATCTTGGGCAAGGCGGTTGTGGCACTTGGACAGAGAAGCCCCAACCCAGGGAAAAGGCAAGGTCAAAGAGGCAGGTACTCAAGAGCTTGCTGTTACAGATAAGCTGGGCAGGAAGATCAACAGTCACTGTCCAATATCAATAAAACTCTCAAGCCACATTGATAACTATTGTGATCCATAAGGTGGATCCAAAGGTGTAGGGCAACAGTCCAGGTATAGTTAGCCACTGTTCATGGATCAGGTGGTCTCAAGGCACAGGAGGCAAATAATGGAATCAGGCATTTTATCATTGCCATTGCAGTCCTAACTCAAAACTTTTTAATAGCTGGGCTGCTGGAGTCCCACCTGGTACTCAGTAGCAGATTTTGATATGTGGATTTCTCTAGGAGGAATTGCCTCCTCCCAAGGAGATCCTGTTCTTCTGAGGAAGCTTTTTCTATTGAAGAGTTCTTCCTGCGAGCTAGTCATTTTGCCTGGGGGTGTCAAGCCTGCCTCCTGCCTTCCCATGGAGTGGGCAGAGGTTCCACCCTCTCATTGGACTCTCCCCCCCCCCATAAGCTTGGACTACTGGCTCCCCAAGGGACCAGGTGCATGGTGATAGGCAGTTCTTTCATTCCCCTTTGCTAGAGAACTCCTCTGATAGGGTCATGAGTATGACACCATCCACCACAGAGCTCACTCTGAGCTTTTTGTCTGATTGCCTGGAGAACTATTATGATTCTCTGTGGCTCCAGCCAGTACTTAAGATTCTAGGTGTAACGGGATACTTGCATGCTTACCAGTAGTAAATTGGCTCTACTTAAGAAACAAATAGGTTCTATGAAAATAAGGAATGCCTGTTTGTGTATTTTGGTTTTATTTTGTCAATAGTCATTGACATCACAATCACTACGAAAGTGAGGGCCGCTGCATCCCTCACCCCATCCTGCAAACAGACTAAAGGGAAAGAATGGGGAGTCTGCTTAAATCACCATAATCTTACTTCTTCATTTATTTGTATTATTTCTTCTCCAGCTTTTCTGTGAGAGGCAGCAAACCAGTTTTAAATCTTCACAATACCATACGAGCAGCAGTATCAGAAAAAAAAAAAAAACAGAATACATCAAGAACATTGCTAAGAGAATGCTGAAAGGCCAAGTTAATAAGATGCGCCTTCAGATGTGATTTACTAAAAATTACTCATAAGGCAGCTCAATTAACCCTAATTTCTGAAGGACATATTTTGAATCTCTCAGTTCTGTCTACTGATGAGCATTCTTATTTCAGGCGTAGGGATGGGGGAGGAGACAGTGTTGTTTCATTGTAATCTGTCTTTTCACACAGCTAATTGACATAATTGTGGCACAGGTTTTCTGGCATTGTTGTGGGAGTAAATAATGTGTTGAATTTCTGTCTGTTGTAGAGTTGTTCAACTATATTAAACCATGCCAGACTGTAAATATTTAATGCCATGGTAGGTTTGAACCATTTTTTTAAAAAAAACTGTGCATATTTCAAGGCTGGTTACCTGCAACATTATATTCCACACAATTCTGAAAAACAGGATTATAATGCTGCTGGGCAAGTTTTATGAAAACAGTTAATATCCCCATTTAAGCACTTCATTTTGTTTTCAGATAAAGGCATTCTACTTTGAAGACTGCTGATCTGTAGCAGTTTTTAGGAACAAAATGTCAGCTCAGATAGTTTTTAGAAACAAAATATCACAACAGGGTTTTTTGTTGTTTTGTTTTTGCAGGACCTGAAGGCTGACAAAATCATTTTATGTCGTTAACTTCCATAAATAAGAAAATCAAATTTCTCGTCTGAATGAAGTGCTGTTTTCAATTGGAAGCGGAATATATATTCTCACACAAGGGTATGCATAAAATAGAATTGCAAGTAATGAGATCAGATGGCAAATGACTTAAAAATATACACTGTAACGGTTCCATGGAATCCTGAAAGTGGTCATTCAGAGCAGTGATCGATGGCAACAAAAACACCACAGCGTTGGCACTGCCAGTGCATTCCGTCTTCTAGCAAGAAAGCATTCAAGGCTAAATAACATTGATACAACTTTCTGATAAGCTCTTGTTTCATACCGTTGGGAAACAAGCAAAATACTGATCTGTTAAGCCTGTTCTTCTTGTTACATCCCTATTAGGCATGTTCTTTTTGCAGGATGTGATAATCAACGAAAGGCATAAAGAAACTACCCAACCCTGTCACAAATAGACGCCAACACGTCTCGGGAAAAAAAACTTGGCAAATACAGTTCCTGAACCATCCGCTTCACTTTTCCGGAATAGAGATGTGTGCACCGTAGAAACCACGCTACAAGGCAGGCTGGTTTTCAACTGGCTGAAGAGGCATAGTAGGCGGAGCCACGTCTGTTTGAGAGACACGTGTACAGAGGAACCAGGAAGTGGCTGCCGGAATCCGAGTACCTGCGGTAAACTTGCAACGGTGGCCCTAAAGCTGGTGCATGTAGTGAGTTAATGGTGTGTATGTTTTGAATGGGTTGGATTATATTATTAAAATCGGGGTTTAACGTACGAGATGTATTAGAAAGAAACACCCAGTGAATCCGGATCTTCTGTCTAGTGTCTCTCCAAGTTTCTAAGTTTAAAACTAGAGCTAATTTGAATTTTAGATCTGAAAATCCTCGGCTGGAAAGTTTATATTTTTGTGATCTGGATAGCTTGTTTGTGTAAAACGTCTAATGCGAAGGATCGTCTTCTTGAATGAGGCTTTTGTTTTGTCTTGCGCGGTGGTAAATAGGCTCATTCATTCGTGCGGGTGCAGAGACTGCACTCAGGAGGTCTGTGCATGCATAGCTTATATGTACGTAAACCAGATCGAGTATATTACAAGTTTATGGTGCATTCATATACAATATACATATCTATTCAGAATAAGGTTCATTCGGTTCCTCCGGGCCCTTACGCCTAGATACTGTATGTGCGAGTACAGTTGAAGCCACTTAATAACTTTTGTTTGTTAACTTGGTGAGAATCAACTGCCTACTGGATTAGACAAGGAGGGACTTTCCCATAGGCTCCAGTTTATCTTTTGTATGGAAATCTAATTGCCTCACGAGCTTCTGTAGCATAGCTTGATCATAGAGGACATGGCTGATTGTGTCACATGTGGTGTGTGTGTGCAGCTGTGGGATTTCTGTGTGCCACCTGCACGAACACCATCCACTTGTGTGCCACATTATGCAATGAAATTCTTTCATGTGTGTTGTGCTACGTGTTTTCCTTAGGATTAACAAGAAGCATTGGTAGTCACTATGTATTTTATTTATTTCAGAATGTGTACTCCCTACCAAAGCATTTCCAAGGTGGCTAACGTAGTAATACAGGAATAGTTGTACTTGTGAAAGGGCAGCAAACAAAAATAATAGCAGAACAAAAATCTGTAGTTGAAATAACTGAATCAAGGAGTTAAATTTGAAAGCTAAACGTCTGTGGGATGGACATATATTTGGGTGTTGCATCAAGATCGGCATGGAAGGTGCCAATAATTTTTTTGAGGAGAAGGAGTACTGTATTGCTTAGTGTAGTGCAGCATCTGAAAAGGCTCTCTCTGCAGAGGTGGTTTGTTTATCAGTGTGGATATTTGTGTTGGGGCATCTGCAGACTACTTAAAATAGACACAAAAGCCAAGCCAAAACAAGCAAACAAACAAAATAAGAAGCAAACAAAACTCTGAAATTAATCAATATTGAGTAGATCATAAAGTTGTTCCTTAATTAAAGCAATTATTATAGGCATAATAATTATAATTACGAATTACAGAGGTATTTATTTCAGAGGCACTGAAACATTCATACTGATTGGACCTTAACATTTATAGGCAATTGGATAATGTCCATTTTTAGGACTAGTAGGTGCTAGTTTTGCCAGGGTAGGGGTTAAGATGCTGGTACACTTTGATAAAGCCACAGCTTTATCCAATCCTGAAAATGCACATGGAGGATATCCAGAAAACAGATCATTTTAAGAGATGGTGGGGAAACAGTGGGTTTGCTTTAACAGAGAAAGTACTTTCAAAGCCTACTGGTCAATCACAGATGGAGACAGATAACCTGCTCAGTGTATCTTTCCATAGAGTTCACACAGGTTGAGGAGCAGGAGATACGGCCTCAGTCCCCACTATTTTGAGATACAAAAGAATCGTGTCATGGTTAAAAAAAGGAAGATTGTCTTGACCAAAACCCACACAGCACACACCACAGGGAAGCTTTCTAGTCAGTTGGCCAAGACATGAGCACATCAGGGGGTGTTTCTCTTGGCCCAAACATATCTAAGATCAGGATATTGAGATGGACCCTAACACAGGGGAGGAAAAGCTCCCGTTTTAAATGCAGGGAAAATGCAATGTGATGCTACGTGAGGGGTGTATGGTGGGGGTCAGAAATCACATGGCAGGTACTTCAGAGTCAATTGGGAAGAGTGTTGTACATACCAATAAAGTGACTGTTGCATGGGCCTACTAGCTCTTTTTTCTGCCCCCCCCCCCCAACAGCCTACATGGAGAATTCCAAGTCCTGCCACTCTGTCTGTCTGGCCTCAAAGACCCAACCTATTGTTTAGTACTTTAGCAACAGTCATTGTCCCTTTGCTACATCATCTCTCCCCATACCCACTTTAATATGCCAGATTTCTTGCAGCATTCCCCACAATTTCATCTATGTACTCTGAGAGGTAGTGCAGGAAACCTAAATGAGAAGAGATGGGGGAAGCCACTGGATAACTCCAGAAGGTATAATTATGCTAATAGGATTTCAGTCTCAGCGTCAGTAGTAGTTTATACATAAACTACTACAGTACTGTATACATAAAAATTGTGATGCTTATATACCGCCCCATAGTGCTTAAAGCATTTTATGGGTGGTTTACAAGTTGATTTTACAGGCTACATTTTGCCTGCCAAGCAAGCTGGGTACTCATTTTACCAACCTCGGAAGGAGGGAAGGCTGGGTGAACCTTGCACCGGCAGCCTGGGATTGAACCCCAGGTTGTGAGCACAGTTTTAGCTGCATTACAGCAGTTCAACCACTGCATCATGAGGCTCCTTTAGACAACCTTTCCTGTAGATTCAGAATTAGTAGGCAGGATAGAAAAATATGATTCCATAATCATGTTCTGTGACATGCTGGCTGTAAATGAATGGATGATATAATGGTGCAGGTACTGTATGCTATATGTTCTGAATATGATTACATTGTACTGGTCTCACCTGAGTTGCTCCTTTTGTCCTGCAGCTCCCATAGCTTTAAAAAATGAATCATGGGAGCTGCAGGACAAATGTAGGATGAGACTCATTCCCAGAAATCACCCCCATTTGATAGCATCTTTATCCTTTCAGGGGTGTAATTGTACCAATAGGATTTCAGCCTCTACACCTGGAGCTTCTATGTAAGCCATCCTGATGACCTTTCATGTATGTTCAGCATTAGTAGGCAGGATAGATAAATGTGATTCAATCTGTTCCCTTCAGTGATATGCTATTTGTAAATGTATAGGTGATGTATTGGTGTAGATATGCTGCATGTTTTGAATATATAACATTATACTGGTCTAAATGTAAGGACTTGCTCTTTAGTGTCTATGTACTGTACTGTATTTTCATTTTACAAATTGAGCTATAAAGGTGATTACTCTTAGCATCTTGCCTGAATAGCTCTGTGGATGAAGTGGGATTTGTTCTTACAACTCTGTTATTTATTCAGACATGCTGCCTCTTCAACTGGAATCACCTCCATAACGAGATGCAAATCACATTTAGAAAATTAAGTGACTAAATAGATTGACCTTTTTATCTGGCAATGACAGCAGCAGGTATGGAGCCTTTGGAAATGTGTTTGGAAAAAGCTGATTCTGTAAAGGAAGAAAACATATTTTTAATGAGCTTACATGTAATGTTCATTGTTTCTGTATCTAATGGCTTCTCTTTCTCTCCCCCCGTCTCCAGATTATCAAATCCACGGCTGCTCAGTATGTTATTAGGATACAGTCCGGTGACACAAGCCCTGTTAGGAACCTTCTTGACATGGGGACTGACAGCTGCTGGAGCAGCCCTTGTGTTCATCTTTTCCAGTGGGCAGGTGGGTCTCGTACTCTGGGTCATTTTTGACGATGCTCTTTGGAAACAGAGAATGCAGAACTGGGTCCTTTGCAAAGTAATCCTGACTGAATCCTGGCTATGACATGCAGAACATGGTATAGAATCATAGAGCTGGAAGAGATCTCAAGGGCCATCTAGTCCAACCCCCTGCCATGTAGGAACACCATCACAATATTTCCGACAGATGGCCATCCAGCCTCTGCTTAAAAACCTCCAAAGAAGGAGACTCCACCATCCTTTGTGGCAGCATATTCCACTGCCGAACAGCTCTAACTGTCAGGAAGTTCTTCCTAATCTTCAAATGGAATCTCTTTTCCTGTAGTTCGAAACCATTGCCCCGAGTCCTAGTCTCTGAAGCCATGGAAAACAAACCTGTTCCCTCTTCAATATGGTAGCGAGTGAAAGTCCCAAAGAATGAAAAAGTTTCCATATTAAAAATGGATGCTTCTAAATCTGAATTGGGGCCAGTGTGGCTTTTCAGACGTGATCTGAATGTAAGCTCTACAGAAGGGCATGAACCATCTGTTCTGTAAACCAGCTGTTTGGCATGACTCATGAACCACAGACCAGCTGTTTGGCCAGGAAATGAACCAAGCCAAAGCGCTGAACCAGCTGTTCATGCTCATATCTAGTAACTTCCATCAGCCTTCACCCAATTTACCTTTTTTTGGGTAAAACATACACAATCCCATAACCAGCATGGCCACTAAAGATGTTGAGCGAAGGATTCTGGGAGTTATGAATTTAAAAAGGGTGGTACAGCTTGTGCTGGATGGGGTTATTGCCCCTTGAAAACTCAGGATTACAGTTTGGTTGTTCTGCTGGATTCATCCTTGATCTTGGAGGCCCAGGTTTCTGCAGTGGCCAGGAGTGCTTGTACAGTAAAACGGGTCTGCTAGCTGTGCCCATTCTTTGAGATGTCTGATTAGGTTACAGTGACACATGCTTTAGTTACATCCCATTTAGATTACTGTACTATGTGAGGCTGCCTTTGAAGATGTTTCAGAATCTTCAGCAGGTGTGAAATTCAGCAGGCAGACTACTGACTCGGACCAGTTGTACAGCATAGCGCCCCATGTACAACAACTGCACCGGCTACCAGTCCATTCCTGGGCACAATTCAGAGTGCTAGTCATTGCCTATAAATCCCTATACAGATTGGGTCCATGTTGTCTGAAAGGTTGTATCTCCCTATAAGAGCCTGCTCTGTATTTAAGGTCACCAGAGGAGGCACTTGGATTGGTCCAGTTGCCAGCGCAGGCACGGCTGATGGAGACCCAAGAGGGGGCCTTCTCTGTGGCAGCTCCAAGGTTATGGAATGCTCTCCCTCAGGATACCAAGCTCCCCCCCCCCCTGTCCTTCTGTCAACAGCTGAAGACCCATCTCTACAGGCAGGCTTTTAGCCATTGTGATTGAATCCCTGAAGACCTTCTTGAATATCTGGGAGTTGAGTCATGGCTACTGGACTTCTTTTTGAGAGATAGAAACGTTTCGCTGTTCATCCAAACAGCTTCATCGGTCTAAAAACAGCTAGTGCAAGAGACCTTCTTATAGTCAGCTTGACCTCTTGTCC
>JAHTLZ010000856.1:0-15915 GCA_023846285.1 Phrynocephalus versicolor
CCCCCAGGTAGGGAGTCCCCTCTTAAAGACGTGCCAGATTGGGGTGGGACAGAAAGAAAAGGAAATGAATCAAAAATTTCTGGTTCATTTAATTCCGTTTTTCTTTAAAAAACAGTTTGTTTTTCATTTCATTCTGAAACAAAAAATGAAAAACAATATAAAACATTTTGTGCCCATCTCTAGACACAATGCTATGGAAAATCTTTAAATGGCGAAAGTCATATTTAAGTCAATACCTTTTTATATCTACCATGTACTATTAGATGCCATCATTAGCTACTAATACCACATACTCCTCAACATTTCTTGCTAAAATAGCAATAAGTCACAGAAAGCAGCATTACAAACTTTAGCAAGAGAATGGGGGAGAATTTAAAAACAACGGTCATGAAAGAATGTAATAACTGCAAACTAGAGATGGGCACGAATAAAAAAATGGCATTTTGTTTGTCGTTTGTCGTTTGGAGGGTCCGTTTCGGTTCATTTCTGTTTTTTGTGAATTTTTGCAGAAAATTCGTTTTCATTTTTGTTCATTTGTTACCATTTTGTTACCATTAATTTCAATTTTTTGTGATTTTTTAAGGATTTTAAGCAATTCACTCATATTGCAGTAACGGAAACGAAGCGCATGACAAAATTTCCGGTGTTTCTGTTTGTTTCGTTTCATTTTAGAGACAAAATTCGTTTGTCATTTTGTTACGTAACAAAACAAAAAAATGAAAATGGAAATGAAAAATTGTTCGTTTCGTGCCCATCTCTACTGCAAACTATGATAAACATGCACATATAGTGAATTATTGTAATATCAAATCCAGTGAAGAAGTTATTCAGGTGATAAAGAATTACCAGGAGCTCTAGATGCTTTTTACCACAACTCCCAGAATTCCAAGCCTGTGTTGCCAATGACAAAGGACTGTGGGTGTTGTGGTCCAAAACATCTGGAGTGCTGACAGTTCTCCACCAATGCCCTATTGAAACACCGGCATCTCTGCTATTTGCATGACTTTCCAACAACCTACAAAAGCCATGCCAATCTAACAAAAGATTCTTTCCACTCCACTCTGCTCCTTATGCTGTCAATTGCCTTGTGTGGTGTGTCTTTCTTGATGGCACGTGACCGAGACAAGTACAGCAGATTAAAATGGTTGATATGAATGGGTGATATTTCAAAAGCAAAAAGGGGTGTGTTTTCATATCAAATGAAAACCCAGCAATCATGAAAATGCTGTAAACAGATTTTTACCAAACATCTGTCTGATAGAGAAGCCCTGAATCGTGAGAGCAACTGAAGCAGCCACACACTCATATATGCTATTCTGCAATCTATTATTTTAGTAACGGAGACCACATTGTCCACTCTCCCCCCCCATCTCCCTCCCTTCTTGCTTCTCCCATTATTTTTCTAAGAAAACAACATTATAGATGGCTGAACTTCAAAGAGCTTTGGACTGTCTCGAGCAACAGAGAATACAGAGGAAAAGCTTTGCTTTTCCAGATTCTGTGCAAGCATGTAATTACTTCCTTACATACATACAGTTGGAAGATTTGCATCATTTTTTTAAAAAATGCAGATATTTTAAATAGATGTACATGAATAGAGAACAGATTTTTCTCTGTACTGTATTTACAAACAGAAATATATAAGGATTAACTGCAATGCTGAAGAGTTTCCAGAAACAGAAGAGACCCATTTCCCCAGCATTCTGCAAACCAGTTCTTACTCCAAATTTGCACAGATATTTGGAACCTAGTCCTAGTTTACCCTAAATTCCTCCCTCCTCCCCCTGACAAGCCCTCCACCCCACTCCCATGCTTCATGTAACTGATGAAATGTGAAACACTTGGCTTCTAACGACAAGTCAAAACATGGCAATACAAACACAGACGTTAATGGTTTTTGTTCCCTGATCTGAAGTCCAAAAGGGTCTATAAAGAGAAAGCAACTTGAGGGAGTGCCTCTCTCTCTGGGTCAATAAGATTTGCTGGGGAGGCCCTCCTTTGTGCCCCACCACTGTGAACGGTTTGTTATGTGACATGACGGATACCAGATTGGTGCCAACACTGGCTGCATTTCAGCACCAAGTCGGGGCATATTAGAGTCTTTGAGGGTTGAGGGTCCAGCCCTGCACAGGCTTTAAGGGCAATGTTTTTCAGGTTTGACTGTTTTAATTTAGTGTTATTTGATTTTCCATTGTTTTAAATAACTTGTGTTGCAAAACTGTTTTTTTTTTACAGTTTTGTAACCTGCCCTGAAATTCATATAATACAGCCCAGGCTATAAATTCTTAAACAAAGTTAGTATCCATACGGTCGGCAGTCCTGCTTTTATGAAAGATAGTCTTTAATTGAAGGCCTCTTATATTTGAAATTGAAAGGCTGTCCCGGCCAAGTCCAATCAGAAGAAACATAAAAGAAGAGCAATGTTACCACTTAGGGTTTACCAGCTGAGCAGCTGACTTAGCAGGGAACCCAGTAAGCTGGTCACACTCAAGAACGTAAGAACAGCCTTGCTGGAACCGGCCACAGCCCATCCAGTCCAGCATTCTGTCTCACACAGTGGCTCACCATTTGCTTCAGGGTATTCCCAAGCAGGTGAATTCACCTGCTTGATTCACTGCAAAAGCCATTGAGAGATATCCTGCCTCTCTCTCGAACCCGGTGGTTGTCCTTAGGCATCCATAATGATAGCCATTGATACCCCTGTTCTCCATAAACTTGTTTAATCCTTTCTTAAAGCTGTCAAGGCTTACAGCTGTCACCACTTCTTCTGGCAGGGAGTTCCATAGACCAGTGATCCTCTGAGTAAAAAAGTACTTTCTCTTATTTGTTTGAGATCTAGCAACCAAAAGTTTCATGGAGTGCCACCTCTTTCTAGTGTTGTGTGATAGGGAAAACAGTTTTTCCTTATCTACTTTGTCCACACCGTGTATGATTTTATAAACTCTTAGGCGCTGTCATTCAAGAGTGAAGAGGCCCAGCCGTTGCAGCCTCAGATGGTAGGGGAGGCGTTCCAGTCCCCTAATCATTCTGGTTTCCCTCCTCTGCACTTTTTCCATTTCCCTAATATCCCTCTGGAGCTGACCAAAACTGTACACAATACTCTAGATGGGGCCTCACCATCGATTTATCAAGAGGCAAAATGACACTTGCTAACTTATTTTCTATACCCCTCCTAATGATCACTAGAATTGAGTTTGCTTTTTTCACTGCTGCAGCACACTGGGTTGATACCTTTATGAGCTGTCCGCCAGGACACCAGGGTCCCTTTCCTGGTTTGTTGCAGAGAGTTCAGACCCCATCAGTTTATAAATGTAATTGGGTTCTCTCCTCCCCCGCCCCCAATGTGCATCTCTCTGCACATTTGGCACTGGTTTGCCCACTCCCCCAGTGTCAAGAGATCCCTCTGGAGCTCCTCACAATCTCTCTCAGTTTTTACTACCCTGTATAATTTAGTGTTGTCAGCAAATTTGGTACCTTGCTATTTACTCCTATTTCTAGATCATTTTAAAAAGAGGCTGTAAAGCAGGGGTCCCAGTACTGAACCTTGGACCACCCTACTCTTTACCTCCCTCCACTTGGAGAAGTGTCCATTTAGTGCTACGCTGTGTTTCCTGTCCCTTAGCCAGTTGCTGATCCAGGACAAAACCTGTCCCTTTATTCCATGACTGGCAAGTTTATTCAAGAGCCTTTGGTGTGGGGCCTTGTCAAAGGCCTTCTGAAAGTCCAGATAACTGTCAACTGGATCTCCCTTATCCACATGCTTGTTGATGCTCTAAAAAATTCCAACAGATTAGTGAAGCATCATCATCATCATCATCATCATCATCATCATCATCATCATCATCATCATCATCATCATCATCATCATCATACCTTTATTGTCAATGTACAACATGTGCACAATGAAATTGGCTGAGTCTCCCTTTCCCACCCCCACTCCCATCCCACCCCCATCCCACTAGCAACTCACTCATGATTTGCCCTTGAAAAAGCCATGTTGTCTTTCCTCAACAGTGCCTTCTCTATGTGCCTATTAAATTTATCTTTTAGGATGGTTTCCATCACTTTACCTGGGACACATGTCAAACTGAGCAGTTGCTAATTTCTTGGATCACCTCTGGATCCTTTTTTGAAGATTGGTGTTACATTTGCTACCTTCCAGTCATTGGGCACAAAGCCTGATTTGAGGGAAAGATTATATATTTTGGCTAGGACATCAGCAATTTCATCTTTAAGTTCCTTGAGAACTCGTGGATGGATGTCATCTGGTCCTGGTGATTAGTTAACCTTTAATTTAACAAGACAGGCAGGGACCTCCTCCCTGGTTATATCTCTCTTGCTTAATTATTTGGTTTCCCTCCCTACGAACATAGGCTTTGTTTTGGGCATGTGGTCTCTGTCTTCCTCAGTGAATACTGAAGCAAAGAATTCACTTAGTCTCTCTGCAATTTCTGTTTCCTCTTTAATAATCCCTTGCCTTCCATTGTCATCTAATGGTCCAATGGCCTTCCTGGTTGGGTTCTTACTTGTAATGTACTTAAAGAAGTCCTTGTTATTTCTTTTAGTGTTTTTAGCTATACACTCCTCAAAGTCTTGCTTTGCTTTCCTGTTTGTTGCCTTGCATTTGTTCTGCCAGAATTTATGTTACTGCCTGTTCTCTTCCACACTATAGTGAGACAGGTTGTATTCTTATTAAAATTATATTCGTTGCTTCTAATTTGCATCCTTATATATGAATTGGCACATGCAAAACAATGCACTTAGCCTTTCCTTTGGTGATTTATAAGTGGCAAGCCTGTTCTCCTTGGACAGTAATACACTATCATGTGGTGGGGAAGTTGAACGTGTTATGAAAATTGAGTACAGCACCCCCTATGGGTCTAGACTTCTAGCAAGGTCATGGGAGTTAGAATGGTCAAAGCTGAGACACCAGGCTAATGTGTATCCACTCAGTTCAGCAACTAATAGTTGCATCAGCAGAAGATAATTTATCCTTCCAGTGATGGGGAAGTGTTTTCTTTTGGTGACTTTATGCTTATCATGTTTTTGACACATTGGCTTTTTTTCTGACCCTACACTCTTTCCCTTCTGGTCAATTTCCAAAGTAACCAAACGCCAAAAGTTGGAATGAATGCCACACAGTTTGATGAGTCACATACTCAAGTTATTTTTAAAAGTCCTGCATTTGAGAATATATCAGAAGTGTCAAGAGAGCAGTAGAGATACCCAATTTTGATTCAGGAACAGATTTGGAACTTGGGAGCAATTATTTAGTCTGCAAATGTTAGTTCAGAGATGTCTCCATGTCAATGTTGATGTTTTTGTTTGCTTGACTGATTATGAAAAAGCATTTGACTCAGTTAAACATGATAAACCTATCAATATTTTTAAAGAAGAGGGGTTGGGCAATCATGACATCAGATTGATTGGGAATTTGTACTGGAATAAGTGTGCTGGTGTCTGGATAGGTGGTCCGATATCCGAAGAAGTGTCAGTTATGAAAAGCAACGGTCAAGGTTGTATTCTCTCACTTCTACTTTTTATATATATTCAGAAAGAATTTTTCGGGATGCTTTTGAAGGAAAATAAACAAGGTATGGAGGTGAATGGAGTTCTCATTAATTACATTAAATACGCTGATGACACTGTCCTGCTTGGAACTAATCTGGCAGATTTGCAAGGATCATTGGCTTCTGTTACTGTAGGGTCATGAGAAAGGAAAGACATTGTAACAGGAAAAGAAACCACAAAAACAGTGCAGTTTTCCCTTTTAGAATTGCCTCAGAAGCAGAAAAACCATTCACAACAGATACCAGCGAAGTCTGATAGAGGGTGGTCCCGGGTAATCAAGGAAAGGACTTTGGCCTCTCTGATTGCTACCTTGTATCTAGATAATGCCTAGCTTAATTTAACATAATAACCCTAGAGCAACGCAAGCCAATTGGGACAGGAATACCACGATTTCTACTCCAAAGTTTTAGTTTAATAGATCACTGGTGATGTGTTATGTTCCTTCTTGCTTTAAACATTCGACGATATTCCAGTACCAAAAATATCTGCTATCAAGGAATTGAATGATTTTAGGCCATGTGCTTTAACTGCTGTGTTGGCTCATCTGAAATCCATCACGGATTTGTCATTAGATCCGTTGCAATTCGCTTATCGTGCAAATAGATCAATAGATGATGCTGTTAATGACTTTACATTATATATTGCATCATCTTGAATCTCCAAAGTCTTATGCAATGGTTCTTTTTGTTGATTTAGTTCTGCAGTTTCTCCAGGTATTCTTATGACTAAATTAAATCAGCT
This sequence comes from Phrynocephalus versicolor, assembly GCA_023846285.1. Lineage (NCBI taxonomy): Eukaryota > Metazoa > Chordata > Lepidosauria > Squamata > Agamidae > Phrynocephalus > Phrynocephalus versicolor. The sequence goes on from JAHTLZ010000856.1 coordinate 6,313, forward strand.
GACTATGCATGACCACATTTGTAAATGGATTGTAAGCTTCCTAATACACAGAAAGCAGCACATGAAGTTAGGCAACACTATATCAGATATTAGCAAGGTTAGCACAGGAGCCCCTCAGGGTTGTGTGCTTTCTCCTTTTCTTTTTTTCCTTATTTACCAATGATTGTACCTCAAAGGATTCCTCTGTTAAAATCGTGAGGTTTGCAGATGACACTACAGTGATTGGCCTCATTTGAGACAATGAAGAATCTGCATATAGGTGAGAGATTGAACACATGCAAAACTGTTGAAATGGTGGTGGATTTTAGGAGGACTCGCTCTATACAACCACCTCTTTTAATATCAAATAACTATCAGTAGTGGAGTCCTTTAAGTTTCTAGGTCCTATTATGTTCCTCCCAGTGAGGAAAAGATGGGTGGCTATGCATTAAAACCACCACACCCAGCTAAATCAAACTTTGGCCGTTACTTCACGAGGCTCCTCGCTTCGGAGCGTCATTGCCTTCGATCTGAATTCGAAGGCGATCACGTGGTCTCCCTTCGCCCCCACCCCCTTTCCTCTGTACTCACGCGGGCAGCTTTTCCGTTCGAATCTAGAATGACCTCACGAGCTCCATTCGCATCCAAACACTCATGTTCTTTGCCCGTTTCCCGCGATCTCCGCTTTTTTAAAAAAAAAAGGAAACGGTGTATCGATGCATCGATGCTTGGCTGTCAGTTACGGCGAAGCGCTGTAAATGTGTGACTCTTTGCTTCATAATTATTACTTATATTATAATTTCCATTGGGGGGGCTCCTACAACTGCTGTTCCCCATCATGGTCACTAGGTGGGCTATCGCACAACGATTGTACTTCTTCGTTCAAAGGTCCTCCAGGACACTGGAGTAACCCCCTCCTTACTCCCTAGAGTAGACACCAAGCCTCTTCCGCCTTCTTTCTGCCATTCTCCCGGTACCATGCCTCCATCGCGTTCTTCTGCCCGCCTGCAGAAACTCCATAGGTATACTCCATACATTATTGCTGTGTTGCACAATGTCAACTCTTTGTTGAGCACTGTAGCTTTGTTACTTCTGAGAAAGGGAAGACGCGTTTTCCGACGCAGAGTGCTATTTGGCGAGGCGTTGAGGGCATGCAACGCTTTGATATGGGTTACTTCGGCTTGGATGAGAAGCTCGCCTCGAGAGAAGCTTTTCTGGTGTTACCCAGGACGTTCTCAGTGGTTTCACGACACGGTGCTTCAGCTTTGGGACGATCGGCAGTGGTTACAAAACTTCCGTATGACTAGAAGAACACTTTTTTGGGTGGCAGACAAGCTGCGTCCGTTTCTGATGCGCAGGGACACAGTTATGCGCTCAGCTGTCCCAGTGGAAGAGAGAGTGGCAATCGGCGTGTATTTTTTGGCAAGCCGTTCTTGCTACAGAACCATCGCTCTAGTATTCCAGAAAGGAAGCTCAACTGTTGCAAGCATTGCAATCGAGGTTTGCCTTGCAATGGAACACGTTCTTCTTAAGGAAGAGGTCCGCCTGCCTGACTTCAATAAGGTAACCTGCTTTCGGTCATCCCAGTCTTTACTTGTGTTCTGAACCAGCGCCTTTACGGTTTAGGAAATTAATGATTCTTTATTTTTTTTCTCTGTTTCTACAGATGACATCATCTATGAAAATCTTCGGGTTCCCACATGCTATAGGTTGTATCGACGGAACGCACATTCCGATAAGCCCCCCGAAATTGCAGGGGCCTGCTTACTTTAACAGGAAATCATTTCATTCTGTATTGCTTCAGGCTGCTTGCGACGGAGAGGGAATTTTTTTCTCTATGTTGACTGGTCATTCAGGTGTTAATCATGATGCCCATGTGTTCAGATCATCTATGCTTTTTAGTCGGATGGAGGAAGGAACCCTAATACCTGGCAGTCCTATGTTCCACTATGCAGGGGTGTCAATACCTCCCATTATATTAGGGGATGGTGCCTATCCATTGTGTAAGTGGCTAATGAAGCCCTTTGCTGTTACTAGAAATGACAGGGAGCGCCACTTCAATAAGGTTTTTAATCGCTCAAGATGCGTCGTGGAGAGAGCATTTGGGCGCTTGAAGGCCAGATTCAGACGTCTGTCTGTTAGGATTGAGGCTCACATAGAGAACGTTAATTCAATTATTGCCTCTGCTGTGATTCTACACAATATATGTGAACGAGAAAACCATGACATACTTGATGATGAACAACATTCCATACCCCCACCTGAACCACAGGAGGAGTGTGAAATAAATGACTACCACAGATCTGGAACTGCACGTGCAGAGGCTGAGGCGGTTCGTTATGCTATTGCGGAGTACCTGTTTACCCATGTGAAGTGACATGGGCGCAAAATAATAACTTCATGTACTCTACCTCACTATTTTATGTTACACTTTCATTTGCAGTAGAATTGTGAGGCTTTACAGTATTGGTTACTCCTGTAAAATTCCTTCCGTTAATAAATGTTTCTATTTGATTTGCAGTACTTTCCTTTAACTTAACTGCGATACACCAGTAGGTTTGGCAAACTACTACACCGGCTATGCAAAAGAATGCCTGACAGGGGTATTTGCTTCAAGATTATACAATAATCAGTAATAAACCTTGCAAAAAACCAAGGCACTGGACTAAATTGATAGCATTTTCTGAACGCATACCATCGAAAAACAAATAATGCCTTGACTAAGGGTTCATCTGCCCTGTTGTATGTCACTTTAGAAAACATGCCTTTCAGAGAGGCCCCCCTTATAAGAAAACATTCCGATGTTGTATTCTTGTAACACCTCCCTCTTCATATGCAGAGTACTGCTGCCAGAGTAAACTTAAGAAGGAAGTATCAAATTACAGTTCCCACTGCAAGCATTTTATGGCCTAATGGCTCTGAAGGAAAGCCAAAAATAAACTGTTTGTGTTGCCTTTAGCCACCTAAGGAAACTAATCGCATATTTTTTATCCATTGCTGTTACCTTCTGAGGAATAAATCAGTTTATAATGCATTACAATGAATTTCTTGGTTTTAAAGTGTATTATTCTTTACACTTACCGCACAATACTACTAATTGGTTTGGGTTAACAGAACACAGTGTCAATCGCATACTTTGCATTAATACATTAGTTCGGTACTCATTCCTAGACCACCATGATACCAAGACGGAAAAGATGTGAAAATTATCTTGCTGTGCTATGGCAAATAAACCAGCAAGTAACAAACTTGCTTCAATTAAGTCAGCAGTACTTTGCATAGGCAAAACGAAAGTAAATGAAACATTTCGGCACCACATCCTAGCCAGCTGAGACACAGGACAGGGGGCCCCTATGTAATCAATCACCCATCCCCCTTCCCAAATTGAGATCACCTTTCTGTTGAAATGCTAATAAAGGGAGCCAAAAGGTGCAAGGGAAGGAAGTTAGCACTCAGGCAACTGAGTGCAGTTGCTGGTGTCCTTTCAAACAGAAGGCTTTTCCTTTAAAAATAATTTAACAAGGCAGCTATAGGGATGGATTCTGAGGACAATTCAGAGAATTGCACAGCCAGTTCTGTTCAATCCAAAATTAAGAGAGGGGTTATTTGGGGAAACGAGGAGACTGCAGCCTTAATCAAGGTTTGGGGTGAGGCGGAGATAAAATATGCTTTGTCTTCCCTCAAAAGGAATATTGAAATCTATGAGGTGATTTCAAAAGAATTACGAAAGATTGGATTTTTTAGATCTGGAACGGAATGTAGAACTAAATGCAAATCGCTTCGGAAACTGTACAAACAGGCTGTAGTTCAAAACAGTACTTCTGGAGCTGGGCGTGCAAAATTTATTTGGTACGAAGAAATGGCAAACATTTTTCGAACAGACACCTCAATTCACCCATTGCGGACAACCGAGAGCGAGTCCAGCGGGAGCATTGGTAAGCATTTACTATGTACCATTTAATATATACCGTAAAATACGTCACGTTCACTGTATTTCACAGAGAAATATTATGTTATTAATAGTAACTCTATTAGTATACCCAAGTACAGTAATTTGGTTTCAGAACACGTTGTGTGCTTCGATAAACCGAAACACCGAGGGAACGGGATGACTTGTAAATCTTTCAAATATATGGAGGGATGTGTTTAATTTCCCTCTCATATATTGATTTCGTTTTTGGATAAACGAACATTGAAACACTGCATCGATGTACCGGTATTTCTTTATTATTACGGAGATTACATATGTAATTAAAAGTATCCGAATTGTAATAATATACCTAAGTACAGACATTTGTTTTCAGAACTCGTTGTGTCCTTCGATAAACCGAAGCAACGAGTGAACGGGATGACTTGTAAATCTTTCAGATTTATGGACGGATGCGTTTAATTTCCCTCTCATATATTGAGTTCGAATTTTGATTAACAAACATTGAAACAATGCATCGATGTTTCGGTATATCTTTATTATTACGGAGATTACATATGTAATTAAAAGTATCCGAATCGTAATTTACTTATGATATATTGTATCTCCGCTTCCCAGAGATATTCGATGCATCGAAAAACGGCCGAGATAAAAGCAGGAAGTAAAATACACATGTTTCTCTTTATTATAAATGCAGTTTGCTGTGTTGTAAGATTATGAATCCATTTTGAATTGAACCGGTTCTAAACTTTCCTTGAATCGGGCAAAAAATAAGGAGGGGCGGGACATGCCTCAGAAGTACCCAATCATGTAACCTTAACAATTATGTGCTCCGGAACCTAAAAGACTGCTTCCTGTACTTTGCATTATGGTGTGTAGCAACGCGAGGGAAGTACAGCAACTTATGTTCCTCTTCTCACATGCAGCAACCACGGAGGCAATGCCTGGAGTTAGCGATAATGCCGGATCACAGTCCCTCTTCGATGAGAGTGAAGGCATGAACCAAAGCTATGTGGCTTCGGAGGCCTCAGCAATGGGTGAGGAACACTTTAAAAGTTATGCTAGCAGGGCAGGCCATGTTTTCAAAACGTCTACTATTCGGATTATTAGGAATATCATGTAAATCATATCCTTACAGACCATATTACTGTAATTTAAACATAAACTGCCTTTTAAATAAATTATTTTTATTTCAGAATACCAATCAACAGACGGTTGTGAACCATCCACATCTGGCTGTTCTTCTTCCCAGAGTCCCCAAACAATATTACCTGAACGGCTTGGTAAAAAAGGTATGTTCATTTCTGATTTAGAGAATTTAAACCTAACTAGAAATAATTACCTTTATTAACCAGATTACTATCACTGAGTGATTTTGCACACCTAAACGATTAGGTAAGTAATAAAACACTGAGCTATTAAAACTAAATTAATTTGAATACTGGACCAAGCAGCCGTGGGGTTTACTCTGTAAATACTACCATTACATTCAAAGATTTTAAATGCTGGAATTATTAACATCTCTAATGTTAAATAGGTATTTTTTTTTATTATCATTAAATCAATTTGTTAATGGATAATTTTGTACACTGCTTATTAATTAATTTTAAATTGTCCTTATTAAATACAGACTCTGTGGAAACAACAAACTATGAAGCCACGCTTGATCCAGCAACCAGACTTGCATTACTAAGGAAAAGGAAGCAGAGATCTACAGCAGCAGCACGCCTGGACAACACACTTACTGGTTTTGTGGACTGGGTTAAGGCTTCGGATGATAGAAAAGAATCTACACTAAATTCTTGGAACCACCAGGATATGATGTTCCAGAAACAGGTTATTGACAATCTAAGGGTGGCTTCAGATTCTCTTGCTAAACTAACCCAATTTTTAACAACTCAAGGGACAAAAAAAAAAGGTTAACATGGTAGGAGAATCATTCCTTTATGATCAAGACACTAAGAACCAGACTGAATTCCTGCCCTCTAATGGTTCCCCAAACACTGATAATGTAGAGGACAGTGATTCTGATGGTGATACAACGGGGACCAGTGGCTCAGGAACTGCCTCTGAGCAGGAGAGTGATACTGAATGCTCAGTATCACTCCTGCCCTCTAGGTCTTCAGCTTCCCTTGTTTCTTTTGGTAAACCAAAAAATGGAGCAACGGTTCAGGGAAGCAAACCAGGGAAAAAAATGCTGCAGGGCCACAAAAAAAGACCAATGACTAGTACTCAGAAACAGGGAGCAGTAGAACCACAGTTCCCTGTGTCACCGTATTTGATTGTAAAGCAAGAAAGTGGTTCTGAAAACATTGTGCCCAGAAAATTAACCACACCAAAAAGAAGACGTATCAAGAAGAAAATATTTTCACCCTAGTTGATTAGTTACTTATTCTATTTTGAGTAAATATATGAACATTCCAAGGTTTGGAGTAGTGACAGAATACACAGATCATGAATTTTAAAGGGAAAACTGATGAACTGCTTCACATTTTAAGCAAACTCAGTTACATTTCAAAGCAATAACTGCAGTAAAACAGTAATCTACCTCTGTAAGGAATGATTTTCAAGGAAATTTTAATTCACTGGGTATTCTCCCCCTCAACTCACCCATAAAAAAATAACCCAGACTGCATAAGAAACAGAAACATAGACTATTCTTTAAGAAACTTTTTTATTTCTATCCAATGAATAGGCAAAGTATAGGTATGTGCACTGTTCTGTTATTTAGAGTACTGTTAAGTAACATTTATGAGAGAAGGACCTGCCCTCTACCAGTTGTACCAATGAATGCTGTTCTCCTGTGTAGGTAACACTGGACTGTTGTCTTTTACAAGACAACAAGACTAATACTTTAACAGCACAGAAAAGCTATAAAGTACTTTTTATGTAGTGGCTATTAGCAGAAATAATGTACATTGCTAATCAGATTGCTCAACAGATGCCAATATACATGCAAACTATACCCTAAGAGACTAGGATTTTCAGTGGTTTTCTGTTTCCAGGTTAAAGGAATTACGTGTGAGGCTTCATATTCTTCTGCCTCATACCTACAGAAACCTTTTTTAAAAAATATAACTAGAACAGCATGCTAATTGCTTCAATTACTACCGTATTGTGTATTAAAATTGCTCTAAGTGCACAAAGTAGAACAACAGAAAACTAAAAGTATTCAGCCCTAATATTTTCTTAGGAGATTATTTATGAATAAAACTTTTAAATATTGCTAACACAGTAACATTTAGGCAGAAAAGGATAACCCAAGGGAACGTTGCTGGGTACCACATCAGTCCTTTAACACGTGAGTCAATGGAATATTTTGGCATAGGAGAACCAGTGTACATCCCCTAAATTGTCCAATAACCACAAAAGAAGGCTTCATCGCCTTCGGCGTCTTCTCCTGGCTGGAGCTGCTCCTCTGTTTCCTGCAAGCACGATTTCTTCGAGAGCGGCTATTCTCTCTATTGCCTCTTGAAGAGCAGCAACCCAGTTCTGATGTTCTGCGCGGGTCACTGGTTGCTGCATAATGTCCAGCGGTTGATCCTCTTGTAGTTCTGAAAAGAAGAATATGATATTTATTTTTTGTAAATTAACGGTCTAGTATTTGTACACACCTTTGTGAAGCCCATAAATGACTGTTACACACCTTCATCCTCAACATGCTGTTCCTGAACGTTGCCTGGAACATTCTCCAATCCCTGTTCTTCGTGACCTGCACCTTGATTTGCTTGCCCTTGACCCTCTTGCACCACTGGTGGTTGGAAATCATGAGCCATTGCCTGTTCCTCGTCCTCATCTGTGTCATTGGCCTGCTGCTCCAATTCTTCCCTTCTGTTTGGCTGCCTTGGAGGCCTTACAGCACCACCCCTGTTGCCATGCCTCCTTCCTGGTCCAGCTCCTATTGAGACATAAGTGGGAAATAGTTTTATATTTCTATTGTTCACTGCAAGTCTAAGATGTCCTTGTCAGAAGTTTTATTTATATATATCTTTTCTAAAGCTTTGGTGTATATTTTTTTTTATGCAGGACATTTACTAGCGGATACCAGTTTTAAAGGAAATGGTTTTAAATGTCACTTCAGCTATTTATTGGGAGCAGACCATCTTTTAATACTTTAGCTAGCTTTGTTCTATGCTGATCTAGAGTTTCAGCATAATTACATCAAAATTTGACTGTAAACCAAATTATATTGGCCCTTAATACTTCTCAGAGTACAGTTTTAGGTATTTTAACATGTCATACTTAAGTCAAAAGTAGTACTGTTTTTTATAAGAAAGGTTTGATTACTTACCCAAAGGAAAAAGATGCTGAGGGTCAGGCCTTCCAGCTTGAATCCACAGTTCCAACAATTGAGGCCAAAAAGCTGTTTGTTGTCCTTCTTCAGCATTCTCTCCAAAAAAAAACAATGCCCTATTGAAATTTTGTCTTAAAATTTTAAATTTAGATCTAATTTGCGTGGCATTCCGGGCATAGTTTAGCCTTGCAAGCTCTCTTGCAGCCTGTCTGAAAGCCTGCTGGTTTCCTCTGGGGTGGAGATGAAACAGAACTGGGCCCATTTCATTGTCAATAAAAAAATCCAGCAGACTGGACACCTCTGACTCCGTCCAGAACCGGCCCCTCCCTCCCTCCATCTCCACAGCAAAGGCCTTGTTATCTTCTGACAAGAACAAAAAATTTTTTACTGCACAACTGCTCTCTAAGTAACTCCTAACTCTCCACGGGTGGCTGGGAAAACTTGAGGGGTTTTTATAAGGTTTGGCCTAGGGATCCTGCACATTTCTCTGGAAAATGAAACTAATTTTAACCAATAGGATTAAGGGTCAACGTAGAGTTCACTTGCCAGGTGCCTAGCAGTATGTTTATCTGGCCCTTTACATTGGTAACTTAAATAACTGCAATAATGTACCTGGGGTTGTGTTTTAAAAAGATGCATTTGTCCTATTGCAAGGAATATTAATAGATTTTACAATGCATTTGTTTAAGAATAGTTTTATTTAGCAGGAACAGTTAACTGTGCTGTTTTGCAGAGCTCATGCAAAACACCTACAAATTGATCAGTTCAACCCAGCAACGTTGGTTGAAGGTCAGGAATGGAAACATTTTCTAGCTAGTGCTAAGAGTTGGCCATTGTTCCTGGAGGAAAATGGGTGGAGTTTGTAATTGGAAGGCTCCAAGAAGGCCAGCACCTGCCTGCAGATAGCGAGGCTCTTTTGTTTGGAGCCTGATGGCCAGAGAAAGGTGAAAAGTTCATGGCTCAGGACTGACCATCACGAACAATCTTGGAATGTACCACTTCTAATGTTGATCACTATTGGGGATGTTTATTTGTTGTTATGGTTCGGTGTTACTGTTATAATTTGTATTATTGCATTAAATGGTTATCACAATAAAGTTACAACATTCAGGAATTGATAAACACATGGACTGTTTGTTTGAAAAGTTTATCAGTAGCTGCTGTTATAATCAGCACTATGGAATACTCCTGATCTGCTGAAAGGGAAGCATACTCATATCAGCTTTTCGATACATCGGTTTCAAAATGTCCGCATAAAAAATGATTAGCTGTACCGAACCAGGACATAGGTATAACCTTTGAGTCCTACAATTACAATTGTAGTTTTAAAATATTATTTTGCCCTAAAGAACCTCAACAGCAATAAATTCTTTGGCTGAAGCCTTAAGTGCCATTCTGGTGG
>JAHTLZ010000857.1:0-15380 GCA_023846285.1 Phrynocephalus versicolor
CAGTCGGCATGATAGGCCATCCTGCTTGAATGTGGTGTGGCCCAAAAGCACACACCCAACAATCTGTGACATTCAAAGTTTCTGTCATGTTGTGCACCATCATGTGGAACGTGTTTTCGTCCCACCCTGCTAAGGTCTTGGTGAGAAGTAAGGGAAGGACCCAGAAGCTTGTGAGGACAGAAACCATATGAAGGGCCATAGTGGCGGAAGAGGCTTTTCTGCAGAGAGAGAGAGAGAGAGAGAGAGAGAGAGAGAGAGAAGGCGGGTGGGAGGGGCGGTTAATACTCACCACAGGGCTTAGGATGTAGTCGGCGTGGTGGGTCAGTTCGGGGGTTCCGGGTAGGTGGGCTCAGCGGGCTGGCAAGCGGTGAAGCCAGTAGAGTAAGGAGGCAGCTCAAAAGTCCCAGTCAGTCGAATCCAAAGAGTCCCCGAAATGGGAGGTAATCCAAGTGGTGCGAATCCAGGTAAAGTCCCACAAATGAGGCCGGTTCCCGCTGTCAAGTGCGGAAAACAGCGGTCAGTTCTTCATCCAACAGAGGATGTAGAGAGGCGATAGGGTCAGGAGTGGCGGGGGGGTTCCCTTTCTCCCTCTGCCGGGTGATCTTAAGGCGGAGAGGTTCCAGCTGCTGGCACGCCCACTCCTCCTCAGGTGGGGGGACTGTCTTGATCCGAGAGAGGTGGATCCAAGACTTGGTCCCTTCCACTTTTACAGCGGTAGGTGTGCTGAGCAGTACTTGGCGTGGGGGCGACCACTTTGCCTCCAAGCAGGTGGGGTGAAGTTCCTTGACCAGGACCCAGTCCCCTGGGTGGACTTCGACAGGGAGATCCCTCCGGGGCGGGATGGCTGCTGCAACCTGCTTAGAGAGGGAAGAGAAGACCCCCTCCAATTCCCTAAAATAGGCGGGTAGAGTTTGGCTTTCGGGACCCGATTTTGGGGACAGAGCAACAAAAGGGCGGCCATAGAGGAGTTCGAAAGGAGACAGCCCTAGGTGAGAAGTGGGGGTGGCTCGAATGCGGGTGAGTGCAATGGGGAGAGCTTTCGGCCATTTCAGTCCTGTTTCCTGGCAGATCTTAGCCAAATGCCGCTTTAGAGCCTGATTTAGCCTCTCAACTTTCCCGGAGGCTTGGGGTCTATAGGCCGAATGTAGGGACCAATTAATTTGGAGGTAGGTGGCCACCCCTTGCACTACTTGGGACACGAAATGCGGTCCGTTGTCACTTTCCAGACCAAGGGGCAGGCTATGCGTGGGGATCAGATGTTCCACGAGAGCCTGCACTACTTCTCTGGCGGTCTGGGTCCTGCAAGGAATTACCTCAGGCCACCCACTGAAGAGATCTACGAATACCAATAAATTTCGTTTGGCCCCAGCCCTGGGCATCTCGGTGAAATCCACTTGCCATGCTTCTCCTGGGTAGGTAGCTCTCCTTAGGACCCCCTTGGGTATAGGTTTAGTTCCCCGTGGGTTATTCCGGAGGCAGATGAGGCAGGAAGAAGCTATCGCTTTACAGACAGGCAAGAGGTCGGGATGGAAGTAGCGCTGTTTTAGCCACCGAAATAAATGTCGCCCAGAGGAATGGGAGCCGCTATGAAACCTTTGGACTAGGTGGTGTAAAATTACTGTGGGTATTTGCACAAGGCCGTCCAGGACCCACCAGCCATTCTCCCATTTCCCACCTGGCCGCAGGCTGTCTTGAGAGGAATAAAGTGGAGGAGTTTCTGATTCGGGGGAATTAGGGATGAGGGGAGAAGGACCTTCGGGAGGGATGGAAGGGGGGTTTGGTTCAGATTGGCATAACAACAACTGTCCCCCCTTTTCGGTTTTGGCTGCTTGCTTGGCACATGCATCAGCCAGGCGGTTTCCCTGAGCGATGAAGCTCTCGTCCGTTTGGTGCCCGGGACAGTGGATCACGGCCACCTCTTTGGGTAGAAGGAGGGCGGACATGAGTTGGTCTAGCAGAGGGGCCATTTTGAGAGGCTTCCCATCTGCCCCCACGAACCCACGGGCTTTCCATAGAGCAGCGTGAGTGTGGGCAGCCAGAAAACAGTACCGGCTATCGGTGAAGATGTTAACTCGCCGCCCGGTGGCCAATTTGGCGGCGGCTATCAGGGCTTCCAGTTCCGCCGCCTGAGCTGAGCATTGGGGAGGAAGTGCTTGCATAATTATCGGACCTTCCTCCCCCACCACTGCAAACCCCGTATATCGGGTGCCATCCTGGATGAAAGAGGACCCGTCGGTCCAAAGGGTCAATTCAGGTGAGTCTAGGGGAGCGGAGGAGAGGTCTGGACGAATCCCTACTATGACTGAAAGGGTTTCTAGACAGTCATGCTGTGGGTGGTCAGAGGGAGTGGGAAGGAGGGTGGCAGGATTAAGGCAGGTAGATCTATGAAGGGTAATTGAATCATTGTCCATGAGGAGAGATACATAGCGGGCAAGTCTAGCAGAGGTGGCCCAAGCGGGCAACTTTTGTTCTAGGAGGGTGGAAACAGAATGGGGGGAATGAACGCGAATGGGGCCCCCTGCCGTAATTTTCGTGGCTTCAGCCACCAACAGGGCGGTTGCAGCCACTGCCCGGAGGCAGGCTGGCCACCCCGAGGTGGTGGGCTCAAGGGACTTAGAAAGGTAAGCCACCGGAAGGCGTTCAGGGCCCACTGGTTGCGTGAGGACCCCGAGAGCGATAGATGCTCTCTCGTGAACAAAGAGATCAAACGGAAGTGTTTGATCTGGCAGCACTAAGGCAGTAGCCTGTGCCAGTGCCCTCCGAATGGCTTCCCAAGCATTCTGATGTTCCCGTGTCCATTCCCAAGCCATGTCCTGAGCGGTGAGTTGGTAAAGGGGTTTTGCTAAGATGGAAAAATTGGGGACCCAGAGCCTCCCGAATCCAGAGACACCCAGAAAGGACCGAAGCTCTTTTACATTTTGGGGTGGATTCAAGTCATTTAGAGCCTTTATTCGAGATGGGTGGATGAGACGGGTACCTTCCTTAAGGACGTATCCCAAATAGGTGACCTCCTGTGTCACCCACTGAATTTTCTTTTGGGACACTTTGTACCCACAGGAGGCTAAGTGGTTTAAAAGAGCTACGGATTGAGCTTCAAGTATGTCCCGGTCTGAGTGAACGGCCAAGAGGTCATCGACATATTGGAGGACTGTGGCCCCGGGAGCTGAGAACGACCGGAGGTCATGGGCTAAGGCCTGGGCGAACACCCGGGGGCTGTTACAGTACCCCTGGGCCAGCCTCGTCCAGGTCAGCTGGGATTTTGTCCGGGCTACCGGGTCTTCCCACTCAAAGGCAAATATGGGTTGAGACTCGGGAGCCAGGGGAATGCAGAAAAACGCATCCTTCAGGTCTATCACCGTATACCAGACCTGGGAGCGGGTGAGGGTAGTCAAGAGAGTATGAGGGTTGGCTACGATTGGATGGAGCAATTGGGTCCGAGTATTGACTTCCCTGAGATCCTGAACAAATCTCCAAGTCCGGTCCGCTTTGGGGACTGGAAAAATAGGGGTACACCAAGGAGAGTCTATGGGAACTAGGAGCCCTTCTTTGAGGAAGTTGTTAATTGTATCCAGGAGGCCGAATCGGGCTTCGATCTTCACCGGGTATTGTTTGATGGAAACGGGGAGGGCGTCTGGTTTCAAAGGGACTTGATGGGGGGTGGCATAGATGGCGCACCCAGGCTTCCCGGTATACCAGACCTCTGGGTTCACCGCGGACCATGAAGGTGGCGGGTCCTGAGGGGTGGGGGAGCCGGCATAACATAAATGGGAGAGGGAGGATGGGAAGGTAATACGGATGCCCTCCGGGTCACAATGGATGGTAGCCCGAAGTTTACAAAGGAGATCCCTCCCCAGGAGGTTTAATGGACACCGGGGGAGGACAAGGAAGGAATGAGAAGTGTGGGAGACAGGGAGGGGTTGGGTGACCGGGGCTTGGGTTACTGACCCTCCTACTCCTACGACTGGGGTTGTGAGGGATTGAATCAGAGGAAAATCCCCTGAAGTGTTCAGGACTGAAAAGGTGGCCCCTGTATCCACCAGAAACTGCTTGTTTCGACCCCCTACTTTCAACTCCACCAGAGGCTCGGGGGTCCGGAACAGGGGGTCGCCTCTGGAGGGGTGTCAGTCCTGCCCCCTTTCTGTGGCAGCCATTAGTCCTCGGGGAGAGGGAGGGGGAGCTGCCCTCACCTCGCAGGGATACCGATCTCCCTGTACATGGGGGATGGTTCCCTCGCCACGACCCTGACTTTGGCCGCGTGGCTGGAATTGGTTTGGGGGTCCGGATTGGAGGGGAGGATGGGGGTAGGGGTTTGGATATTGGCCAGGTGCCCCGGAGGGGTTGTGCCAGTCCCTAACTTGGGGACGCGGGGGGGCCGAATTATATACCCGCAAATCCCTTCGATAGTTCCCCCTTTGGGGGCAGTCCTTGACCCAATGATCTGGGGACCCGCAGGACAGGCAATGGCCGCGATCCCGGTAGGGGGCCCTTGGTGGTGGTCCATAAGTGGGACTCGTTTGCCAGTAGGGCTGCATTGCTGCGGCTAATAAGGAGGCTTTCTTTCTCATCTTTTGTTCTGATTTTGCCTCCTCCACCTCTGGCCGCTGATAGTAGGCTTGAAAAGCCGTTTGAATTAGAGTCTCTAGCGGCTGGGTCGCTGGGGTAGGGAGTTTTTGCAGCTTTTTCCGAATGTCAGGGGCGGCTTGCGCTATGAAGGTGGTCCGAATTGCTGCCAAATTGCCCGGTTCCTCTGGGTCTACATCGGTATGCCTACGGAAGGCATCCTTTAGTCGAGTTAAAAACTCCGCCGGGGTCTCATTTGGATCTTGGATTGTGTTGTAAACCCTCTGGTAATTTACCACCCAAGGGACTCCCTTCTTAAGTCCATCCCGGACAGCTTGGCGCGCTGCCTCTATCACAACCCGGCCAAATTCCGTATTGGGGTCATTGGCGGCTGCAGGGGGGTTTAAACAGAGTGTCTCCTCTGCGGTGGGAGGATGTGGGGGGTCGGGGCCATTGTCTCCCTCATCCCTCCTGGGTAGTTCCTGGATGTAATTTCGCCGCCATTCGGAATAAGCCTCATAGGCTTTTCCCATTACTTGACGGCGCTCTTCCTCGTTTAGAAGGGCGGATAGGAGAGAGAAGAGATCAGGAATGTCGGGGCGGTGGGTTGAAATAATCCTGTTAACCAAGTCTACATATTGTTGAGGACTCTCCCGGTAGGGAGGCAATCCCTGTTTCCAATTGTAGAGGTCAGAGGTATTGAATGGGGTATGGACAAAGACCAGGCCCCTTGGTCCAGGGACTTGTCTGAGAGGAAACTGTCCCACTGGCTCAGTAGAGGTCCCAGGGGCCCCGGGATTAAATCTCTCGGGTGCCTTCCGAGCGCGCTCTGAGCGCCTGATTGTCTCGGGAGACGGAGCGGGAGAGAGGGGAGGCGGGGAAGACCCTTCTTCTGCAGCGGGTGAGGAGGGGAGACTCAGGGGAGGAGGGGAGGGAGAGGCAGCGGGAGAAGACCGAGAAGTAGTGGGAGCTGAGGGACCCCCTCCATTGTGACTTTCCCCATGGGAATGAGGGAGGTTGGGGGGTGCAGGGACATAAGGGGGCGGGAAGTCTTCCTCTTCGGAATTCTTTGTTCGGGGAGGACCTCCCCCGAAAAGGATTTTTGTAGCGGCCGGTCTCGCTTCTGGGGCCGCTAATGCTGCGAGCTTCCCCAGCCGTTTTATGAACTGAGGTTCGAGACCGTCTTCCCTGCACAGGGTAGTCTCTTCCCCCAGATTGTAAAAGATGTATAAATATGGCAATTCTGCTATCCTGTGGTTTTGCCACAGATAGCGCTCCAAACTTTGAAGGGTCTCCCCAATGGTCCCTTCGCGGGGCCACCGAGGAAGGTCCTGACCCAAGTAATAGAGGGGCCATACATCCCTACATAATTGGACTAGTTTTCCTTTCTTACACTTTGTCCCCGGATCCAAAAGGGCGGGGAAATGGTCCAAGGCACTCTTAAGCGGAGTCTTAGTTCTGCCTGAAGCAGATAGTTCGTTCCCCATTTTGTTTCTTTTTTTCCTCTTTTTCAAACAGAAAATTCAGGACAGGGAATTCCTTCCAACCGGGAAATCCCTGCACACAATTTCAAACAGGAAATTCCTTCCAACAGTAGGACCCTGGTATCTGCTGGGGATCAGTTCCAGGCCTCCCCATAGATAACAAAAACTGTGAATAAGAAAGAAGGCTAAAGCCACCCCAAAAACTGCAGTTTTTCACATTACTTTGGTTTCCGGCTGCTGAATTATTTAATTTTTTTTCTCTGACAACCGTGGATAACTGAATCAGTGATTAATGAAAAAGTGGTCCTACTGTATCTTGTTTCTTATGTTAGGTTCTCTCATACTCCACAGTAGGAATCTAAAGAATACTTATTACATAGTTTGTTCTTACATTATCTCAACTCAGTAATAAGAAATTTTCAAGTCCTGTGAAATTTCTCACCTCTGAGTGAGAAAAAAGCAAGAATTGCTTTTCCCCCTTATTAGATTGTTTCACTCCAAAACCAGCATCTTCTCCCATTGAGAAAGAAGGCACACATACAATAAACACATAATAGCTTTATTTATTAAGACCCAAACACTGCTCCTGTAGTAAAAATTATGGAAATATTATAGAATTGAAATCTTTATATGACTATGTCTTTGTAAGCAGAGAAAAAATACTTGCAACTGCATGTTAGTTGAAATTAAGCTACACCTGGGTTTCCCTTGGGAGGTGGAAATATTCAGCAGACTGTGCCTTGTCCAGAGGGCATAAGAGATGAGAAAAACTAAAGTGTATGGGAGGATAAGAACAGAACAGACAGAACCTCCAGGACACCTGGAAAAATTATGATATGCATAAATAGAGGAGGGGGCGTTTGGGCAAACATTAATGAGCCCCAGAAAAGCATAGCATAATGGCTTAATATATGCCCAACTTTTGATCATATTACTAGAAAATACTTGGTTAAATTATTATTAGAAAATACTCATAAGTCACCTGTTAGTAGGGAGAACAAAGAGAATCATATTGGTTTAGATAAAGATTAATATTGTACCATATATACTCAAGTATGTTGATCTAAGTATAAGCCGAGGGGAGGCTCCTAATGTAACCCCAAAAACTGGGAAAACTTATTGACTTGAGTATATGTCTAGGGTGTGAAATGCAGCAGTATTTAATGTAATGCAATGCAATGCAATGCAATGCAATGTTGCCTAGTAATTGAGTTGTCTATTAATTGAGATGTCCCTCAATTCCCTGTTCTCAATAATTGAACATGTCTTAATTGTACTGGACTATATATTATCCCTCATTCTGTAAGCCACCTTGGGTCCTTTTCCAAGGAGAAAGGCAGGGTAAAAATGCTCTAAAATAAAAATAAAATAATAAAAACATTCACATATAGAGAAAACATTTGCAGATACATACAGTGCAGTACTACCTGTTTTCCTGAAAGTAAGTCCTGGTATGTTTAAGCGGCCTCTTTAAAAAAGAGCAAAGCAGGGAGGACTGAACCCCAGCAGGATTGCATGGGATCAGCTCCCTATCAAGGATACCAAGAGGGGAAGAAAGAGGTGTGGGATCACCTCCTTTTCCCCAAATGGTCCCAAGCCATTTTGGTTTCTCCTCCTCCCTTTTCTCCATCATCCCAGTTTCACTGTTTTCCAACTTCCCTCCAGGAAGCAGCAGCAACAGCAGCACCAACATCGCCCCAAAGACCTCCCTTTATTTATTTTTAAAAACCCTTTCCTGGAAGACTAGGAGGAGTTCATAGGTGTTTTTTTCCTTCCCTACCTTTCCCAGGGCTGGCCTCTCTAGGAATGCCAACTCAGTTCATTTAACCCTTGAAGCAATCAGTGGCCAAAGCTGATTTTCCCTTCCTTCCCCCATCCCCCTTTTCTCGCCCCAGTCCTTTTGGATGAGGTGATTGTGAGCAGCTCCCCAAGTGCTCCCCAAGCCAGACGGATGCTACCTTCCCCCATCCCCTGGCTCCAACCTCTCCTACTTCACTGCTGCCACCCTCCCCAAACTGGCCGAGTGTTCCCCAAGCCAGCAGGGCACCACCTCCCCCATCCTCCCAGCTCCCACCTCTCCTGCTTTGTCACCGTTGCCAGGTACCTCAGTGGCATGCAAAGTGGGGTAAAGCTGCGGGGCACTGGCACCGCCTACCCACATCCCCCGGCTCCCACCTCTCCTAGTCTGGCAGTGGCAATGGACACCTCAGTGGCAGGTGAAGCGGGGTGAAGCTGTGGGGCACTGGAGCTGCCTCCCCCACAGCCCTGCCCCCAACTTTATATTGACCTGAGTATAAGTCCAGGGCCTTTTTTCAGCCAGAAATAAGGGCTGAAAAACAACTTATACTTGAGTATACAGTCACCCCCCACCATTTCGCGGTTCAGGTACCGCAGTCCCACTACATTGCGGGATCACAGTACCTGCACCGCGGGGTGGGGGCTCCCATCTGGTTGCTCCGTGTGCCCCCACCGCACCTCCAAGAAGCCTCGGGGGCAGGGGGCGACGGGGGGTGATCATGTCGCTCTCCGTTGCCCAGCCGGCGCCTCCAAAAGGCCTCGGAGCCACTCGGGAGGGCTGCGGGGAGGGAGGGCTTCGCTCTCCGTCGCCCACCCGGGTGTCTCCGAAAGGCCTCAGAGCTGTGCGGGAGGGTGACGGAGAGTGGCGTGGTCCCTCTCCGCAGCCCCCCAGGTGTCTCCGGAGGGCCTCGGAGCTGTGCAGAAGGGCTGCGGGGGGGTGATCGGGTCGCTCCACGTCGCCCCCATGCTCCTCCGAGGACAGGCGTGCAATCGCCCCACCCACCCCCAGGCCCCCCACCTGCTTCCGCATATTGCAGATTTTCATGGATCGCGGGTGGGGTGGGTCCCTAACCCCCCCAATCAGTGGGGGGTTACTGTTTACAGTACGTAATAGATATCCTATATAAGAGTGATATAATGTGGTCTTCGGAAAGACATAACTTTTGGATATTAATCCCCTATGTTCCCTTTTATCTTGCATGATAAATAAATATTTCTGTTGTGTTTAGCATTTTCCCCTCCCTCCTTACAGGTAAAACCAGACTTGCCAGGAGATAACAAACAACATTTTTGCAACACTCCAATATTTTCAGCTTTTTAGCAGTTCATGCAACAAAGCAGGAACCATTGTCATTTTATACAAATATACGGTCCCCACTATCAGACATATTGTTTTCCCCAGAGAACATCAGCCTGTCTGACTTCTTCCATTCAGACCAGTCTGCAGTGGTTGGCCACTCTGTAGAAGGCAAATAAGTTCGCCATGAGGAATTAAGCCTTCTTGGTAGTGGGCCCACATCTTTGAAACAGCCTCCAGGTAGAGATTTGTCAGTCCCCCTGCTTCAAGAAGCTGTTAAAGATATGTCTCCTTCAGAAAGCATTTAAGAGAGATCCTCCCTCTGCAGTAATTTTGAACATGTTACCAGCCAACCAATAATGTGTTCTCTCTCTCTCTCTCTGTTATGCAATGGTTATATTTAGAGATGGGCACGAAATGAACAATTTTTCGTTTCTGTTTTCATTTTTTCTTTCATTACATAACAAAACAACAAACGAATTTTGCCTCTAAAATGAAACGAAATGAACAGAAACACCAGAAATTTTGTCGTCCGTTTCGTTTTTGTTACTGCAATACATTGAACTGCTTTAAATGCTTAAAAAAATCACAAAAATTGAAATAAATGGTAATAAAACAGTAACAAAACAAATGAAAACAAAAATGATTTTTTTGCAAAAATTCACGAAAAACGGAAACGAACTGAAACGGACCCCCTAAACGACAAACGACAAACGAAGCACCATTTTTTTATTCGTGTCATCTCTAGTTATATTTATCAGTTGTGAGTGGGTGTATTAGGCTTAGTATTTTTTTTCAGCTGCCCAGAGTAGGGCTTATCAGGCAGTAAATAAATAATAAATAAAGTTGCTTCCATTAAAGCATGATTTGCATTCCAGGGCCATTCTGTGCAATTTACGTTAATCTGCTGATTAAAGTGATGACCTCATTTTCTTCTTTATTTGAGAGTTAGGCAAAAGGGTATTTGCCTTTTATTGTGAGTCTAACATATACTGTGTTGACATTACAGATATATCTTTAAAACAAAAACTGGAGAGGTCATAAAAATGCATAGCTGTACCTGTGTCTGTGCACTGTGCTCCTGGACTTTGTTGATATTCTACATTGATTTTAAAAATATATACAATATGCATTCAACAAATGAAACCAAATGTTGACAAATTTAGGAGTAAAGAACAGCAGCACAAGTATGGCAAATATGGCAAGTATACCTGTAAAAGCTCACTTCAAAGGGGGTATGGGGTTTTGCAAGAGTAAATAAAAACTCTTGTGGTGTTGTTTATCTCAGGAAAACCAACCAGGCAACAAATGGAGCAGTTTGCACTCTCTCAAAAAATTCAGGTGCTAAAGTCTCATATTCGTACTATGATTTTTTTTGCACTTGAACACAGCATTTCAATGTTAGGGAAAGGAGGAGATTTACCAGGAATGCAGCCTCCCACCCCCTCTTGCTCATTTCATGCCCATTTTCCAGAGCTTCACCCAGCACAGCATGGGATCATTTCTCATTTCGGGATCATAATAGATGGATATATCATAACTTCTAGAAAAACCCTGGGATCCAATTGCACCTCAAGGGAAACAGCTGGGCCTTGTTTTTCACGACCCACCCATGGGGCCTGCTCTGAAGAATCGGTTTGTTCATGCTGGTTAATATGGCAGCTCTGCTCACTTCTTTACATGTTTCTCAGCTACCCCCATGACTCATAGGGGTTAATGCTGCTAAGAGAGTCTAAAACAATGAAAAATGTTACATGTGATATTGTTGTTGTCAGCGATAAACATAAGTAATGGCCATTTCAGATTGTGCTTAGCTCAGGAAATCTTGCATAATCATGGCTCAAGGTTGTTTAGCTGCAGACATGCTGTTGTTTCCAGGTCAATCACAGTAGCAACAGAAGAGCTGCACACAGTGGCTAAATGTAAAATAAGCTGAGGCCTAACTCCTGCCACAAATCTTCTGCTCATAAGAGAGGGCTCATTATATTCCTATATTCCTATTTCTTGTGTGGAGGAACAATGATAAAAGAATGATGTGCTCTAAAGTTTTCCAAGTATCAAACAGCTTAGAAATCAGATATTTTAAAGATTTCTAAAATACATAGCTAAGATTTTTAAAGCAGTGAAATAATGAAAGGTTATTACATCAATTAAATGACAGAATGTTGGGCCTCTTTAATTATTCCAATGTTTGTTTGGTTTTGACAATAATTGAACAGTTGTTCTGCTTCCTTGTCTGGGCCAGTTTACCCACTTTGCCATGATGAAAACTGCTTTAGCAGACTATTTTTAAAACATTACTGTTTTTGAAGTAGTCTGCTAGTAATGCATTTTGAATTGTATTATTGTTTGGTCAGATGTGACAGTTTAGGTATTTTTATCTGTAAATGAATTTAATTTTAATACAGTTTCTGCAATGTATATTGCGAATCTTCTGCTCTTTCTGGGAACCTGAAAAACATCTATAACTTAACCGTAAACAAAACTCATCTTTCAGCTATAATTTAGATGAAGAACAAAAAGTGTTTAGAAATTGTTTTCCCAAAATTTTATTCATGCTGTACTCTGCGTAGTGTTAAAATGCTTGTGTCCAGCTCTTTCACAGACTATTGACAGCTCTGATTTTTCTCTTTCACTGCCAACAACTAGCTTCACTAGTAAATTAAAGCCTTTGGAATGTTGCTAATAAAAATAAAATAAGTTTATGGATTTCAAAGTTGAGTCAAAATCATTAATGGTAATGTGTTGAAGTATAAACAAAAGGAATATAGCTCAAACACACTTAAGTTTGATTACTAGTGAAGCCGAATATATGCACGTACAGTTCCTAAGTTTACAAACTCTAAACACTCAGTTTTCCTCACAGACACTCTAAAACTCTGATCTCTTCTCTATCTTTTCTCCAGAAAGTGTAAATCCCTTCTCTGGCCCTATCTATCTTAGTCTTAGACAGTGCCATTCCCTATATCATTATCTCAGACTCTATCTAGACTTTACTTTAGTAAGTGTAGGTCCCTATCTGATTCTTTCAGACTCTGTCAGATTCCCTGTCTAAACTAAAACAGTGCTGAGTAGAGCCATAAATCCACTCAGGCCACTCCTCAAACTCCCTCATTGGTCTACAAACCCACCAATCAGTACAGACACCTCTCATGCATTATCCATTATCACAGGTAAATGCTACACTCTGTACTGCATGGAACATATTACTCTGTCATTGTCCAAACTACACTGGCTTCCGATTCATTTTTGTTCTGAAGAAAGCTAAACTGGATTTTGATTCACAACAGCACAGTTTAACATATTGTTGATTCCCAAGTCCAAATATATTTGGAGAACTGCCTTCTTCCACATCAGATGATGTTTTTTTTACCTAAGCATCCTACTTTCTGAGCCCATTGAAAATACCATTGTTTAGGAGTGTGATGATCACACACCCGAAGAGCCAGTCCAGAGAGGTGCATCGTCCATTCCTTCTGATATCCAAGAGGCCTGTGGGATGAATGTCTTGGTGCAAGGAGTCAGACAGATGAGAATGAGCCCTGGGGGATGAAAGTGCAAGTGAGCTAAAGCAAGTGTAGGCTGTGCTGTAAAGGAAGGGGGAGTAGTGGAGGGCTGCCTTCTGACAGAGGACTTCAAGGAGGAGGAGCCCAATGAGAGAGAGCTAGACAGTGCGGGAAGTAGAAAAGGGGAAGAAAAGGTGGGAGAAGAGGGGGGAAGGGATGGTGAGATCTGCAATATTGAAGCTGAAGTATTCTTGTTCAGGAATCCCAAAGGTCCCTGGAAGAGGGCCCTTTCAGAGGGTTGTGGCCGGGTGAATTCGCTGGAAGTGGCAGTGGAATGAGCTCATCACTCCTGCTACGGAATGTTGTGCACCAGTCTTGGGCCAAGTTTCAGGTCCCCACAGGATCAAGAGAGGTTCCAGAGACTTCTATATCCCCCAGAGCAGTAGTCAGAGAAATGTCTCCTCAGATCTGCCCGGTTGGTTTGGAGGATCTTTGCAAACAATTTTTTCCTACTGAAGTTCTTGTTCATTTTGTTGAAGATGCTTTGAATAAAGTTTGGACTTTCTATTTGCTGTCTCTGCTCCTTGAAGGGTCTGCCAGGGAGGAATCGCCTACAACAGAACCTGAACCCACTCACAGGGAGCTTAGCTTAAATTTGGAATCACAAGTGAACAGAGCGCTCTGGAAATTGAGTCTTGGCAACTGGATTTCTTTTCAGGATAACCTCATCTACATAGAAGACTGAAGATCTTCACAGACAAAGTGAACATGGCCTTTTTACTTGTGATGCTAAATGTGTTAACCTGTTTTCTTCTGAAAGCTTGATTGGCTCCCTTTCTTTTCTTTAAGTAAATAGTCAACCATTCTTTAATGTCATGTGATATAAGATAAACAACATTTCTGTACAGTAAAGATAAAGGTAATGATTCCCTCTGATGATTGTCTGGTTGTTTCCAACCCTAGGGGCTCAACTCTGTAAGCTGAAGAATGTGTCTATAGCCATATTTCCATGGTCATGGGGCCAGCATGAGTAAACATGCAAGCACATGGAACACCATTACCTTCCCACTGAAGTGGTACCTATTTTTCTACTTGGATTTTTGCATGCTTTCAGACTGTCATGTCCCAAAATAGGGTTTTAAAAATTATTTTCAGATGGGCTAGTCCCTCTGAGGCTCGCTGAATCCCACAAGAAGCCAATAAAGATCCAACGCGAGAAATCCGAGGAATACTGATTTTATTTGGTACCAATGAAATCAGCAGGTGGACATCCGCCTTCCAACCGGGCTAAGATGTCGACCCAGAACACACAAAGGGTTTCAACTTTTATTGACTGTCCTTTCCCGCCTTTCCCAAGTGGCGCCAGAACTTGGGATTGGTCAAGGAAAGTTCAAATGGTCCAATCAGAGGGGGAAAGGGGCAGTCCTGGGTAATCCCTGGCAGTAGGGCCAGGACCTATGTGATTGCTAATGAGTTTGGGTAGGGTCATACAATGGGGCAGGGGAACAAGCATTGTCCTTTGGATGCCGGTAATCTGAGGGAGATCGATAAGTCAATAACAGGGGAGAGGAGACAATTATCAGAACCAGTGGGGGGCCAGGAAGGGTTGTTGGAACTGCAGATAAGCATCAGAGGAAACACAATGAATTTGGGTGCCCGGAGATATAGTCCATTGTAAGGTCCCGCTCAGGTGTCTGGGAAGGGATACAAGGGTGTGACGACATAAGGATGCAGACTCTTATGAGATTACACATTGGGTGTCTGGTGGCTGCAAAACCGGAATACAGGAATGCAAGTTACAATACAAATACGGAAACGCCAGGGGATACAGAGATGCGAAAGAATACAGGAATGCAAATCCTTCCCAGGGGTGTGTGGGGAGGGGGTAGGAAAGGCTGACAGGATCATACAATCATTTGGAGAAACACAAATACAAGCCCTTGCAAGGTTACATACAAAGGATGTGCAGGTTCAAGGATGTAAATTCTTAAGAGACTGCAGATGAGTGTTCTGGTGATTACAGGAACTGTAAACAGGAGCATACAAGTTCTTAACAATGAAAAGTGTCCTCAGGCTCTTGTGCCAGTCGGGGTGGCAGATAGGAATGTTGATTTCTTGGGGGGCAGCTGCTGAGGATACGTGAGAGATGGGTAGGTGATGATGGAAGCTCCAACCAGCCTTGCCAGCCTTGTGAGACCCGCCGTTTCCGAATAGTCATCTTCTTCTTCTGGTTCTGTTTAGCTTTAGCTCCAGTTGATAGGATGCGGGGGTCGGGGAGAGGGTATGAGCGTGTTGAGGGCAGTGGAGTGAAGGAAGATTAGGACAGGAAAGAAGGGGGGAACAGAAAGGTGGACAGAGGAAGGAGTTCCCTATATTCCTGCTTGATGCCAGGGGTAGGTGAGGGAGCCTATGTTTTAAGGCAAGGAGACTGGTGCTTAGAAGGTGTTTTTCTGCCCAAAGGGTGAGACTAGTAGCCTTCCCCTTCCCTTTGATCCTGAGCAAGGGAGGTACGAACTATTCTAGGACTTATGCTGCCCAGGCTGAGTCTTTGACAGGGTTTTTCTAAGTGGCAGGTGAGATGGCAGGCAGGAGCTGGTAATAGTCTGGGGCCCGGGATAGGTGGGTAGAGGGATCGGACAGGTAAGGGTTAATGATTTATGGAGAAGTCCTGGATCGAATTGGCAGGGAAGGGAAAGGTTGCTGTCGTTTGAAAAGCCAAGAGAAAATGGACAGAAA
>JAHTLZ010000858.1:0-13016 GCA_023846285.1 Phrynocephalus versicolor
TGCGCATGCCTGAGAGGTCTTATAAGAAGAGGGGAGTGTTCTGCGGTGCCCACCGCCGCCTTTTCCGCTGTTCCTGAGACCGACTGGTCCATGGTCCCCGCCGTCCCGTCTATGGGGAGAAAGATGGCATCTTCAAGCAAGACCGGTTTTTCCTCCAGCTTGCCGAAGGACACCCCCGACTCACCTCCGAAAGCAGAGAGCGTGGACTCCCCTCCGAAACCCGAGAGCCCGGACTCCCCACCAAAAACCTGGGTCCCGAAGATAGAGAGGCAGCGGGTGAGACCGAAAAGGCGTTTGCACCCCCACATGTACCACGGGCCTGTGGGGTTTTCCATGCCCCTCTGCCCCCTAAACACCCCATCGCGGAAGCCAAACTCTGCGCCCAAAAAGCCACCCAAGCCTGCCCTTCACGCTGAGGAGACCCTGTTTTGGTCCGATGTTGAGTGCGATTGTCCGCATGGAGTAAGTGCAGGATGGCAGAAACCAAAAGAGAAATCGGGGAGTGAAGGCTCAGATGGTTCCGAACCTGTGAGTCTGGAGGAGCCACAAGAGGATATTTGGACTTCTGCAGATGAGGGTTATGAGAGCGGTTCAGCGGCCGATGTAAGTTTTTTAATTAAATTGGTTATAACTTTCAGTCGGGGGTGCGGGGGTGTTGCAAGAATTATAACTAAGAGGCTGTTTAATGCTCTCTCAACAGGACACTCTGCTGGAGAAAAAGAATCTGCCGGAAAGTCATAGCCTGTAATTTTTTCTGGCTTCAAGTAATTTCTACATATACTCTTAGAATATACCTGCTTATTCAGTATTGTATGCTTTTATGTTTAAAACTTTGAAAATAACCTTTTCCAACCTATTATTTGCAAATAAACACATTATAAGCCTGATAAAGCCCTGAACTCTTAAAATGCTCAAGACTTATTCTCTTGTCAATAAAGTTTATTTAACCCCTTAATCTGTGTTCATATGTCTGTGATCTGCTAAGATGACTGACCACGGGGCTGTTCTAAAAAATATATATTATACACCGGAATCTGTAGGAAGTTTTGGGGGTGTGACCCCTCTATTTAGTGAGGCAAAAAAGCGTATCAAAACAATAAGGGTCAAGGATGTTTCTCGATGGCTTTCTGATCAGGATGCCTATACACTCCATAAGCCTGTCCGGTTACATTTTAAAAGAAACAAGACTATTGTCTCTGGAGTCGATGCACAATGGCAGGCGGATTTGGTAGATATGCAGCAATTTTCAGAGTACAACGGGGGCTACAAGTACATATTAACATGCATTGATATTTTATCTAAATATGCCTGGGCTGTGGCTCTCAAAGACAAGACGGGGCGGGAGGTGTCCAAAGCTTTAGCGGCCATTTTCAAACAAAATCATAGACGTCCGGAGAAACTTCAAACAGACAGGGGCTTAGAGTTCCTAAATAAGCCTGTAAGCCAGCTGTTAAAGAAACATGGGATACACCACTTTGTCACCAATAATGAGGTCAAGGCTGGCGTTGTGGAAAGGTTTAACAGAACTTTAAAAACAAAAATGTGGCGGTATTTCACAGCCAATAATACATACAAATATATGGATGTATTACCTCAGCTCCTAAGAAGCTATAATCACAGCATGCACAGAACTATCAAGGCTAGGCCTGTAGATGTGACCCCTCACAACTCTTTGGCCGTCTGGAAAACAATCTATGGATCCTCTGCTAAAACGAAAGAGGAGAGGCCGCAGTTCAGAAAAGGAGACCATGTCAGGGTTTCAAAAATAAAGGGGGTGTTCGATAAGGGTTATGAACAGAATTTCACTACAGAGATATTTATAGTGGATCAGGTAATCAAAAAAGCAAAGAGACCCGTATACCTGTTAACAGATTACCAGGGTGATGCTATTGTGGGGACATTTTATCCTGAAGAACTACAGAAAGTGAATCCCCGAGAAGACCGGGTGTATAGGATTGAAGAGGTTTTGGCCACAAAAGGCCGTGGCTCAAGAAAACTTCACTTAGTGAAATGGAAGGGTTGGCCCAGTAAGTTCAACAGTTGGGTGGCTGCCTCTGAAATTTGTGAGCCCGTATAGAAGAGTTGGAAATGGGAGATAACGGATTTTACATCACACTCCCCAGCAATGCATGCAAGGAAATATTTCCTCAAAATACAAATGCTAATTTTACAACACTGCTACCACAACCCTTAGATCTGAGCGGTGCATGGGAAGTTGGCCTGGCTGAAATTCAGTACCCCAGGAGCTGGTACACACTGACTAAAAAATGCCATGTTTTACATTTATCAGGATGCAACTAAATGGCGCTTTGTACTACACAGAGGTTATTACAAGAGCATTCAATCTGTTTTGGATGAAATGAATGACAATATAAAAGTAGCCATAGATCCGCCTAAAATACGCTTTGTCTACGACCCTGTAAAGGGTAAAGTTAGATTCATTGGGGGAAACCCATACAAATTCTCAGCCACTGGGGAGTTAGCCCATATATTGGGCCTAACACCCGATGTCCCTGTTGAAAAAATAGACCACGCTGCAGACATCACAGGAGGATTTAGCGCCCTCTACCTGTATACGGATATCATAGAGCACCAAATTGTAGGCGACAGCTCTGTACCCCTGTTACGGTGCATACCCGTCAGAGGAGAAACCTATGAATGTGTCACCGTTACTTACGATAAGCCGCATTATATGTTAATGAGCAAGAGCCACATCAACACAATAAGCATTGAAATAAAGACCGACCAGAACATACATGTGCCATTCAACTGGGGGAAAGTTGTCGTGAGGTTACACGTTCGCCCCAGAAGAGGCTATTTTTAGAGACTGTAAAAGAGAGCTGCTTGAGCCAGAATGGTTGTCTTTAAAGATTATGGAAATGTAGATGCTTATAGGGCCTACTACAAAGCCCAGGCAGGCCATGGTCTACCTGGTTTCCACGGAGCTGTAAACATGTATGGAGCAGGTCTGGGGGGGATATTTCGTGGACTTTTCAGAAGGGCTGTTCCTCTTTTGAGGAGGGGATTTCAATTCATTAAACCTCATGTCAAGACAGCCATGCACAACATAGCCGGAGACGTAGTGAGTCATGTTATGAAAAAGGTGAGACCCCAAGAAGGCTCGGGTCTCATGTACCTAAAAAGAAGGGGAGGAGTTAAACGAAAAGCATCTTACCAACATATTGGACCACCTCAGCCCCTAAAAAGAAAGGGTACCCATGGTAGAAAAAATCAGAAGCTGCAGGTCAGGAAGAGGAGAGGAGGCCGCAAGACGAAGATACTAAAACACAGCGGAAGAGACATATTTTAAAATGGCATTCATTCACAGCTCCTCGGAAGAATGTACCAAATCTGAATTGGATCTTTTTCAATTACCACCAACACAAACCTGCGTGGAAAGCAGCATGTACGTTGAAGTACCGCCGCTCTCAGCCCTAAGCCCAAATGCGCCTGTGGAATTTTATATAACAGGGGAAAGTGAATTTTATTTGGACCTGAATGATTCGCTTCTTTTTTTAACTTGCAAAATAACAAAAGCAGATGGTTCAAACATGGCTGCTGATGCCAAAACGGGCCTCATCAATTACCCCATTGCATCGCTGTTTAGCCAGCTGGATGTTACCCTCGGCGATAGGCTGATCAGTCAGAGTCACAATTGCTACCCCTACAGGGCCATTTTAGAACTGCTTCTGAACTATAGCACTGACGCTTTGAGCACACAGTTTGCAGCCGGTGGTTTTTATAAAGATTCCTATCAAACGATGGAAGCTACAACCCTAGAGGCTGGTGAGGGAAACTGGGGCTTTAAATCCAGAGCACAACAGACAGCAGGCAGCAGGACCTGGGATCTGATGGGGCCTTTACACAGCGATATATTTTTCCAGGAAAAAATGCTGCTGAATGGTGTGGATGTGAAGATCAAACTTACACGAAGCAAGGACGCGTTTTGTTTGATGAGTGGAGATGCCAATGCAGATTATACAGTACATATTTTAAATGCAGCTTTGTTTGTTAAGAGGGTGAAAGTATCCCCGGGTGTGCGTCTAGGGCACAGTGAAGCTCTGCTTACCTCTAATGCAAAGTATCCTGTTGAGAGGGTTGGAATGAAAGTTTTCAGCATAGCTGCCGGCAGTCTTGTCTGCAACCAAGAAAATCTTTTTTTGGGACAACTGCCTAAGAAACTGGTCATAGGCTTTGTTGACAATGAGGCTTTCAGCGGCCAATACAACCGAAACCCCTTCAACTTTAAGCACTACAACGTCAGTTTTGTGGCCTTGTATGTCGATGGTATTCAAACCCCGGCAAAGCCTTTACAGCCTAATTTTCCAGATAGGCTATGTATTCGGGAGTACATGCATTTGGTTAAAGCTACGGGGAGAAGCATGAAAGATCAGGACATAGCTATTAACCGTCACGAATTTATGCAGGGTTATACCCTGTATGTTTTTGACCTCACCCCTGATCACGCCTGCTCTGTACACTATTCTCTGATCAGAACAGGGAACCTCAGAGCCGAGATTCGTTTTGCTGCCCCCCTTCCCACCACTATTAATATGATTTTATATGGGGTATTTGACAACGTGATTGAAATTAATCACACCAGAAACGTCCTCTTTGATTACATGTGAAGATGAACACAGTCCAGCTCTTGAATGTATTACATAAAAACAAAAACTTTGCAGGTGTTTACCCCAGTGATTTGCTACCACGGACAATTATTACCAAGAGGCCGGCTGGGATCGTGGTCAATACTCACCCTCACACACTGCCTGGGGAACACTGGCTGGCTATCTATCTGCCTGTGTATGGCCCTGCGGAGTTTTTTGATTCATATGGAGTACCCCCAAATAATCCGCTATTTCCTGAAGGCATCTATGAATTTTTAATGAAGCAGACCAAGGAAATAACATACCAAAGGAGGCAGCTGCAGCATCCCTTAGCTATAACTTGTGGCCACCATTGTGTCTTCTATTTACAGAACAGAACAAAAGGAATGTCTTTTGCTCAAATATTAAAATTATACACAGGCGATTCCATGGTCAACGATACTATGGTAGTCAGCTTTGTCAAGAAGCTTAGAAAATCAAACCACCGATGTAACCTGTTTAATTCTGTTCAGACTTGCATGCCACAGTGCAATCCCTGATGTAATTCTGTTCCTAAATAAAAGGCTGTTATACACTTTATTCTGATTTGGTGTTTATTGTGCTGATATTAAAAGGTTGGCCATATAAAAAAATTACAGAGGTACACGTGGAAATTAAAGGGGGGGTTAATTACAGGTAAAAAACAGAAACCCATTGTTTTAAGGTAGAGCAAGGAATTTGAGATTTAGCTGTAGTTGCATGGTAGAGGTGTAATAATTAACAGCTGCAAACACCACCTCTTGGACCTCTTGAAAAATAATACTTGCTTACACATGGAAATTAAAAGGAATTTAATTATAGATAAAATAGTTAAACTCATTTGTTTTAGAAAGTATGCTTGGTTTTGTTAAATACAGCACATACTCTCTCATGGAGCTTGTGAATTATGCTAGAAATCTTGAGGATCGAATGTCAGACATGTTAGATAGTGATACTATTAAATCCATGGAATGTTATTGTGTTGAATCTGAATGCATGTATTATCAAAGAGGACGGGGATACGGGTATTTTAAGAAAAGACCTCTTAAAAAGAAAAAAGTCATGACCAGAGGGGGTCAGTCTTGTAGGGTTGTAGCTAGCAAACTGGTGAGAAATGCTAAAAAATTTCTTTCACGCCGCAAAAAGCATGTCAGGCCTGCTACACGCCATAACCCCACAATTGCACAACAACCCTGTTCTCTAGAGACCTCACACCCCCTTGAGGTGGCTGATGTTGAAACACCTATAGCTATACAAACACACAGTATCGAAGAGCACTCACAGACATCAGGGGTTAATGTTTGTGAATCATCACAGCCCTGTTCTCTAGAGTCCTCACAGCACCCAGTGGCTGGTGAACGTTCACAACCCTGTTCTCTAGACACCTCACAGCACCCAGAGGTAAATGTGGGGGAATCTTCACACCCCTGTTCTCTAGACACCCCACAGCACCCAGAGGTAAATGTGGGGGAACCTTCACACCCCTATTCTCTAGAGGGCGCACAACAACCAGAGCTAGAGGATGGTGAATCTCCGGAATCTGTAAATGACAATGCATCCTCTGGTCAGCAAGCTCCCCCTGTTTATGCTGAAATTTTGAGAACATGGACCTGGGTGCAAGAACAGTATAATGCTATGCGTAGGGGTATTATTTTCCGGTTTGTTAATCTGGAGCATATTGGCTCCTATGCTGACGCAATGACAGCGCTTTATAATGCAATACAGCAGGTGCTTAATGATATCAATCAGAACATTGACCCTAATGATTTTGTTCAGATGCGGCTTGAAGGAGGTAACATGAGAGATGCATTATATTCAGTAAAGCAGTCAAAAGAAGCCTTGGACCCCGAGGCGTTCCTAACAAATATGAGTAATTTGTTACAGAGCAACATGGAACTTTGTACAGAGGGTGCATTACGTCTTGTTGTTACAATTTGTAAACCGCCAAGAGGGGGTGGTAGGCCAAACAGGCGCTTAAAAACTATACCATACAGTAACATTATTGCTAAAAAGAGGAAACATTTGGTAGATTTTAAGAGTGTGGATGGCATGCTCTGTTTCGCAGGAAGTTTGTCAGCCGTCATAGCTCATGCTGATTGTGGAACAATACCTACAGACTCTGAGCTGGTGCAGGCTGCTAAACAGCTCTGTCAGGAGGTTGGTTGGCCTGAGCAGAAACAGGTGTCTTTGAATGACATTGGGCATTTTGAAAACCACCTAGAGAGGAATATCCAGATTGCTCTTTATAATAAGGATGGATGGGGCTTATTTAAGACGGGGACTCAGCGCTATGCACAAACACATACCCTCTTCCTGTATGATAGTCATTATTATGGTGTTATTAATGTAAAGGGGCTTTTTGGTTCCAAAAATTACTGCTCCTATTGTAACACTCTCTATCAACATACACACCGCTGCCTATTTTTCTGTAGGATGTGTTTGAAAGAGGATTGTACCCCTAAAATAGATGAACAGCAGAGATGTGGTTGTTGCAAACTGCTCTGCCAGTCAGCTGCCTGTTTAAAAGCTCATGACAAACTGGCCTCAGAAGGTAAAGTTCCCTGTGTGCTTAAAATATATTGTAAGCAGTGTAGGCATTATCAAAAGTATGGTCATAGCACATCCAGTTGCCGAGGGCGTCAATGCAACATATGTTGGGGTATCTTAGAAGAGGGTGAGGAAAAACATCTATGCATTATGCAGCCTGTTAAATACCCTGAAATTTCAACGCAATATATATTTTATGACATCGAGGCACAACAAGACACAGGGGTCCATGTAGCTAATTACTGCTATGCTGAGGCTTTTGGTGGGGAAACTGTGGAATATTTTCAGGATGAAACAAATGTGCCCCCTAAAAAAAATGCTGCTACTGGTGAGGTGGAGGAGATAGAGACGGATGAGGAGGTGGAGGAGTCGGAGGAGAAGGAGGAGGAGGAGAAGATCCATGGCGTAAGGCGTGCTAAGAAAAAGGTGAGACGTTGGCCTTATGGTCGGACTTGGGAGTTCAAAGGCGAGTCATGCATAGCAGATTTTATATTGACATTCACTAAAGATAAACGTTTTAGTGGCACTACTTTCATAGCCCATAATTCAAAAGGTTATGACTGTTATTTCATGCTCAACCAGCTGGTTAAAGAGAAGCTAGATGTAGATATCGTAGCGCAAGGTGGGAAACTCCTCTGTGTTACCGTTAAAGGCCTAGGCCTAAAATTCATGGATTCACTCAGCCATTTGCCCATGAGTCTCGCTAAGCTCCCGAAAGCTATGGGGTTTTCGGGGTGCAAAGGATATTTCCCACACTATTTTAACAGGCCTGAAAATAGTAATTATGTAGGGCCTTTGCCCCCGCCAGAAGACTATGGGGTACAACACATGATGCCTGCTGAGCAGAAAGCTTTTTTAGAATGGTATGAAGAGAATAAAATGCAAACATTCAACATGCAAAAAGAGTTAGCACATTACTGCAAACAAGATGTACGTATCCTGGTGCAGGCCTGTACAAAATATCGCCATGAAATCATGACGCTGACCTTAAAAAAGATTGTGAAAAAAAAGGAAACTGAATATTATGCCATAGATCCCCTCCAATATCTAACTCTGGCCAGTGTGAGCCTAGTCATGTACAGGTTCAAATTTATGCCTGAAGGTTCCATAGCAATACCACCTGCAGATAATTATCACCATCAGGTCAAAAGGTACTCAACACCTGCCATCCAATGGTTGCTGTACCTTAAACATAAAGAAAACCTAGAGATTCAGCACGCCTTAAATGGTGGTGAGGTTCAGGTGGGTGAATATTTTGTGGATGGCTATGCTGTAGTAAATGGTAAGCCACTCTGTCTGGAATTTCTGGGTTGTTTTTATCATGGGTGCCCACTATGCTACCCTGCAGAGGACTGGAACCCCTTGATTGGTAAAACTTACGGACAGCTTCATAATGCTACTGAGGCGCGGACAGCTGTCCTGAAAAGCATGGGTTATGAAGTAAGATCGATTTGGGAGCATGAGTGGAAAAACATGATAAAAACTGACAAAGAAGTCCAAAACTTCCTTGCCACCGCACAGCTTCCTGAGCCTTTAGAACTGAGGGATGCCCTCTTTGGCGGCCGTACTAATGCTGTGTGTTTGTACTACAAGCCGGCGAGGGGGGAGGAGATTCGTTATTATGATTTCACGTCACTTTATCCCCATGTACAAAAAAACCGGGAATACCCCATTGGCCATCCAGAGATAATTCATGAGAACTTTGATTCTCCTACAGAATACTTTGGGTTGATAAAGGCCAAAGTTTACCCCCCAAGAGGTCTCTTCTTCCCAGTGTTACCGTCAAGGGTAGGTGGAAAACTCATGTTCGTGCTGTGCTCTACATGTGCAGAACTCCGCCAGCTAGAACCATGCAATCATTCAGATGATGAGCGGGCTTTAACAGGGACCTGGTGCAGTGTTGAGCTGGATGTTGCGATAGAAAAGGGGTACAGGGTTGGAAAAATCTTTGAAGTGTGGCATTTTTATCAGAGATCGGGTGAATTGTTTTCAGATTATATGAAAACACACTTGCGGCAGAAACAGGAAGCGTCAGGTTTTCCCCACTGGTGTGTCACAGAATCTGATAAAGATAAGTATATAGCAGACTACCTCGAAAAAGAGGGGGTGCTGCTACGACGCAAAAAAATAGAGCCGAATCCTGCAAAGAGGCAGATTGCTAAGCTGTTTTTAAACTCTCTGTGGGGAAAATTTGGCCAGAGGACAAATCTTCCTAACACAGAGGTAGTAAGGGATCCAGACAGGTTTTTCAATCTCTTGTTCTCAGAAACATTTTCAGTTTCCATGTGTGAGTTTCTTGGTGATGATGTGGCCTGTGTAACCTGGAAACATAATGCAGACAGAATGATAACATCAGGTATGAAAAATCCCCTCATAGCCTGTTTCACAACGGCCTATGCCCGTTTGGAACTTTATAAACTGTTGGACCGGCTCCAGGACAGGGTCCTGTACCATGATACAGACTCTGTTATTTTTGTTCACAGGGAGGGCGATTGGAACCCCCCTCTGGGGGATTATCTGGGTGATTTAACCAGTGAGATACCAGAGGGGGAGCACATTACTCGTTTTGTTTCAACAGGCCCTAAGAGCTACGCTTACACATTGTCGGGGGGCAGTGCCTGTGTGAAAGTCAAGGGGATCACACTGAATGTGGCAAACAGTGAGAAAATTAATTTTGACACTCTTCAAGATCTCGTGTTTAGCTATGTTTCAGACAAGAAAGATACCCCACCACGTGAAATAGTTATAGAACAGCCGGGCATTGTGAGAGATAAACGTCAGTGGCTCATCCACACTAAAACTTTAAGAAAAACACAAAAAGTAGTGTATGACAAAAGAGTGATTACAGACGGATTTAAAACAGTCCCTTATGGATACTAAGAGGAGCACTCTGTGGAACCATCCTTTTTCAGCCATTCTGGCAGGACCCAGTGGTTGTGGGAAAACCTTCTTTGTAAAAAACATGTTGGAGAATGCGCGTTATGTATTTTCTGAAATGCCTGAGAATGTTGTATGGTGTTACAGTTGCTGGCAGCCTCTGTATAAAGACCTAATGTGTAAATATTCCTTTATTAAGTTTGTAGAAGGATTACCTGAAAACTTTGCTGATAATGTCTTGTTACCCACTGATAAAATAAACTTCTTAATTATAGACGATTTGATGAATTGTGCTGCTGATAATAAGGAGGTTGAAAAGCTCTTCACGCAGTATGTGCATCACAGAAATGTGAGTGTATTTTTTCTTACACAGAATATTTTCTGCCGTGGTAAAAGCAACAGAACCATCAGCTTAAATGCTAAATATATGGTGCTTTTTAAAAACCCCAGAGATAAATTACAAATTGCCACTTTAGCACGGCAAATGTACCCCCAAAATGTTCCGTTTTTCATGGAGGCTTTTGCAGATGCAACCAAAAAACCCCATGGCTATCTGTTGGTGGATTTAAACCCAAATACCCCTGAGTCTTGCAGACTGAGAACGGGTCTATTCCCACCTGACTGGCCTGCTGTGTATACAGTGAAAAAGAACAAAAAGGGTGCCCGATGATTCTTTTTTAATTATTGGTCACAGTGCCTCTCCCCACCAACATGTCAGCATGTATACGGCGAAATCTCCCACTCTTAAAAATCCTTATTAAGGCGCCCCTGCGCCAGAGAAAAGCCATTTTATGCAGTGCCTCAGATGATTTGGTAACAGCCATTTCAGAAATTGCTCTGAATACTTTAAAGGGTAATCTAGCCCTAACACCCAAGCAGGTGGGGGTCTTAAGGAAAAAACGTGCTCTGATTAAAAATCTGGGTAACAAGAGGCTCTCCCTGAAAAAGAGAAAATACATTGTCAAGCAAAACGGAGGTTTTCTGGGTCCCCTGCTAAGTATTGCGGTCCCCCTAATAACGGGTCTTTTAACTAACAAGTAATGGAATATGCTGAAAAGTTGTATCTTGTGCCCAGTGCGCAAATAGATGAGCTTCGGGGTGCCCCAGAAAATATTAGAACCACAACCATGAGACGTCTTGACAGCGAGATGAGGGAAATTCTCTTAAGGGCTGACCTGTCAGAGTATGAAAAAATAAAACTCTACACAGGGGTTCTACAGCGCTACTTAGCACTAAACAAGCAAGATGATGATGTGGAAAAAATGTCTGCACCACCCCAACCCCCATCCTCACAAGCTGTTCCCTCCACAGCCTCACAGCCTGAGAGTGATACAATTGTTCCAGAAGTTTTAGAAGGGATCCCCAAAAGGTTTAAGAAAAATGCTGAAATTTTGCTGAACAAGATAAAGCAGCATCAGGATATTTCTAGCTGGGACCACCGAGGCACCTTTGTGTACCACGGAAACGCCTTACCAGGCTCTCACATTCTCGACCTGATTAAAGGTGCCACCCAATCTAATATTATTTCTGAGAAGAAGCGCCCCAAAGGCTGGGATGTATTTCTTAAAGCATTGGCAGAACTAAATGTCCCCACCTCTGTTGTGGGTAATTCATCTGTTAGAGAGCAGTTAGAATCCCTGAAAGTAAGCCCACTACAATCAGAGACCTCTAAACGCCCGACTATTCCTGGGCCTGATGCTGCACGCAAGAAACAATTCAAGAGACCGGCCTGGCTGCATGTGGAATCCTCCCCGTCGACACCATCCAGAGAGCTTGTCAAAGAACCCGCATGGCTAACTTTTTAAAAGCATTGCAATAAAAAAGAAAGAAAATAACGTGTGTAAGAGTATTTTATTTAATATACTCACTGACATTTCTAGCAGTGACCACTGAGTAAATATTTTGAAATAGCAAGGGGTCAGTCTGTCTTAACATTTTTTTGAGGCATGAATATGGTTTTTCTGCCTTGGAAATTTTAGATACAAGCGTCAATATCTCATTAATATTTTCAGATGTCAGTATCAGACTATTGCAACAATATGCAATTAAGATGACGGTATGGATGACCGTCTTGTAACATATTTTGTCACAAAGAGAACGAAGCAGTCTTGATATGGACGCAGCGGTTGATGTTATACACGAGTGCGCTTCCTGGTTTTCCAGCTGATTTTCACAGCCATCGCAGTTTTTTTCTGATATGCTGATATATAATATTTAATAATCACAGCTACTGTTGTATGCACAATGTTCTTCATATATTGCTTCTTTCTTTGCTTAATTTCTGGCAGGTCTATATGGAGCAATCTGCTCAATGTTTTATGGGGCATTTCCTGCAAATAGCAAATAAAAATTAATTAGCAAAGCATGCTAGAAAGTAATGAAAGGCCTAACACACGCTCCAAACCTCTATAACACCACCAACCAACTCCTTACCGTGTTTGAAGATTCTTCTGACTCGGGGGCAGCATTGTCCTTGTTAGAGCTGGTTGCGAGGTCGCTGTCAGAATCTGAGCTAACATAACGCCTTAAGGCCCGTCTCTTTCGTGGCGGACTTCCACGGTCATAACCCTCATCTGAATCGGACCAAAACAGGGGCTCCTCAGGTTGAAGGGTAGGCTTGGGTGGCTTTTTGGCCCAGGTTTTTGGCGGGGATTCTGGGCTCTCGGGCTTTGGTGGGGATTCCGGGCTCTCGGGCTTCGGCGGGGAGTCAGGGCTCTCGGGCTTCGGCAGGGAGTCCGGGCTCTCGGGCTTCGGAGGGGAGTCCACGCTCTCTGCTTTCGGAGGTGAGTCCGGGGTGTCCTTCGGCAAGCTGGAAGAAAAACCGGTCTTGCTTGAAGACGCCATCTTTCTCCACATAAACGGGACGGCGGGGACCATGGACCAGTCGGTTTCAGGAACAGCGGAAAAGGTGGCGGCGGGTACCGCAGAACACTCCCCTCTTCTTATAAGACCTCTCAGGCATGCGCA
>JAHTLZ010000859.1:0-10834 GCA_023846285.1 Phrynocephalus versicolor
GCCGCTTTCAAGCGCTGGTGGATCTTCCCCCGCTCCTCTCACCCCGAGTAACCCCCCCCAGAACGGCAATTAAGAGTGCAGGCGAAGAATTTATTGCTGTTGACGTTTCTCCGCCGATGAATCGAAACTCCTTTTTTAATGCTTGGAACACGGGCAGCGCGGATATGGGTTCACTGCCAAAAATACAAACTGCCCCTTCCTCCCTTTAAGCCCGCTTAGCCTTGCTGATAGCCATTGTCTCTGGCCATGTGCAGAGTTCTTTTAAAATAAACATTCTCCGCCTGCCGCTTTCAAGCGCTGGTGGATCTTCCCCCGCTCCTCTCACCCCGAATAACCCCCCCCCAGAACGGCAATTAAGACTGCAGGCGAAGAATTTATTGCTGTTGACGTTTCTCCGCCGATGAATCGAAACTCCTTTTTTAATGCTTGGAACACGGGCAGCGCGGATATGGGTTCACTGCCAAAAATACAAACTGCCCCATCCTCCCTGCAGACGAAGAATTAATAGCATTGGCCATAGGAAAACCATTGCTGGATCTCCCCCCATTCTTTAGGGCAAAATAATATTTAAAAACACTATTGTAGTTGTAGAACTCAAAGGTTATACTAATGTCCTGGTTCGGTACAGCCACTCATTTTTTATGCGGACATTTTGAAACCGCTGTATCGAAAAGCTGATATGAGTATGCTTCCCTTTCAGCAGATCAGGAATATTCCATAGTGCTGATTATAACAGCAGCTACTGATAAAACTTTTCAAACAAACACTCCATGTGCTTATCGATTCATGAATGTTGTAACTTTATTGTGATAACCATTTAATGCAATAATACAAAATATAACTGTAACAACGAACTATAACAACAAATAAACATCCCCAATAGTGATCAACATTATAAGTGGTACATTCCAAGATTGTTCGTTATGGTCAGTCCTGAGCCATGAACTTTTCACCTTTCTCTGGCCATCAGGCTCCGAACAAAAGAGCCTCGCTATCTGCAGGCAGGTGCTGGCCTTCTTGGAGCCTGCCAATTACAAACTCCACCCATTTTCCTCCAGGAACAATGGCCAACTCTTAGCCCTAGCTAGAAAATGTTTCCATTCCTGACCTTCAACCAACGTTGCTGGGTTGAACTGATCTATTTGTAGGTGTTTTGCATGAGCTCTGCAAAATAGCACAGTTAACTGTTCCTGCTAAATAAAAGTATTCTTAAACAAAAGCATTGTAAAATCTACTAATATTCCTTGCAATAGGACAAATGCATATTTTTAAATCACAACCCCAGGTACATTATTGCAGTAATTTAAGTTACCAATGTAAAGGGCCAGATAAACATACTGCTAGGCACCTGGCAAGTGAACTCTACGGTGACCCTTAATCCTATTGGTTAAAATTAGTTTCATTTTCCAGAGAAATGTGCTGGATCCCTAGGACAAACCTTATAAGAACCCCTCAACTTTTCCCAGCCACTCGTGGAGAGTTAGGAGTTACTTAGAGAGCAGTTGTGCAGGGAAAAAATTATTTTTCTTGTCAGAAGATAACCAGGCCTTTTCTTTGGAGATGGAGGGAGGGAGGGGCCGGTTCTGGACGGAGGCGGAGGTGTCCAGTCTGCTGGATTTCTTTATTGACAATGAAATGGGCCCAGTTCTGTTTCATCTCCACCAAAGAGGAAACCAGCAGGCTTTCAGACAGGCTGCTAGAGAACTGGCAAGGCTAAACTATGCCCGGAATGCCAACCAAATTAGATCTAAATTTAAAATTATTAGACAAAATTTCAATAGGGCATTGTTTTATTTTGGAGAGAATGCAGCAGAGGAACAGCAAACAGCTTTTTGGCCTCAATTATTGGAATTGTGGAATCAAGCTGGAAGGCCTGACCCTCAACATCTTTTTCCTTTGGGTAAGTTATACAAACTTTCTTTTAAAAACGTTACTACTTTTGAATTACGTATGACATGTTTAAATATCTAAAAGTGTAATCTGGGAAGTATTAAGGGCCAATATAATTTGGTTTAAAGTATAGATTTGATGTAATTATGCTGAAACTCTAGATCAGCAAACGGCAAAGCAGGCTAAAATATTAAAAGATGGTCTGCTCCCAATAAATAGCTGAAGTGACATTTAAAAACATTCCCTTTAAAACTGTTACCCTCTAGTAAATATCCTGGATAAAAAGGAGAAACAACAAAGCTTTAGAACAGATATATAGAAATAAAACTTCTGACAAGGACATCTTAGAGTTGCAGTGAACAATAGAAATATAAAACTATTTCCCACTTATGTCTCAATAGGAGCTGGACCAGGAAGGAGGCATGGCAACAGGGGTGGTGCTCTAAGGCCTCCAAGGCACCCAAACAGAAGGGAAGATTTGGAGCAGCAGGCCAATGACACAGATGAGGACGAGGAACAGGCAATGGCCCATGATTTCCAACCACCAGTGGTCCATGAGGGTCAAGGGGAAGCAAATCAAGGTGCAGGTCACGAAGAACAGGGATTGGCGAATGTTCCAGGCAACGTTCAGGAACAGCAGGTTGAGAATGAAGGTGTGTAAAAGTCATTTGTGGGCCTCACTAAGGTGTGTACACATAATAGACCGTTAATTTACAAAAGATAAACATCTTTTTCTTCTTTTCAGAACTACAAGAGGATCAACCGCTGGACATTATGCAGCAACCAGTGACCCGCGCAGAACATCAGAACTGGGTTGCTGCTCTTCAAGAGGCAATAGAGAGGATAGCTGCTCTTGAAGAAATCGTGCTTGCAGGAAACAGAGGAGCACCTCCAGCAAGGAGAAGACGCCGAAGGCGATGAAGCCTTTTTTTGGGGTTATTGGACAATTTAGGGGATGTACACTGGTTCTCCTGTGCCAAAATATTCCATTGACTCACGTGTTAAAGGACTGATGTTGTACCCAGCAACGTTCCCTGGGGTTATCCTTTTGTGCCTTAATGTTACTGTGTTAGCAATATTTACAAGTTTTATTTATAAATAATCTCCTAAGAAAATATAACGGCTGAATACTTTTAGTTTTCTGGTGTTCTACTTTGTGCACTTTGAGCAATTTTAAGACATGATACGGTACTAATTGAAGCAATTAACATGCTGTTCTAGTTGTATTTTTTAAAAAAGGTTTCTGTATGTATGAGGCCGAAGAATATGAAGCCTCACACGTAATTCCTTTAACCTGGACACAGAAAACCACTGAAAATCCTAGTCTCTTAGGTTATAGTTGGAATGAATATATTAATCTGTTGAGCAATCTGATTAGCAATGTACATTATTTCTTCTAATAGCCACTGCCTTAAAAGTACTTTACAGCTTTTATGTGCTGTGAAAGTATTAGTCTTTTTGTCTTGTAAAAGACCACAGGCCAGTGTTACCTGCACAGGAGAGCAGCATTCATTGTTAGAACTAGTAGAGGGCAGCTCCTCCTCTCATAAATCTTACTTTATAGTACTCAAAATAACATAAAAGTGCACAAACCTATACTTTGCATATTCAGTTGATAGAAATAAAACAGTTTTTTAAAAAAATCAACAAAGTTTCTGTTTCTTATGTACTCTGGGTTAGTTCATTATGGATAAGTTGAGGGGGAGAATACACAGTGAATTTAAATTTCCTTGAAAATCATGCCTTACAGAGGTAGATTAGTGTTTTCCTGCAGTTATTGCTTTTAATTGTAACTGAATTTGCTTCAAATGTGAAGCACTTCAGCAATTTTCCAATTAAAAATCATGGCCTGGGTGTTCTGTCCCTACTCCCAACCTTGGCATGTTCACATATTTACTCAAAATAGAATAAGTAAGCAACTAGGGTGAAAATATTTTCTTCTTGATACGTCTTCTTTTTGGTGTGGTTAATTTTCTGGGCACAATGTTTTCACTACCACTTTCCTGCTTTACAATCAAATACGGTGACACAGGGAAATGTGGTTCTACTGCTCCCTGTTTCTGAGTACTAGTCATTGGTCTTTTCTTGTGGTCCTGCATAATTTTTTCCCCTGGTTTGCTTCCCTGAACTGTTGCTCCCTTTTTGGTTTACCAAAAGAAATAAGGGAACCTGAAGACGTAGAGGGCAGGAGTGATACTGAGCATTCAGTATCACTCTCCTGCTCAGAGGCAGTTTCTGAGCCACTGGTCCCCGTTGTATCACCATCAGAATCACTGTTCTGTACATGATCAGTGTTTGGGGAACCATTAGAGAGCAGGATTTCTGTCTGGTTCTTAGTGTGTTGTTCATTATGGTTTTTTTCTCCTTCCATGTTAACCTTTTTTTTTGCCCCTTGATTGGTTAAAAATTGGGTTAGTTTAGCAAGTGAATCTGAAGCCACCCTTAGATTGTCAATAACCTGTTTCTGGAACATCATATCCTGGTGGTTCCAAGAATTTAGTGTAGATTCTTTTCTATCGTCCGAAGCCTTAACCCAGTCCACAAAACCAGTAAGTGTGTTGTCCAGGCGTGCTGCTGCTGTTGATCTCTGCTTCCTTTTCCTTAGTAATGCAAGTCTGGTTGCAGGATCAAGCGTGGCTTCATAGTTTGTTGTTCCCGCAGAGTCTGTAGTTAATAAGGATAATTTAACATTAATTGTTATGCAGTGTACAAAATTATCCATTATAAAATCTGTATATTGAAAATTTAAAAAAAAATATTTAACATCAGAGATGTTAATAATTCAAGAATTTAAAGTATTTTAATGTAATATTAGTATTTACAGAGTAAACCGCACGGCAGCTTGCTCAATAATTCAAATTAAGTTAGTTTTAATAGCTCAGTGTTTTATTACTCACCTAATCGTTTAGGTGTGCATAATCACTCAGTGATAGTAGTCCGGTTAATAAAGGTAATTATTTCTATAAAGGTTTAAAATCTCTAGATCGGAAATGAACATACCTTTTTTACCAAGCCGTTCAGGTAATATTGTTTGGGGACTCTGGGAAGAAGAACAGCCAGATGTGGATGGTTCACAACCGTCTGTTGATTGGTATTCTGAAATTAAAATAATTTATTTAAAAGGCAGTAATTTACATTGTTTCTGTTTAAAATACATTACCATGGTCTGTAAGGATATGATTTACATGACATTCCTAATAATCCGACTAGTAGACGTTTTGATAAAATGGCCAGCCCTGCTAGCATAACTTTAAAAGTGTTCCTCACCCATTCCTGAAGCTTCCGAAGCCACGTAGCTTTGGTTCATGCCTTCACTCTCATCGAAGAGGGACTGTGATCCGCCATTATCGCTAACTCCAGGCATTGCCTCCGTGGTTGCTGCATGTGGGAAGAGGAATATAAGTTACTGTACTTCCCTCGCGTTGCTACACACCATAATGCAACGCACAGGAAGCAGTCTTTTAGTTTCCGGAGCACATAATTGTTAAGGTAACATGATTGGGTACTTCTGAGGCATGTCCCGCCCCTACTTATTTTTTGCCCGAATCAAGGAAATTTTAGATCCGGTATACTTCAAAATGGATTCATAATCTTACAACAAAGCAAACTTCATTTATAATAAAGATAAATATGTCTACTTTACTTCCTGCTTTTATCTCGGTCGTTTTTCGATGCATCGAATATCTCTGGGATGTGGAGATACAATGTATCATAAGTAAATTACAATTCGGATACTTTTAATTACATATGTAATCTCTTTAATAATAAAGAAATACCGATACATCGATGCACTTCTTCAATGTTTGTAAATCAAAATCCGAAATAAATTTATGAGAGGGAAATTAAACGCATCCGTCCATAAATCTGAAAGATTTACAAGTCATCCCGTTCCCTAGTTGCTTCGGTTTATCGAAGGACACAACGAGTTCTGAAAACAAATGTCTGTACTAAGGTGTAGCATTACAAATCGGATACTTTTAATTACATATGTAATCTCCGTAATAATAAAGAAATAGCGGTACATCGATGCAGTTTTTCAATGTTTGTTTATCCAACAACGAAATCAATATATAATAGGGAAATAAAAGTCATCCCTCAATATATTCGAAAGATTTACAAGTATTCCCGTTCCCTCGGTGTTTCGTTTTATCGAAACACTCAACGTGTTCTGAAACCAAGTAACTGTACTAGGGTATATTAATAGAGTTACTATTAGTAACATAATATTTCTCTGTGAAATACAGGGAACGTGACGTATTTTTCGGTATATATAAAATGGAACTTAGTCAATACTTACCAGTGCTCCCGCTGGACTCGCTCTCGGTTGTCCGCAATGGGTGAATTGAGGTGTCTGTTCGAAAAATGTTTGCCATTTCTTCGTACCAAATAAATTTTGCACGCCCAGCTCCAGAAGTACTGTTTTGAAGTACAGCCTGTTTGTACAGTTTTCGAAGCGATTTGCATTTAGTTCTACATTCCGTTCCAGATCTAAAAAATCCAATCTTTCGCAATTCTTTTGAAATCACCTCATAGATTTCAATATTCCTTTTGAGGGAAGACAAAGCATATTTTATCTCCGCCTCACCCCAAACCTTAATTAAGGCTGCGGTCTCCTCGTTTCCCCAAATAACCCCTCTCTTAATTTTGGAATGAACAGAACTGGCTGTGCAATTCTCTGAGTTGTCCTCAGAATCCATCCCTATAGCTGCCTTGTTAAATTATTTTTCTAGGGAAATCCTTCTGTTTGAAAGGACACCAGCAACTGCACTCAGTTGCCTGAGTGCTAACTTCCTTCCCTTGCACCTTTTGGCTCCCTTTATTAGCATTTCAACAGAAAGGTGATCTCAATTTGGGAAGGGGGATGGGTGATTGATTACAAAGGGCCCCCCTGTCCTGTGTCTCAGCTGGCTAGGATGTGGTGCCGAAATGTTTCATTAACTTTCGTTTTGCCTATGCAAAGTACTGCTGACTCAATGGAAGTAAGTTTGTTTTTTGC
Organism: Phrynocephalus versicolor; assembly: GCA_023846285.1. Lineage (NCBI taxonomy): Eukaryota > Metazoa > Chordata > Lepidosauria > Squamata > Agamidae > Phrynocephalus > Phrynocephalus versicolor. The sequence continues at coordinate 6,887 of JAHTLZ010000859.1, forward strand.
TGGTTTACTTGCCATAGCACAGCAAGAAAAGTTTCACATCTTTCCAGTCTTGGTATCATGTTGGTCTAGGAATGAGTACCAAAATAATGTATTAATGCAAAGTATGCTATTGACACTGTGTTCTGTTAACCCAAAGCAATTAATAGTATTGTGCGGTAAGTGTAAAGAAAAATACACTGTAAAACCAAGGAATTCATTGTAATGCATTATAAACTGATTTATTCCTCAGAAGCTAACAGCAATGGATAAAAAATATGCGATTAGTTTCCCAAGCTGGCTAAAGGCAACACAAACAGTTTATTTTTGGCTTTCCTTCAGAGCCATTAGGCCATAAAATGCTTGCAGTGGGAACTGTAATGTGATACTTCCTTCTTAAGTTTACTCTGGCAGCCGTACTCTGCATATGAAGAGGGAGGTGTTACAAGAATAAAACATCGGAATGTTTTCTTATAAGGGGGGCCTCTCTGAAAGGCATGTTTTCTAAAGTGACATACAACAGGGCAGATGAACCCTTAGTCAAGGCATTATTTGTTTTTCGATGTTATGCGTTCAGAAACTGCTATCAATTTGGTCCAGTGCCTTGGTTTTTTTGCTAGGTTTATTACTGATTATTGTGTAACCTTGAAGCAAATACCCCTGTCAGGCATTCTTTTTGCATAGCCGGTGTAGTAGTTTGCCAAACCTACTGGTGTTTCGCACTTAAGTTAAAGGAAAGTACTGCAAATCAAATAGAAACATTTATTAACGGAAGGAATTTTACAGGAGTAACCAATAATGTAAAGCCTCACAATTCTACTGCAAATGAAAGTGTAACATAAAATAGTGAGGTAGAGTACATGAACTTATTATTTTGCGCCCATGTCACTTCACATGGGTAAACAGGTACTCCGCAATAGCATTACGAACCGCCTCAGCCTCTGCACGTGCAGTTCCAGATCTGTGGTAGTCATTTATTTCACACTCCTCCTGTGGTTCAGTTGGGGGTATGGAATGTTGTTCATCATCAAGTATGTCATGGTTTTCTCGTTCACATATATTGTGTAGAATCACAGCAGAGGCAATAATTGAATTAACGTTCTCTATGTGAGCCTCAATCCTAACAGACAGACGTCTGAATCTGGCCTTCAAGCGCCCAAATGCTCTCTCCACGACGCATCTTGAGCGATTAAAAACCTTATTGAAGTGGCGCTCCCTGTCATTTCTAGTAACAGCAAAGGGCTTCATTAGCCACTTACACAATGGATAGGCACCATCCCCTAATATAATGGGAGGTATTGACACCCCTGCATAGTGGAACATAGGACTGCCAGGTATTAGGGTTCCTTCCTCCATCCTACTAAAAAGCATAGATGATCTGAACACATGGGCATCATGATTAACACCTGAATGACCAGTCAACATAGAGAAAAAAATTCCCTCTCCGTCGCAAGCAGCCTGAAGCAATACAGAATGAAATGATTTCCTGTTAAAGTAAGCAGGCCCCTGCAATTTCGGGGGGCTTATCGGAATGTGCGTTCCGTCGATACAACCTATAGCATGTGGGAACCCGAAGATTTTCATAGATGATGTCATCTGTAGAAACAGAGAAAAAAAATTAAGAATCATTAATTTCCTAAACCGTAAAGGCGCTGGTTCAGAACACAAGTAAAGACTGGGATGACCGAAAGCAGGTTACCTTATTGAAGTCAGGCAGGCGGACCTCTTCCTTAAGAAGAACGTGTTCCATTGCAAGGCAAACCTCGATTGCAATGCTTGCAACAGTTGAGCTTCCTTTCTGGAATACTAGAGCGATGGTTCTGTAGCAAGAACGGCTTGCCAAAAAATACACGCCGATTGCCACTCTCTCTTCCACTGGGACAGCTGAGCGCATAACTGTGTCCCTGCGCATCAGAAACGGACGCAGCTTGTCTGCCACCCAAAAAAGTGTTCTTCTAGTCATACGGAAGTTTTGTAACCACTGGCGATCGTCCCAAAGCTGAAGCACCGTGTCGTGAAACCACTGAGAACGTCCTGGGTAACACCAGAAAAGCTTCTCTCGAGGCGAGCTTCTCATCCAAGCCGAAGTAACCCATATCAAAGCGTTGCATGCCCTCAACGCCTCGCCAAATAGCACTCTGCGTCGAAAAACGCGTCTTCCCTTTCTCAGAAGTAACAAAGCTACAGTGCTCAACAAAGAGTTGACATTGTGCAACACAGCAATAATGTATGGAGTATACCTATGGAGTTTATGCAGGCGGGCAGAAGAACGCGATGGAGGCATGGTACCGGGAGAATGGCAGAAAGAAGGCGGAAGAGGCTTGGTGTCTACTCTAGGGAGTAAGGAGGGGGTTACTCCAGTGTCCTGGAGGACCTTTGAACGAAGAAGTACAATCGTTGTGCGATAGCCCACCTAGTGACCATGATGGGGAACAGCAGTTGTAGGAGCCCCCCCAATGGAAATTATAATATAAGTAATAATTATGAAGCAAAGAGTCACACATTTACAGCGCTTCGCCGTAACTGACAGCCAAGCATCGATGCATCGATACACCGTTTCCTTTTTTTTTTAAAAAAGCGGAGATCGCGGGAAACGGGCAAAGAACATGAGTGGTTGGATGCGAATGGAGCTCGTGAGGTCATTCTAGATTCGAACGGAAAAGCTGCCCGCGTGAGTACATAGGAAAGGGGGTGGGGGCGAAGGGAGACCACGTGATCGCCTTCGAATTCAGATCGAAGGCAATGACGCTCCGAAGCGAGGAGCCTCGTGAAGTAACGGCCAGTGTTGTGCAAGTCCGTGGCCATGTGGCCGGCAGGGCTGCAAGGAAACACTGTTGGTACCTCTTTATCTTCTTGCATTGACATGCTTTCCAACTGTTAGCTTGGCAGGAGCTGGGGTTAACAGCAGGAGCTCACTCTGCTGCTGTGGCACCTGGGATTCGAACTACTGAGCTGCTGATTTTGTAGCTGACAGTTTTCAGTGCTCTAGCCCGCTGAGCCACTATGAATTCACCATGCAGAGGGGCTGCCGAAACACGGGGCATTAATCCAGCAGCCTCCTCTTGGCATCTCTTGTTTTTGCCAACACAAATGGATGTAAAATCACTGCAGCCTCTGAGCACAAGCAGAGTGCTTTTGCTCCAACCCCAGGTGAAAAGAGTTGCTCGGGCTGGAGGGTTCTTCTGTTTTTTTCTATGTAAACTGGAGCCGGCCTGGTTTGTGATGCCTCAAGTCTGCCTATGGAGAGAAGGTGACTTTCTTTATAATATTTAAGTGTCGCGTTAGCTCCCTTAAAAAAGGAAGGTAGACAGCTCTGTGAAAGGGGGGGGGGGCGCCAGAGGGATCTTCGAACCACGGCTCCACATATCCCTAAGACGGCCCTGGCACAACATATTATAAGTGGTTATAAACACAGGTGTGTAGCCATGTACAGTAATCCATCATTCAGGGAAAGAACATAAGAACATAAGAAGAGCCATGCTAGATCAGGCCAAAGGCCCATCTAGTCCAGCTTCCTGTATCTCACAGCGGCCCCACCAGATGCCTCTGGGAGCGCACGAGACTAGATGGAAAAATCATTCTCGTATACCAAGAATAATGATGCTTTCTCGACCTTTATACACATACAGTATATTCTATGCTAAAGAGCTGCCATGTTCTTATCCCTCGCTAAGAAGATAGTTGCAAGCAATGATTTCTCCTTCCACAGAAGCAATCTGCATCTGCGACCATGAACGCTGAGCTGCCTCTGTAAGCAAAAGAAAAGCTTTGCAGACTGCAGTGGGGACTAACCAGATCCGGGAAGCTCCGAGTTCACGAGGAAGCAATTGTGTATCAAAGATAAGAACTGCCACAACTGTTTCTCTCTAAATGAAAAGGAATAATGTTGTCTGGTTGAATGACACCATAGCCAGAGAGGTGCCCGTTCTGATCCATTTGGCATCACAAGCGAGACACAAAATGTCTTGTGGC
>JAHTLZ010000860.1:0-10660 GCA_023846285.1 Phrynocephalus versicolor
TTCTAGGACAGTGATGGCGAACCTTGTAATGGCCGAGGGCCCAAACTACCATTCAAAACTCACTCATTTTTCGCAAAGTGCCAAATACAGTGATTTAACCTGAATACAGGCGGCTGTGAAATGGGCGATGTCGGGCCCCCACAGAAAGGGCTCCGAGGGCCACCTTTGCCGTAGGTTCACCAACATTGTTCTAGGATGACAATGGTTACAATGACTGAGTCCAATTCTGGACTCAATTTATATATGTTTGTAAACCACCCAGTGGGCATCCGACATCACCCCTTCACAGTGACCTGTATTCAGGTTAAATTGCTGTATTGGCACTTTGCAAAAAAATTAGTTGGTTTGGGCACTTGGTCTCTAAAAGGTTCGCCATCACTGTTCTAGGATGACAATTGATTACAATCACTAAGTCCAATCCTGGGGAAAGGGCTGTCATCCTCTCCATCATTGAATCCTTCCAGTGTGACCCATTTCCTTCCTTCTCTGGCCACCTACAGATTCCAGTTTTAGGCCCACTGGGATGGCATCCAACCACAACCCCCTCTTTACCCCCAACCCTTCCCTCCCAAACCCCGTTTCTGCTGCCCCCCAAACGCCCCCTTTCCTCTTCTTCCTCCTCGCCTTTCCTAACCCTAATCCTTCCTCCTCCTCCTCCTCCTCACACCCACCTGGCCCTCTTTCTTGGGGGGAGGGTTGTATCCTTACACAGGGACGTGTTTCTAGCAAAGAGAGGGCGGTGGAGCAGCTTCTATCCAGGGCCCGCCGGGAGGTTTTGGCTGGAAAAGAGGGAGGGAGGGGGAGAACGGGAAGCAAACTACTTTCCCCCCTCCCTGTTCCTTTTCTCTCGTTCTTTTTAGCTCGTTCCCTTCTTACACAAAACACCGCAAATGGTCCGGACGATCTGCAACCTGCATTTTGCAGAGAAGCCCCTTTGCCTCCCCCATCGGGAAATGGAAAGGGGGAGGCGAGAACCCCCCTTGCTGCCCCTCCCTCCTTAACGCCTCCCCCCCCCCCCCAATCGAGCACCCACCGCCTTCCACGTCCGGGACACGAGAGAGGGATTCACACACCGCTCAGCCTCCACGCGCCTCTCCAGAGAGACCCAAGAGGTGGGGAAAAGGGGGGGGGAGCAGCAGACGGTCCCCACTTCCGGTTCCTGTTCGGAGAGAGGGCCAAGAGAAAGAGCTCCTCCTCCTTCGTCGTGGATCTATGTTCATCACCAGTCTCTTTTCATAAAAAGGGGGGAGAGAAATGGGGAGGGGGAGGGCAAGACATCAAAGGGAAGGACGAGCCTTTGGAGGGAGGGAGGAGGACCAGCCCCCCTCACGGGGATCCCTGGGACAGAACAAAGGCCAACATGCGGGGAGGAGGAGCAGGAGGAAGGGTTTGCACGTGGGAAGGAGGCGGCAAGAGAGAGAACACGGGAAAGGCAGGGATTCCTCCTCCAATATTTCCCTCTCCCGGACAAGCCAGCCTGTGTGTGGAGGAGACGTGGCTTCCAGGGAGGCTCAGCAGAAGCAGAAGGCAGGCCCTCCTTGGGAGGCACCGACTCCCTTCTGGCCCTCAAATGAGGAGAAGACGCCTGGGTTGGAGGAAAAAAAGATATTTGGCTCTTGTGTCTTGAGATATTTTCCCAGAAACAAAAGTTGACTCCCTGTAGCTATTGTTCCTTCAGTGGAATTCACACACTACCCGTCCAGCCTAACGCCCCCCTCCATCACGGTAGTTGTGTTTTGTGTTCCCTCCAGAGCGGTGGGCTAGGGGTCCGAACTGAGAGGGCAAAGCACCATAGGGCCTCTTCTATGAAATGGAGGAGATCCGTCAGGGATTGTCATTAAAGATCAGTTAAAGCTCTGAGTAACCTGCTGCAGGCACAGAAGGAAACCCATGAAGCGTGTGAATTCACAGAAGGAACACTCAAAGAACGTTAGTTACAGGAAAGTAACTTCTCTTTCTTCTTTGTGGTCTGTGAATACACACACACAGGTGACAAGCAAGCTTACTGGAGCAAACCTGGACTTTAGAAGCCCCTGCTACTCATTGTAACAGTGGTGTGACCTTTTTCATTTTCTGCTGCACCATTTCCACAGCAATTATGACTTGTCTACTAAATAGAGAGAGGCACTTGCTTTAACTTTCAAACTAAATCTGTAGTTTAATTAAGGAACATAATCCTCAAATCATATACTGCACTTGAATTTGATATTTATCTTGACTTTAAGCACAAAAGTTATATGTTTATTTTTATTTATTTATTTATTTATTTATTTGCATTTATACCCCGCTTATCTTCTTCGCGAACTATAAGCGGCTTACAACGGCTATAATACCCACACAAAATACAATAATTAGACAGACACAACAATATAACAATAAACAATAAGCGTTAAAACCTTATGGCACCTCTATAGGTAAACTCTAAAAATACAGACACATGGTGATGGCGGGAAAAAAAAAACCAAAAAAAAACCCTAAGTTAAAGAATCGCCAAAGGCCTCCCGGAAGAGATAGGTTTTTAAAGCCTTCCGGAAGGCCAGCAGGGACCCTGCAGAGCGCACTTCACTGAGAATGGAATTCCAGAGGCTGGGAGCCGCCACTGAGAAAGCCCGGGTCCGAGTTCTCGTCTTCTGGGCTTCACGAGGAGTGGCGACCCGAAGCAAGTGCGCTCGTGCCTCCCGAACGGGAAGGACCGAGGTAGATCGCTGAGCGATACGCTCTGCCAGGTAGTCCGGTCCCAAGCCATGGAGGGTTTTATAAACTAAAACCAAGACCTTGAATCTAATCCGGGCTGCAACGGGCAAACAGTGCAGGCGGGCCAGGATTGGGTAATGTGATCATAACGACGCACACCAGCCACCAGCCTGGCCGCCGCATTCTGTACCCGCTGCAGATGCCGGAGAAGAGTCAAGGGCAACCCCATGTAGAGAGCGTTACAGTAGTCCAGCCTCGAGATCACCAGAGCTTGGACCACTGTTCTCAGAGAGTCCGCGTCCAGGTACGGGCGGATCTGTGCGATCCGACGGAGATGGTAATAGGCGGACCTGGTCACCGACGCCACCTGGGACTCCATGGTGAGCGCCGGGTCCAGGAACACACCCAGATTCCGCACCCCCTCCGCGAGTTGGAGGGAAACTCCCCCCAAACAGGGGAGGGGGCCACCGTATCCAGACGGCGAGCTCCCAAAGAACATAACCTCCGTCTTCTCGGGGTTGAGCTTAAGCCTGTTCGCCCCGGTCCAGGTCAGTACGGCATCCAGGCACTCGTCGAGGACCCTCACAGCTTCCACTGCAGAGGTGGAAAAGGAGAGATAGAGCTGCGTGTCATCAGTGTACTGATGACAGCAGACTCCAAAACTCCTGATGACCCCCGCCAACGGCCTCACGTAGATGTTAAACAGCATGGGGGACAGTGACGACCCCTGTGGAACCCCGTAAGGGAGAATCCAAGGGGCCGATAACTCCCCCCCCATGCTGGACATACTGGGGCCGGCCCTCCAGGAAGGAACGGAGCCAACTGCGAACAGAGCCTCCGTTTCCGACCTCAGAGAGCCGGTCCAGTAAGATACCGTAGTTGACGGTATCGAAGGCCGCTGACAGATCCAGGAGGACCAACAGGGTAGAGCAACCCCTGTCGGCCGCCCGGACAAGGTCATCTTGCAGGGCGACCAAAGCTGTTTTGGTACCCCGGCGGGGCCTGAACCTGGACTGGCATGGATCGAGGCACTGCCGATCCTCCAGGTATGATTGCAGCCAGAGCGCCGCCAAACTCTCGATCACCTTGCCCATGAATGTTCATTTTATTGTTCAGCTGAACCTTCTCCAATCCATATCTAGACACTATCCAGTAACTTTTCAGTCCCTGACTAGTCCCTATGCAGAGGATGCAGGGGAGTGTTATCAGGAGACAGATATCTAGTCTCAGGCGCTCCCAAACGCATCTGGTGGGGCCACTGTGAGATACAGGAAGCTGGACTAGATGGGCCTTTGGCCTGATCCAGCATGGCTCTTCTTATGTTCTTATGTTAGGGATGGGCATTTCATTTCAGAACCAGGAGTTTCCAAAACAAGCCACGTGAGTCCAGGTGGTGCTTGGAACCCTCTGCTACACGCAGAGCCAATTGCTTTACCTTCCTCTGGGCTCACACAGGGTTAAACTCCAACCAGAAATCAAGCTGCAATCTAAACTTTGGTTTTCCAGGGTGCTGGCCAATCAGGAGCTGGGCAGGGACAGGCATCATCCTGCCTTCCTGTCTGATTGGCCAGAACCACAGAGGAGGAAAGATGACTTTGTAGGATGCTTCCTCATTGCGGCTGAGTTCCCTGACAGCACAGAGAAAGGTAAAGCAATTGGCTCTGTGTTTATCAGAGGGTTCCGAGTACCACCTGGGTTCACTTGGGTCATTTCAGAACCTCATTATAACAATGTGTGCCCTGCCAAAGCAACATTGGCTACAGCTCTGATGTCCAGGCGTCAGTGAGAAGCAAATGTGGATGGTGTTACCCAGGTGGCAGCTTTACCAATATCCTGAATGCTGACTCCTATCAGGAAGGCAGGGGCGGATGCCATGGCCCTGTTGTTGTGTGCCCGAACTGCTTTAGGGCAAGGCATCTACGCTAGTTCGTAAGCCAGCTGGATTGTCTGTACGACCCATTGGGAAACTGTGAAGCAGAGGAGGAGGCGACCACACAAATGGGAGGTGTGCCGTCTGGAGTGACAGACGACGAGAAGGGCGACAAAGACGAAGGAGACAAAAGGAACCAGGACTTATGCACACAGGGAATAAGGGAAATAGCCCTCGAGGAAGTGGGGAACACGCGCGGGGCAGAAGGACCAACAGTACTATGGGCTTCAGACGACCTGAATGACGAGTGGGAAGAGTATGACGTAGGCGGGGCGCGTGGGACGAGGGAGGAGAGTGACAGTTACGGGGGCCGGGCGATAACCGTTGGAACTCAGATGTTAGAGAGACGGGTCAGGGAGAAGACTGGAATACTCCCTCGGAGGAGGGATGAGGAGATTTTGGGCGGTCACAGTCAGACCATTAAAGTGGCCCGAGAATTCCCCTAGGTTTCAGAGGGAATGGAGGAGGGGACGCGAGGCAACCCCCATGCCACAGTGGGCAAGACATCCCTGCTGTGGCACTCCGTGCCCCAGTCACGGAAAGGCAGCTCTTCCTTTTCCATAGGGGAGATGAACCTACTGACGAATCCGTTTGAATCCAGTTTAATGGATCCAGTTATGCTTGATGATGTTAATAAGCCATGTTTGGGGTTATCTGTTACTGAAGAAAAGAATTCCTACAGAGACGTTATCATCTGTAAGCAATAAAAATCCTTTTATCGTTGATCCAATGTCTACTCGTCTCGTCTATGACAATGAACCGCCAGAGTTGTTCAAAGAACCCTCACAGAAACCCACTTGGAAATAACCTCAGAGGATATCACGAAACCTCTAGACGTTCCTAGGCCGTTGACAAAGAGATTGGAGTTCCCAAGGAAGAAATCCTGCCTGTATAAAAAACTAATGCCCTGCACAACCCCAAGGTGCATGTGGCCATTTCCAAGTCATTTGAGGGCGAGGGCTTCTGCTGCTCTAAACTCAAAGGAGCCTAAGGGAATAGGTGTAAATGCCCAGGAGATCCATCTTCCTGCTCTCCTAGTTTGGTGGGACATATGATCACCTACTAATTCCCCTGCTCTGAGTGGCATTCACTTAAAAGGCCTCTTGAAAACAGGTGCTTTGCAAAGCCCAGTATTTATTTAGTTATTTAACTCATTTGCATACTGCACATTATGGCGACAGAGGCCAGTCTGGTTAGTTTACAGGCTAACACAAACATACATGCATTACACATAAGATTATTCATCGTTCCAGACACCTGCTCCTGTGAACAGAGGTGTGACCTAGGATTCCCTCAGCACTTCCGTCAGGGATGGAGTGAATCCCGAGTGGCCCAGAGGGAGGGGGGATTGGCCCTAATTAATGCCCTCGTAGACTCTGCTGGAGTTAAGAAGCACCAACTGCTGTACATCAACGGCCAACATTCTTGTACTCTGAAAATCAAGCAGACCTAGGACTTGAAATTGTCCAATGGTGAGGGAGGATGTTTAACGTATTACTCTTCAACTGGCAGAGAGAGTAAGGAATCTGGGTGTGGTCCTGGATCCGGCCAGGATGAATGAATGAATAAATGAATGGCCACATCTGAAGCTAGCTTTGGCACAGTAAGGGGCAATTCCTCCACACTGGACCTCGATCCTGGCCCACCATCCTATACTGGGCATACACTGAGATCGGTGAAGACTGAACAGCCTGGGAATCCAAGGATTGCCAACGGTATCCTACTAATGCCTCAGTACTGACCGACCCCAAATGAGGTGCCATGAGGCCAACAGCTGCCTGTCCTGGCAGACTCCGGGAGCCTGCAAAAAGGCAAGGGTGTTCTACCAATCGATATTGAGGCCTCTTCAGTATCAGGCCCTTCTCCCCTCTCTCTCCATGCAGTCCCTTTCCGAGGGCAGGGGCCCCTCCTCCCAGACCAGTTCTCCACAGTGGTCATAACACACCACCCTCTATCACTGGCATGGAGAAGACATACAGTAGAGGAGGAGGATGTGGAGGGGACATAGACAAAGGCACGGGAAGGTGTGGACGCTTTTACCCACCCTCTGATCGGTCAAGGCAGTCATCCAGATGAAATCAGGCAAACAGAGCAACTTTACCTGTATAGGATCATGAGGCCGCTGCTATCCTTCCTCCACGTTAATGTGTCTTACGGGCTCTCCTTCGAGAGGCCTGCTTAGCCGCAACAGACCTCGACTGCAAAACGAGTCCCAACACCGAGGATCGATGGGACGGAGGGCTCACAGCAGACTGCGGCAACAGTACCAAAGAGGGGTGAGGAACATCTCCCAGTCAGGAATATCAACTGAACTGTGGGAAAGTGGCAAGGGGCGGGAGATCGGCTGGACCCATTACAACATGCCAGGTGGGAGAGTATAAGCCACTGAAGGGTGCTCCACAGGATCAGTCCTTGTCACGGAGGCCACGATGCAGCCCTTTTCATCATTGATTAATTATAGTAGCAAATGCTACGCTTGATCTTAGCCAAAAGGCCAAGAATTAGAAAAAATTCTGCACAGTGCCCCTGTGCTTGAACTGAAAGGAGAGATTGAGGCAGCTTCAAATATTAATATTGCTCTGGTAAATTATGGCAAACTAATCGACACTTTAAGACCCGCCCTAACAAAGAGGGTAAGATCCCTGCCCAGAAGCAGACCAACTAACAATAGTTGGTATGATAAAGAGTGTGAAACTATGAAGCAACAATTAAACAGAGCCCTCAGATTGCATAAACAAAAACATTCTAAAAGTTTGCCCAGTTCTTTTTTTGAGCTTCGTAACAATTATAAACGGCTCCTTGAGAGAGAAAAACAAGCTTTCACAAAAGAATTCTATCAGAAACTTGCCCTGGCTTTGTCCCAGAAAAATATGGCATCCTTCTGGCACCTGCTGGCATCAGCAGAAGGAAGGTCTCACCATGACCTTGATTCCTATGTATCCATTAAGTGCTGGGAAGAGTATTACTTTAAACTATTCAATGATCCACCTTATATTGGTACAACTGTTCCATCTTTAACATTATCTCCTTGCAGTCTGCCAAGGTGGCCCCCGGTCACATCCAAGGAAATAAAATTATTGATTTCATCAATTAGGAGCAATAAAGCCCCTGGGGAAAATTTCATCCCCCCGGACATACTTAAATGTTTTCAGGACTGGTGGGCTCCAATTCTGGCCACTATATTTACTTATATAGACAGAGAGGGCAAAACTCCTAAGGAATGGTCTTCCTCGATTGTTGTGCCTATCTACAAGAAAAGTGAGCGCAAGGACCCGGCCAACTATAGACCTATAAGTCTGCTTGATGTTGTAGGCAAACTATATGCAAGACATCTCCTCTTAAAACTGGAAGACTGGGTAATAGAAAATAACATTTTAGCTCCTGAACAGATTGGTTTTAGGGAAGGACATTCCACGCTGGACCATATTCTCTTGTTAAACCATCTAATCAATAAATATTCTATTAGACCTTCAAAGCAATTATATGTAGCATTTATCGATCTTAAAGCTGCCTTTGACTCCATCCCAAGAGGTCGCTTGTGGGAAAAACTTATTGACCTTAAAATAGACCCCAGATTGTTGGAAAGAATTAAAGACCTGCACACTGACTCTTCCCTTAAGATTAGAGTCGGCATCTCTGGCCAGTTATCCAACACTGTTAAAACATCTAAAGGTGTTCGCCAAGGCTGTGTTCTTGCTCCTTTGCTTTTCAACCTATATGTTAATGATATGGTGGTTAGGTTAACAGGTTTACAATTCTTTCCTGTCAGAGTAGGTGGAAAGGCCATATCAATATTACTTTATGCAGATGACACTCTGCTAATATCCCACACACAAATAGGCCTCAGAAGGCTCCTGAAACAATTTAGCAACTACTGTATAGAAAATTCTCTCAACATCAACTATGAGAAAAAACCAAAATTATGGTTTTCAGTAGAAGACCCCAAGTTCATAAATGGATGATGGATGAGAGAATACTGGAACAGGTAACCCATTTCAAATACTCAGGTGTGATATTCCATCAGTCAGGCTCCTGGGCTTCACAGATTGACTTTGCAAAACAGAAATTTGAGAAGGCTATGTTTGGATTACTAAGATTCGGTAGGACCAAAGGAGGCCTCCTGATTCCTCCCATCTGCGAAATTTATAAAACCAAGCTACTTCCCCAGATTTTATATGGTGCTGGAGTATGGGGAATGGGAAACGTATACCCCCTTGAAGTAACCCAAAATAAATTTGCCCATTTATTGTTGGCAGTACCCCCATCAACTCCTTCTGCACTAGTCAGATTAGAATTGGCATTAATGTCAATAACAACACTAATTGACAAATCAATAATTAATTATTGGCAGAAAATCTTGTTTATTACCCGCTCTGAATTTTTAACATCATCCTATGGGGAGATGAACTCTGGATCGTGGAAATTTTTTGTACTGAATCTAGTAGCCAAACTTGGTTCTTCCCAAGAGCATGTGAGACACCTTGGATTGACAGCAGCCAAACGCTTACTAAAGCAAAGATTATCTGATCTCTGTGTTCAAACAGATATAGGTTCCCTTAGCACTCTAAAAACAGCCCTTTTTTATAAGAACATTACACCTAAGCATCTAAATCGCCCATCTTATTTTGCTGATTTGACGAACTTTGAACATAGAAAAGCATTTACTCGGGCTCGTCTTGATATGCTACCACTTGCCAATCTAAAGGGCCGTTATACACAATCCCCATACCATACGAGAGTCTGCTCTTGTGATAATAAATCCGTCGAGAACTTGGTACATGCTGTGCTTTATTGCCCACTATTTGGAATCCATCGTGAAAGACTTTTGAAATTCATCTTAGAAAAATATCCTAGTAGACTTGATGAAGAAAAGCTCAAAATCTTACTCTGTGATAGAGATAAATTTGTTACGTTTTTCGAATGGCAAGGTTCTGTTCTTTACTTATTAAAATGAAAGTTGTTTTAACTACTTCTAATAGTCAAATTGATATCTAGGTCTCTGTACCCTCAGCTCCCTTTTTATCTATCTGTATTGTTATTTTATTGATATTTTTATTGTACTGTTTTTACTTGATGCACTTTGCAATGGCTCTGTGAGCCACGCAATAAAAATTTATATACATATACATCATTGACTGATCCTATCTTCATGCCAAAACCGATTGCAAGAACACCTGGAAGCCTTGTTTACGCTGAACAAGGAAGCTTGGCCAGGAGGAGGAAAGAGGTGCAATGCATGAAATATTGGAGCAATTGAAAAAACAACCACCTTGTTTCAGTGTCAGCTTTGTGCGGTTCAGAATCCAAGTCTTCAGACACCCACTTGTAGAAGCTGGTTTAGATTTTCATGTACAAAGTAGAAGAAAAAAATAGGAAAACTATTTTTCTCCTCACGTCTGGTGGACCAACAGAAAGACAAATCAGTGTGTCCCGCATCAAATCAGGCCTTTGAGGCTGCCCTGTTTGTGGGACATCTGGATAAAAGAAGACTCACTGGAAAACTTTCTGATCTTTGGGGGTGGGTGGGGGTGGAATGGAAGACAGTAGGAAAGGGGGAAGGTCACTCTGCAACAGGATCCCATCAAGGAAGCCACCTCCATGACTTTCCCAAAGCCTGAGCTTTAAAAACATTTTATGTGTTTTTTCTACACTAAATCAAATTAAAAAAATATATTGCTTGTTTCCTGTCGTGTTACCAATTCAATCATGATTTCCCCCAACATTTCAGCCCAGTATAATTCATATCTCCTTTCCCAGCTAAAAGGAATATACTTTCAAACATACATTTCTTACTATCTCATTCATATTCTATCTATATTTATTTACACCTATTTTGACACAAAGAATATAGCCTGTCAAATATAAATAATATATTCAACCTCAATGTTTAATTCTTCAATAATAAACAACTTAGGATACATTGGGCTAGCTATATATATTCTATATGTGGTCCTATTCTTCCAAAGAATGTCTAATTTCAGAAATCATATTTAATTCAAATTAATACTTTATGGGCTATTATAGAAGAGATACCTC
>JAHTLZ010000861.1:0-10961 GCA_023846285.1 Phrynocephalus versicolor
CTGCAAAAGGACGTGAGGCAGCCCCATCAGAGGAGGAAAAGCCAACCAAGGACAACCCAGCCAGCATTTCACAAAGGGGGGGGGAGGGGAATCTGGATCCCATGGGCCAGCAACCTCCGTGTAGAGGGAGAGGAGGCCCTGGACTCCCTGCTTCCCCTTGGGAGCCTGGGGTGGTTGTGGGGGCTCATGACCTGCACCTGTATCACTAATCATAGGCTCCTTGTCCCACTGCCCACCTCTCAGAACCTTTGGGACACACATACCCCTTCGTGTTGCTTCCTCTGCGGGAGTCGGGACTCCTTTCCTTTCTCCTCTGTGAGTCCAGGCAGGTGGAGATGTAGCTTGGCCAACTGCCTAGCCATGGTTGCAGCGCTGGTAAGTTATGGCACCTATGGAGAACCTCCCCCCCCCCCAGCTGCCACACACACACACACACACACACACATACACACAATTCTGCCCACCATCTGCCTGCCAAGGGTTTCTCCAAGACACTCCAAGGGGTGGCAGCAGGGATGGGGCGAGTCAGGATTCATCAGCAGAACCCCTGCCACCACCCATCCCACCCCCACTCCCTCAGCCAGTGTAAGGTAAATCGAGAGTGAGCAAAGCCTGTCTCAAAGGCCAAATGTAAACATCTTTGATATTGATCTGAAGGCCTGAACTGTTGTAGATCTGAGATCACGAAGGAATGTAAGCAAAGGCAGAAGATGCATTCCATCCAAGAAGCAAGGGAACTCTGATTGGCCTAAAATGACATGTGACTGTTTTCCCCAAACTGTGAACAGAGAGAGACAGAGAGAGAGAGAGAAGGAGAAAGATTTTTTCTGGAATTGTTTTCTGCATATGGACTATATGGATTTCTTAAGTACTGTTTGTAGTTTCTATAAGGGGGTAGAGAGGCTTCTGCCTCTGAAGCTTGTTTAGACATTATAAAGGAAGGAAGGGAAATCATGTGTTATTTTTCAGTAAGCTAATATTCCTGTGAAATTCCAACTTTTCAATAAAAGCTTAATGTTCAAATGAAGGTGCCTATAGTGAGTATTTGATGAACATTTGTTTTAATAATCAATACAGCTGGGCTGGGTGATCAATAAAGGATCCACTTGGAAACAATTAAGGGTAATTAACTCCTCCAGATAATAGTTCTGGGTAGATGAGGAAAAATTCATTTAAGCAAATTCCGTACATGGTGGCAGCAGTGGGATCTCCCATTAAAGGCCTGTAAAGTAATTACTTTGATTTATGGCTTGTAAGTGAAGCTGGATGTGAAACTTAAGGAAAATTCACAGTAATATGCAGTAATATTGAATTTTTGATAGACAGGGCAAATCCCTATTCATGGAGAAGACATAAATCTGGATCATTTATCTTGAATGGGTGCTCCTTGGCATACCCAGCCAAGTCGGAGCAGCTTTTTAGATAGGCTCTCACACACACAGAGGCCCTGGAGTTTCCCATCAAATCTGCTATGCGTGGAACAAGACCAGACACCACTGAGAAGAGCTCTATCGATTGCTAGAGGTGAGTGCTTCTCCGGAATTTTTTCTGATTTGATCAATCAGTCAACCCCAGAGAGTGCAGAAGCCTCCGCATCTTCTGAAGGCCGCATTTTTGAGCCCACAAGAAGGGGGAGAATAGCCCCAGACATCGTCTAACACTGACTCCTTATCTACCTGAAAGGACTCGGCAAGATTTATGGACTTGGCTAGAGCTTTGAGCACACCACAGCTCAGTCAGCAAAAACTAACCCCAGTTTAACTTACTGCGTGGACACATTTTACTAGTGGAGAAGGCCCTTTTCCTTTTGATTATATGGACAGTGCTCCTGTATCACCCATCATGGCGGATGATGCTGACCAGCAGCCAGAGCCCCACCCCACCCCAGCTGCAGGGAACAACTCAGCTAGAGAAATATTTGGAATACTTAGCTCTCTTACAAGAGGCTTCATTAAGGCAGCAAGAGAGATTTGAGAAAATTAGGGAATGGGAGCTTCAAATCAAAGAGAAAAATTAAATGAGCTGATTAAAGCCAGGAACTTAAAGAGCGGGACCGTAAGAAAAAAGATGAGGCTGCCAATTCATTATTAGGGATTGATCAGAAATGCCTTCCTGTTCTGCACGATGGTGAATATATTTTGACTTTTCTTGAAATTTTTGAACTTTGTATGCACAAATTAGAAACAGAACAAAATCTATGGCTGGGCTTGCTTCGCACTTAAATGAGTGGACCCCTTTCTAACCTACTCAATGAATTCAAAGACAAAACATGGAAAGAATTTAAAGGGATGGTGATGAAAAGATTTTCTTATTCACAAGAGGGGTTGCGTTCAAAACTGAGGGCTGTAAAATGGGATCAAAAGCAGTCTATATACTGCCTCTTAAGTGACATTAAGACTTGGGGGGGGGAATGGCTAAAGGCAGCTGAAGCTACCACAGAAGAGGAAATTATAGACATCCCATCTACTGAACAATTAGGCTGGGCCATCCCCACCCCCCAACTACATATAGCTGTCCTGACCCGAGTACCTCAGCTCTGGACTTTGCTTTGACAGCTGATGGGATTCTGAGTTTTAAAAAGTATTATTTTCCCAACACTTACATTAATGCTTTTCATTTTTGGCTGCAATTGGTAAGGTGCAGCACCCAACCTCTTGGAGGCATAGCCAACCTCCAGAGACGCCAGAGACTGGGAAATTTGATTAAAGGGAAATGAGATTTCAGAAACGGCCTCATGATAGCAAGTCCCTTAGAAAGCCACATACCACTCTTTCTTTGGAGGATATTTCGTGTTTCAAATGTATACAAAGAGGACATTACACATTTCACTGTGAGGGAGGGTCAAAGGAACCCCCACAGACACCCACCAAGCCTGGAATGGACCAGGGTTAACAGGCTCAAACTCAACCCCGACAAGACCGAGGTTATGTTCTATGGGACTTCCCCATCTGGCTATGCAGGCCCTTATCCCACCTTGGAGGGCGTTTCCCTCCGGCCTTCGGACTCTGTCCAGAATCTGGGCGTAGTCCTGGACCCGGCGCTCACCATGGAGGCCCAGGTGGCCGCTGTGTCCAGGGCTGCCTTTTTTCATCTCCATCGAATTGCCTAGATTCGGCCATACCTAGATGGGGACTCCATCAGAACTGTGGTGCAAGCACTGGTGAGCTCGAGACTGGACTATTGTAACGCGCTCTACATGGGGTTGCCCTTGACTCTCCTTCGGCATCTGAAGCGGGTCCAGAATGCGGCGGCCAGACTGGTGGCGGGTGTGCGTCGGTTCGAGCACATCACCCCAGTTCTGGCCCGCCTGCACTGGTTGCCCGTTGTGGCCCGAATCAGATTCAAGGTCCTGGTTTTGGTTTACAAAACCCTCCATGGTCTGGGACCTGACAACCTGGCAGAGCGGATCGACCAGCGGTCAACATTGGCCCATCCAACTAGGTTGTCGCGGGCGCACATGCTGCGTGTGGCCACGCCCAGGGAGGCTCGGAGATCATCCACCCGTACCCGAGCCTTCTCTATGGCTGGCCACACTATGTGGAACCATCTCCCAGCAGAAGTGCGCCTAGCAGAGTCCCTGCCAGCCTTCTGGAAGGCTTTAAAAACTCTTCTCTTCCGGGAGGCATTTGGTGACTGAAGTTTTTTTTCTTTTCTTCCTACCATCTGTAAAGCCTTTTTATCGCTTAGTCTGGTTATCTGTGTTTAACTGTTTTAAAACTGTTTAACTGCTTATTTAACAGCTGTTATTAGTATTTCTTATGTTGTAAACCGCCCGGAGTTCTTCCGGGAAGACGGGCGGTATATAAGCCCAATAAATAAATAAATAAATTAAAACTCCAGTCAAGCAGCCCAGGAAAAGTGCTGTACCTTCCCAATTGCAGCCCAAAATGAAAAGCATTACTGTAAATCAGCCTGAAATGAAGTGCCCTGATGCTGATGAGGACCTGGACATTTCTCCAGAGTCCAATGGAGAGGAGCTTGACAGTGGAATCCAACCCCAGGGTGCAGCGGCAGCGTTCCAGCAGATTCCAGCTCCTACTGGGGGAAGGAGAGGTGAATTGTCCAGCACTATGTCAGCTTCTCATTCTATTCCAGAATCTGCTAAGCCTAATACAGTACTATGTTTGGTGCAACATCTGCTGGTAGAAGTGGTGAAGTGTAGGGTGATATGATTATTTGCCATCCTGATGAATTCATAACTCCTTAAGAGCTGAAGTGGACGTATGATCCTTTTACCCCAGAGGTTATTGTTAAAATACCAGCATTTTTAGACACAGGGGCATACATGAGCTCTATTAGTTCTGAGCATGTTGATAAGAGTTGTATTGATAGGAATATGTCAATTTTAATATAGGCAGCCACCGTACATAAGATGGCTGCAGGCTGGTTCGCTGGATCCAAGCCTCATTGTCCGTTGTCCCTTGATTCACCCCTGATTTCCTTTCACATTGCATACGTGACCAAAAGCAGCACACTTACCCCCTTCTCCTCCGCTCCCTCCCTGCCATCTGCTTCCTGCCTTCCTGCCCTAGGGTCGTTATCAGGGCTAGAAGCTGTTTATCATGACCCCCGCCCGACACGACCCTCAAGATAAACGGGAGAGCGGAAAAAGCGGCTCCTTTCGATGTGTCAGCAAAGCGCTTGCCGCTTCCTGCTCTAGCGCCTATCTGCCTGCAGTACCAGGCGAGCCAAAGATAGGTGGCGCTGCCGCGCAACTTGATTAATGACTTCCAATGCGTAGGCGCGCTATGTAAAGTGACAAGTGGGGGAAGAGTGGGTGTTAACAATGTATCAATATGCTTCCCTTTGATATGGTTTTTTGCTGATTTCTCCGCGCAGATGCGTCCGATTCTCACCGGATTTTCGGGAGGGGGTTCAGAAAAATTGTCTCTATAAAATGTATA
Source organism: Phrynocephalus versicolor (assembly GCA_023846285.1). Lineage (NCBI taxonomy): Eukaryota > Metazoa > Chordata > Lepidosauria > Squamata > Agamidae > Phrynocephalus > Phrynocephalus versicolor. Next base: position 4,905 of record JAHTLZ010000861.1, read on the forward strand.
CTGACTCGTACGCCTTCGGGCTCAGATTGTCAAAGGTATTTGACTGAGCTCCTCTCTGCAGAGAAGTAAAGCTTTTTCCTCAAACTTCGGTCTCTGGCGTGATCTTTCAACTCCCTTGCTCGGGTGGGAAAAGCGGTCCTAGACCCGGGGTATCTCTCTTTCAGTATGATTGAAAATTGTCATTTTGCTGTTCATCCTTATCATTCCAAAAGGAAACAGAGACATTTGCATCCTATTGCTAAGATTCATTTGAAATTGTGAGAGAAGAGAGGGTTCGCCATCGACAGAAACAAGGGTGAAAACCCAGAAGAAAAAAGCTGAGGAGCCTATTGTAGCAGATCTGATAGAATGGGTGGACCCACCTAAGCGAGAAGAGCGAGATGACAGGGGGAGGGCTCCGACAGTACCAGAAGGACCAATAGCAGAGAGCTATTGGATCATAGGCGTAAGCCCTGATGAATGGGAAAGGAGATGTCAGGAGGGAGAGGGGAAAAGAGACAGACAGCAAGGCAGGAGGGGGCAGTCTGAGGTAAAAACCAGGGACGAGAAGACTCAGATGGACCCCAGGATTACGGGACGTCAATGTGACCAGGCATCTCAAACAGTGAGGAATGAGCCGCCTGAGGCGATCCTCCCCCTGCCTGCTCCTCCTGGCCCCTCAGGTGTATTCGTCCATGGCGCTAGGACTCTCACCATGGCCCGAGGTGGGGGTGCAGTCTCAGTATGGATTCCCGGATGGGGATGGGAGACACGCCACAGCGGGGTCAAGCATCATTGCTGCGGGACTCCTTGTTATGGTCCCATTATCCCAAAGGGGCTCCTGGACTTTCAATAAGTACCAACCCCTTCTTGAGAGGAGAGGAGGCTTCCCAAATGTTTATCCCTGAGGGATTGTTACAGAGTTCGCCGTTTGTCCAAGTTGGAACTGTTGATGTTGTTCAAGATAATGTGCCTGTCTATGACATGAATAAAAGTTTATTTTGTTGGAAACAAAGTGAAGAGCCTCCTGATCCTTGCGCAGCTACCTTACATCCATTCCCAGCAGAACCCTCACAGAAATATAAACATTTTGATGGTGAAATGTTTGTTCTTCATGATCATCAATCCTCATCAATACTATTGATAAGAATGATATTTTAATAAAGCTTATAACTGCCATTGACAAATAAAATGGCAGCGGTTGTGTTCTCTTTCTGTGTTTCCCCCTTTCCGTTCTCCCCCCTAAGAGTGTTATCTAAAAGCCTGCATTTGCTCTGGAATGTGTGTCCTGTTAGACAAAGCCATAAATAAGTGCCTAAATAAACACTTAAATGTGTTGGAAGACCATTAGCGGAGGTGTCCAAAGCCAGAAGCCTTCGAAATAGCGATCGATCGCGGAGCTGTCAAGCACTCCCATCTCGGAGCGGCGCGGACTCCGGAGAAGTGCAAGACAGGTGGCGCCAGAGCGCAAGATGAATGTCTTCCCCTATCAATTTCCCTTCAAAATTGATTTGTAACAATGTGTAAACTATGTATTCTTTGTACTTTCTTTGTAGTTTTACAAGCGATTTATGGCTCGCAGCTGCATCCTTATCAATTTAGATAGAGGAGGGGCTGTGAGCGAGCATATTCCTTATAAAAACTTTAGAGTTTCTTTGTCCTGCGCCCCAGTCTTTCCGACTTTACTCGGCTGGGCGCCCGCTGCAGTGATCCAATAAAGCCTTTCTCCGTTCTTTGAACTTTGGTGTGTCTTTCATCTCTCGGCTCCACGAAACCGCGGCAAGGTATCCCGGGGTGTTGCTTACACTATTTTTGATTGGCACAGATTTACTCTACAGAAACCATTTGGCTGAATTGCAGCAGATACAATCAGATGTTGTAAGCCAGATGAAACCTGTTCAGACCAGGTCTGAAACAAAAGTTCAATCTAAAGATGATCATGTACAGGTACCTCCTGTGATGTCTGATTTGTCAAATGATGATGGTGGTTTGCTTTTGCCTAATGATAGTGATGTTAATGATGCTGCAAATGTTGAAAATTCTCAATATCATGCTATTGTAAATCAACCTGAAGTGCCTATTGTAAGTCAAAATGTCACTGATGTAAATGATGACAATGAGGATGTTGAATATTCATGTAACAAGCCTAATGTTGAATTTAGGCAAGAACAGTTATCATGTCCTATCTAGCTGATGCCAGTCGTCTCTCGATATGGATCTACCTTTAGGTCCACGTGGACAGGCCAGATTTTGCTGTAAAGGTCCAGAAAGCCAGAAGCTACTCTACAGGGAGAAGCTAAACGAAAACAACACTACCGTGGCCCCACATTTGCAGTTGGTAGTTCCTAAGTGCTACCAGGAAGAAGTTTTGAAGATGGCATATGATTCTATTTCGGCATACATAGGGATTAAGAAAACTCAATTTAAGATCACTAACCATTTGTTTTGGCCAGACATCTCCAAAGATGTGAAAAAATACTGTTTGTCCTGTGATGCTTGTCAGAGAGTAGGTTATCCAACTGATACCACAAAAGCAAACATGGAAGAATTTCCTTTAAGAGGAACCCCTTTTTACACTTTGGAAATAGATGTTTTTGGGCCTCTATCAGAGAGTAGAACAGGCAAAAAGTACTTGATCTGTTTTACTTGTCCAGTTTCCAAGTGGGTGGAAGTAGTTGCTACTTCATCAACTAAAGCTAAACAAGTTGTCAAAGCCTTTCTAGGGGTCGCTTCGTGCGTCGGATAGCATAATAACATCAGAAGAGCCATGCTGGATCAGGCCAAAGGCCCATCTAGTCCAGCTTCCTGTATCTCACAGTGGCCCCACCAGATGCGTTTGGGAGCGCATGAGACTAGATATCTGTCTCCTGATACCACTCCCCTGCATCTGGTTCTTGAAGTACCCCAGTTTTAAGCCTGGAGATTACACATCTCCTTCATGGTTTGTAACCTGTGATAGACTTTTCCTCCAGGAATCTGTCCAATCCCCTTTTGAAGGCATCCAGGCCAGATGCCATCACCACATCCTGTGGCAAGGAGTTCCACAGATTAAGAACGCACTGGGTAAAAAAATATTTTCTTTTGTCTGTTGTAACTCTCCCAGCCCTCAATTTGAGTGTATGTCCCCTAGTTCTGGTATTTTGTGAGAGGGAGAAGAGTGTCCCTCTATCCACTCCAAATGTTTTCACCTTTCCTCATAAGGGAGGTGCCCCAGCCTAGTAATCATTTTAGTCGCTCTCTTTTGCACTTTCCCAGTTCCACTATGTCTTTCTTGAGATGCGGTGACCAGAATTATACAAAATACTCCAGGTGCGGCCTTACTGTTGTTTTGTATAATGGCATTATAATGTTGGCTGTTTTGTTTTCAATCCCCTTTGATTGGATACTTCCTTGCGGGGTTCCACAGGGGTCGTCCCTCTCTCCCATGCTGTTCAACATCTATGTGAGGCCACTGGCAGAGGTCATAAGGAGATTTGGAGTCTGCTGTCATCAGTACGCTGATGACACGCAGCTCCATCTCTCCTTTTCCACCTCTGCAGATGAGGCTGTCCGGACCCTCGACCAGTGCCTGGACACAGTCATGGAATGGACCAGGGCCAACAGACTCAAGTTCAACCCCGAGAAGACTGAGGGTTATGTTCTTTGGGACCTCCCCATCTAGCTACGGAGGCCTTTTCCCCAACCTGGAGGGCGTTTCCTTCCGGCCATCAGACAGTGTCCGGAATCTGGCCATAGTCCTGGACCCAGCGCTTACTATGGAGGCCCAGGTGGCTACCGTGTCCAGGACTGCCTTTTTTCATCTCTGACAAATAGCCCAGAGTCGTCCCTACCTAGATGGGGACTCCCTCAGAACTGTCGTGCAAGCGTTGGTGATCTCGAGGCTAGACTATTGCAACGCGCTTTACATGGGGTTGCCCTTGTCTCTCCTTTGGCGACTGCAGCGGGTGCAGAATGCGGCGGCCAGACTGGTGGCGGGTGTGCACTGGTTCAACCACATCACCCCACTTCTGGCTCATCTGCATTGGTTGCCCGTTGCATCCCGAATCAGATTCAAGGTCTTGGTTTTAATTTATAAAACCCTCCATGGCCTGGGACCTGGCAGAGTGAATTGCCCAGCGGCCAACGTCGGCCCGACTGACTAGGTTGTCGCGGGTGCACATGCTGCGGGTGGCCACGCCCAGGGAGGCTCAGAAAACATCCACCCAAACCCGAGCCTTCTCTGTGGCTGACCCTGCCCTGTGGAACCATCTCCCCAGTGAAATGCGCCTTGCACAGTCCCTGCCAGTCTTTAGGAAAGTATTAAAAACCTTGCTTTTCCAAGAGGCGTTTGGTGACTACATTTAATTTAATTTAATTTAAGTTTTTTTTTCCTTCCCCGCCATCTGCCACCTGCCACTGTGGTTTTTGTTTGTTTGTTTGTTTTTTGTCTGTTGAAATGTTTTTAAACTGTTATATTTAACTGTTTTGGTTCTCTTTATATTTCCTTATTGTGAACCGCCCGGAGTTCCTCCGGGAAGACGGGCAGTATACAAGCCTAACAAACAAACAAATAATTAAAAAATCCCTAGCATGGAATTGGCCTTCTTCACCGCTGCCACACATTGGGTAGACACCTTCATAGAGCTGTCCACCAACACACCAAGATCTCTTTCCTGATCCATCAAGGAGAGCTCAGAGCCCATGAGTTGATAGATAAAGTTTTGATTGTTTGCTCTAATATGCATTACTTTACATTTGGCTACATTAAAACACATTTGCCATTTCGCAGCCCATTCCCCCAGTTTGGAGACATCGTTCTGGAGTTCTTCACAATCTTCTCTGGTTCTCACCACATGGAAAAATTTTGTGTCATCTGCAAACTTGGCCACCTCACTGCTTATCCCTGTCTCCAGTTCATTTATGAACAGATTGAAAAGCTCTGGTCCTAGGACAGATCCCTGGGGTACACCGCTTTTCACTTCTCTCCATTGTGAAAATTTCCCATTGACACCTACTCTTTGTTTCCTGGATCTCAACCAGTTCTCAATCCACAAGAGGACCTGCCCTCTTATCCCCTGACTATGCAATTTTCTCAGCAGCTTTTGGTGAGGGTCTGTGTCAAAAGCCTTCTGAAAATCCAGATAGACAATATCCACCAGTTCTATTGCACATGTTATTATATCTTTTTGCACTTTGATTTTTAATTATCTCTTTCTTATATTTTTTACATTTATTCTTCTTGTAATTTATAGTTTAAAAATGCTAAAAGTTAACTTAGGATTTTTAAATTTCATGGAGAGGCATGTAACGTAAATTGAGAGTGAGGAAAGCCTGTCTCAAAGGCCAAACATAAACATCTTTGATATTGAGCTGAAGGCCTGAACTGTTGTGGATCTGAGATCACGAAGGAATATAAGCAAAGGCTGAAGATGCATTCCATCCAAGAAGCAAGGGAACTCTGATTGGCTTAAAAGGACATGAGACTGTTTTTCCCATGCAGTGAACAGAGAGAGACAGAGGGAGAGAGAGAAGGAGAAGGATTTTTTCTGGAATGGTTTTCTGCATATGGAGTATATGGATTTCTTAATTGTGTAGTTTCTATAAGGGAGTAGAGAGGCTTCTGCCTCTGAAGCTTGTTTAGACATTATAAAGGAAGGAAGGGAAATCATGTGCTATTTTTCAGTAAGCTAATATTCCTGTGAAATTCTATCTTTTCAATAAAAGATTAATATTCAAATGAAGGTGCCTATAGTGAGTATTTGATGAACAATTGTTTCAATAAACAATACAGCAGGGTAATTAAGGGTAATTAACTCCTCCAGATAGTAGTTCTGGGTAGATGAGGAAGAACCCCTGTTTAAGCAAATTCCGTACAGCCAGTAACCACCCAAAGGGAACACGTGCTGCTCTTGAATTAAAAGCGTAAGCACTAAAGGATTCCCCTAAATCCCATCCCTGGCCCCCAAGTGGAGGGGGGTGCATTTCTTCACAGCAGCTGCCAGTTTCCTTCCAGCCCCTTCCTTGGTGGGAAGCTCCTCCTCCTGAGGAACAAGGGGGGTCTCACCTGCCATGCAGATCCTTCTTGAAGGACAGGAGTTT
>JAHTLZ010000862.1:0-17572 GCA_023846285.1 Phrynocephalus versicolor
GATTCTGTTCAGTGAATTTGAAGCCCCAGAATTTGTTCTGAGTTCCACAATGGAGCAGCCTTTCCGTACAGAACTCCATTCCAAGTTACTCTGAATTGTCTTCATTTCAGTTGTATCATTTGGGATTATCGAGGTCATTTTCTTGCTGTTGTTTTTAAACCTTTGGGAATTGCTAGTCTGCTGAAGAGCATTTACAGACCTGCTACGAGTTATCCTGCTCTTTCTCTGACTGGCATAACAAAAATGTGCGTGCGGCTAATTTATTTGTATAAATAATGTCATGACTAGTATTTCTGTGCTCACTGATTTTGTGTGATTTTTGTGCCTCAAATTCTGTCACATTTCATACCTCATCTCAGGCACTGATCTGACCACTATTGCCATTCCGACTTTCTCAATATGAAAACTAGTATCTCATGAAAGAAGGGACAGATCTTACCATTAAGTCCTTTATATTTGTCTGGACAAGCATTTTGTCATACCTGTTTCTCCACACTATATTCAAAAGCCATTTTGTTCTAATTTAAAAGCTTGTGTCCGTATTTATCACCACCGTTGTCTCTTTTCTTGCGTTCTTTGTTTATTTCATTATTCCACACATATGTCTTAAAAACCCTTCCCAACTTGTGATTTTGAGTTGACCTACCTCATCAGCCTAGTTATTTTGTCTGATGTTTCCAGGTAGAAGCCCCCATAATTCCCACCATTGGCAAATCTAACTATGGCTAACAGGAGCTGTATGCCAAAGGCTTCTGATTAGTGTATTGGGGGAATTTTTGGTAAATTCCTCTTAGTCAGCAGAGTGTAAAGCTCCAAAAAAAAAAAAAAAAAAAGAAAAGAAAAAGAAAAAGCTGCAACACAGGAGAAACATGAAAGAGAATAGCTAAAGGTACCAACTTTTGTTCTCACTGTGGCTTTTACATTTTAAAAAATCATCCTTCAAGTAGTGTAAAGAGAAAATATATCTTTACTTACAGTTGTAATAACTTCAGTTACAATAAGAAGAATTTACCCTAAGGATCAAAAAAGGGATTGGATTGCTCAGTCTTCTGAGGGAAGGAAATCCATGTGACTGCATGACAGGAGAGGTTAGGAAGCATAATTTATGTGCCTGCTGAGGTAAAAAGAGAACAAACAAAATAAGAGAAACAACAGAAGCAAACAAAAACAGGAAATTGGACGGGGGGGGGCTTGCCTCAGGCCAGGATTTTGCTAATACTTTAGTGGCAATGCACAATCATGTTAGGCTGTGAAGTCCTCTTCTCGCTGAAACTCAGTGTTAGGTTGCATGCAAGATTGTGCCCCCCCTCCAGTGGAATCACCATTGCTTTCTCCTGCAATAGGCTTCCCCAACCTCTGACACCAGCTTACTGTCTTGGTGCATAGATGCTGGTATTCCTGATATTTGACCATGTGAGCTAGGACTGGGCAAAAGATGAAACCAGAAAAAGATGGGATTGGCCTGTTGTTCCACAGTGCTATGCATTTGCCAGATTGGCTCATGTTTTGAAATGGAGGCATTTCATGCGATTGTATCAGTAACCAGGACAGAAAAGCATCGTCCTGGCTGCTGTTCCTGCCTTCTGTCTTCTGATATCCCTCTCTCCCATCCTACCATAGCTTTCCCCATTTTGCCTGCCATCCCCTATCTGTCCTTCAGCGCTAAGGAACATTCCCTCTCCTCACTTAAGCATTTTGTAATGAGAGTAGCTTCATTTGATCGTTGGTCACTGGGAGGTTAAAAAGGTAAAGGTTCCCTACACATGTGTGATAGTCCTCACCGACTCTAGGGGCGGTTCTCATCTCAGTATTCAAGCCGAAGACCCAGTGTTGTGCAAGTCATAACAACATAAGAACATAAGAAGAGCCATGCTGGATCAGGAAAAAGGCCCATCTAGTCCTGCTTCCTGTATCTCACAGTGGCCCCACCAGATGCGTCTGGGAGTGCACGAGACTAGATATCTGTCTCTCTCTCTTTTTTTGAATAATTTTATTGGGTTTTTACGGAGGGAACAAAGGGGAAGGGTATGGGGGGGAAAAAGGGGGGATACAATTTTAAAATTTACATTGAATATGTCAAGCAAAATAAAAATAGTGATTTAACATATTGATAAATTGCCAAGTATTATCACAGTACTAATAGGTTTGTTACTTCTTGCCATCTTCCCCGAGATATCTCATCATAGTCTCCCTTTAAATAGCCGGAGAGTCTGTCGATTTCGATGCATTCTCTTATCTTTTCGTGGAGATTCTTCTCTGTTGGCACGTTTGGTTGTTTCCAGAATTTCGCATACAGTATCCTTGCAGCAACAATTACATGGTGAAGTACATATCTCTGATCATATGAAATATTTATATCTACTATATTTAATAAGAAAAGTTCTGGTCTAAGCTCTATCTTAATTTTCAGATATCTTTCTAAAAATAGTTTTACCATTTTCCAATATGCCTTTGCCTCTTTACATGTCCACCACATATGGTAAAAGGTACCACAATCATATTTACATTTCCAACATTTAGGTGAGCAATTGTACATCTTAGATAATCGGTGTGGTGAGAGATACCATCTATGGAACATCTTATAACAATTTTCCTTAAAAGAAATAGATTTAAAGATTTTAACTGTATTCCACAGAGAGTCCCATTTATTTAGATGGATAGAGTAACCAAAGTTTTCTGCCCATCTTATCATAGTATCTTTGACCAGTGTATCAATCATTTTTTCATTTAACAAAATACTATAAAATTTACTAAGAAGCTTGGAGTCGCCAGAGGAAAGTATTTTGTCAAGTGGAGTATCAATAGTCGTAAATCCCCCCTCTTTGGTAAGATCTTTGAAGTGTGAGTATATTTGTTGATACTTCCACCAATCTAAATTATAACCTTCTGATACTAATTTCCCTAATGGTTTCAATGAGAGGTCAGCATTCAGAAGGTGTCTATAAGTTAAAACATTTGGAATTTCACTTGTATGGGAGCTAATAATCGCTCCCAGCGGAGATAACCACAATGGTGCTTTGAAGTAGAGTTGTTTTTTAATCGATAACCATATTTTAACTAAGGCATTCCTTATCCAATGCTTTTTAAAGAGGGTAGGTATGTTACCCTTATACCACATGTAATGATGCCAGCCCTTGTCTAGGCCATAACTCTCAAGCTGCAATATTCTTTTATTTGTCATCAAAATCCAGTCTTTAATCCAGGTCATGGCAGCAGCCTTGTAGTATAACACTAAATTGGGAAGGGCAAAGCCACCAGTTTTGGTTCTATCCTGTAAGTAGACATTTTTAATCCTTGCTTTTTTCTTTTGTCATATAAATATACGTATACTTTTTTCCAGATCCGTAATGATCTTAAAGTTAGGTAATATAGGTAAAGATTGAAATAAGAAAAGCAGTTTAGGTAGAACATTCATTTTAACTGTAGCAATTCTGCCCATTAAGGATAACTGGAGTCTTGACCAGGTTTCCAAATCAGCTTTGATTGTTTTTATAACATTAACATAGTTATCTTTAAGTAAAGAGTTACAACGGTTAGATACAGTGATACCCAGGTATTTAACCTTACTAGCATGTTGGAAACCCGATTGATTTACCAGTTTTTCAATCATGGATGAAGTCATATTTTTAGTAAGCAACAGTGTTTTTTCTCTGTTTACCTTTAGTCCAGAGATTTTAGAGTAGGCCTCCAAAGTCTTTAGGAGTTCTAGAGAGGAGGTCTGAGGGTTCTCCATAATTACCAACAAATCATCTGCAAAGGCTTGTACCTTATAAACTTCTCCTTTGCTTTGTAGGCCTTGGATACCAGGAGTATTTCTTATAACATGAAGAAGTACCTCCAAGGTTAATATAAACAAGAGGGGAGAGAGAGAGGGCATCCTTGCCTGGTGCCTTTATATATATTGACTTTGTCTGTAAGGTGGCCATTGACTACAATCCTAGTATTTTGGGTGGAATAGATTTGTTCAATTGCTCACAGCATTCTATGGCCACACTGTAGATAATCTAACTGAGTTTTGAGTAAAGACCAGGATACGTTATCAAAAGCTTTCTCAGCATCAATGAATGTGAAAGCTACTTGCTTCTCAGGGTGGCATTCGTAATATTCCAACACATTGAGGAAAGTTCTAATGTTGGATTGAAGATGCCTTTTCGGAAGAAAGCCAGTCTGATCATGTGATATCAGAGAGGGTAGGATCGTCTGCCATCTATTAGCCAAAATAGTTGCAAAAATTTTGTAATCCACATTTAGAAGGGCAATTGGCCTGTAGTTCTGTATCAAATCTTTAGATTTCCCTTCTTTAGGAATCAATGTTGTATGTGATAATTTCCATGAATCTGGTATGTCTTCGCCTTCTAAAATGGATGTAAAAAGATTTTTCATATTTCCAGAGACTATCGCCGAGAATTTTTTGTAAAATTGAGCCGGTATTGAGTCAGGTCCAGGAGCCTTGTTCATTTTTTGATGATTGATAGCCTCTGTTATTTCCATCATTGTGATAGGAGCATTCGTCTGAGCTCTCTGTTCTTCAGTGAGTTTTGGGAAATTGGCTTGTTCGAGGTATTGAAAGATGGCATCTTTGTCGATCGTCTCTGGCTTGAATAAGTTCTGGTAATATGCCTCTATAATTTTTTGGATTTGTAGCTGCTCTGTCTGATTTTCCCCAGTTTTATCTTTGAGTGCTAATATAAGTTTTTGAGATTGTACCTTTTTTAACCTGTAGGCTAACCATCTGCCTGGTTTGTTTGCATTTTCCACAAAATTCAGTTTGGCCAACTTGATTTTGTGAGCTATATCTGCAGTCAGAATCAGATTTAGTTCATGCCTACAAGAAGCCAAATCTTTGTTCAGCTGCTCATTGCGGGGAATTAAGTCCGTTTCAAGCTTTTTCATCGTATTAAGAATGGATTCAGATTGCTTTTTCCTCTCTTTGTTCCATCTTGCCATATATTGGATAACAAACCCTCTAAAGTAGGGCTTTGAGGCATCCCACACCGTTTTCAGTGGTGTACCCTTGTTCAGGTTCATTTCAAAATATAAGTTCAAGTCTTTGGCTGCCTCTGAAATAAATTCTTTATCAGTCCACAGAGCTGAGTTGATTTTCCAGTGTCTGGGCTTACCCGAAGATTTCAGTGTCCATAAAATGGCATTATGATCAGATATTGTTCGGGGCAAGGTTTCTATATCCCTTGTATTTAGTAGAAGATCGGATGTGGCCCAGCACATATCTATACGGGAGAAAGAGGCATATTGTCTTGAATAAAAGGTGAAACCGTCTTTTAGTGGATTTTTCCTTCTCCAGATATCTTGAAGTTCTAAAATATCAGACATGTCCAGGAACGATTTGGGCAGTGTGGAAGATGAGATCTTGGGTTTTTTCCCTTTTGGTGTTTTCCTGTCTACAGATGGAATATGTACAGCATTGAAATCTCCCAATATTATTAACTGATGGTTTTCATATTGCAGCAGTTTCTGAGCCAGTTCTTCAAAGAAGGTTTGTCTTCCATGATTATCATTGGGAGCGTATATACCAACAATAATTGTTTCTTTAGATTGGATATTTGCCTGGACAAGGATCCATCTGCCTGATTCATCTTTTTCCAGAAGGGTTGGGGAGAGCTCTGGTTTAATATATAATGCCACCCCGTTTTGCTTCTTTTCTTTGTTTGATGTGGAAAATAAATTCCCCAATTTATTTTGGATTAAATATTGTTCATGCTTTCTCAATATATGGGTTTCCTGTAAACAGATAATTGAACATTGTTGTTTTTGGAGGAGATTAAAAGTCTTTCGACGCTTCTGTGGGGTGTTCAATCCATTAATATTCCATGTTAGGATTTTCTGAGCCATCTTGTTTTACTTCCAGCGATATTTCTTCTTCCCTGGTTTTGGCCTGAGATAGTGTTTTGGCCTGGCACCTCCCACTGCGCCACAAGAATCTTGATCATACTTTGAGGTCTCTTGTTTAGGGGTCTGGTTGTCTCAGCTGTCATCTTTGGTGGTGGTTTGAGTATCGGTCGTATCCTCATCTTCGGAAGAGGATGATGAAGAAGAGGAGGGAGAGTAGCCCAACTTCCCTGCATTTTTTTCGGCGAAGATTCTAGCTTTCTGGTGGGATTCGATTTTCTGTAATTTCCCTTCCCATTGGAAAGACAGACCTTGGGGGTAGAGCCACTTGTATCTTATATCATGCTTGAGCAGAAGTTTGGTAAGAAATATATATTCTTTTCGCAGTTGACGGACTTCCCAAGGGACATCTTTCAGTATTGTCACTTTAGATTTATTGATTTCCACCTCTTTGTCTCGGATAACCTTGAGGATACAATCTCGGGTGTATCTTCTGACAAGTTTGACTATTACCTCCGGGGGGAGTTTGTTTCTTCTGGTATAAGCTGTAGGTTGACGGTAAATCACGTCTACCTCACGAAGGAATTCTTCAATGGGTGCCTCAAGTAGGGTGGCCAGGCTTTCTCCAACTGTAGTATAGAGGTTTTCATCTTTATCAACAGTGAGATTTTGGATCCTTAAAATTTTGGAGGAGGCTTCGATTTCCTGCGTGAGAACCAGTCTGCTTGTTGATTCCATTGTGGCTTCAATTTCTCCTAGACGAAAGTCGGTAATGTTCATGTTTTCTTCCAACGCTTGTAAACGTCCACAAAAGGCTTCCATTTTAGTGTCCACATTCGAAAAACCCTCTTTCATTTCCGCTCTTAATTTAGAAAACCCAGTGCTCTGGTCTGATACCAGCTTGGCCTGGGTTAAATTCAACTGGTTGAGTGCATCTAGGATTTGGCTAGATTGACTTGATTGCTGGGACATGGTTGCTGGATGTGCCGGAGGGGTAGACTTTTTTTGTATAAATGGAGTTTTGCTCATTGCTGAAGGTTTGCAATACAAAAATTCTGCTGACCAAAAGAGTCCAGGTTGCAGCGTGGTGTATTTACTATATTGTGGTAGTAAAAAGATCAATTGCCTCTTCTCAAAAATATTACAGAGTCTCAGAGGGATTAACAAGAGCTTGTTTAATCATATTCAAGTTGGCTTGCTGCTTTCAAGAAATGTATGTGTAGTTGCATACATAGAAAGGTCCAGTAGATGGCGTGTTGTGCCCACTTTTAAGCCAACAGACTCCGAAAACCATATCAGGAGTGAAACGGATATTTTAGGGTTAATCTGCCTTTAACGAAGAAAGTGAAACTGCAGCCCTTCCGAGAGGCAGATAATGGCGAACAGGCGAAAGAAGTAATTAGAGAGAAGCAGATTTTCTTTTCGGTGAGTTTTGCTTGATTTATATTTTTGAAGGGGCTATCTGGTAAGAAGAAGCCACTCACGTGTTTGGAAGGGTAGAGGTAGCTCTATTTCCATCCGGATCTCCCAGGGTCTCAGCCGCACGAGAATTTCCCCAGGGGTTTCTACCCCTCACGAGGAGGGGGAACCGTACCTGAGTGCCCCGGATCGATTCTGGGATGTCTTCTGCTCCCAGCGGGTGGTCTTGAAGTGGAAACACCCTCTTGGGACCTGGGATACATTCGACGCTAGCCGGGCTGCTTTCAGCTAACGTCTTTGCTGCTCGCCGCCATCTTGCCGCTCCTAGATATCTGTCTCTTGATACCACTCCCCTGCATCTGGTCCTTGAAGTACCCTGGTTTTAAGCCTGGAGATTACACATCTCTGTTGTGGTTTGTAACCTGTGATGGACTTTTCCTCCAGGAATCTGTCCAATCCCCTTTTGAAAGCATCCAGGCTAGATGCCATCACCACATTCTGTGGCAGGGAGTTCCACAGACCAAATCCATGATCATGTGGCTGGCATGGCTGCAAAGAAACACTGTTTTACCTTCCCACTTTTTTACGACAGTACCAATTTACCTATTTACATTTACATGCTTTCGAACTGCTAGGTTGGCAGGAGCTGGGGTTATCAGTGGGACCTTGCTCCGCTGCATGGCACCCGGGATTCGAACCGCCGAGCTGCTGACTTTGCAGCTGACAGTTTTCGAAGCCTTAGTCCACTGTAACATGGGGTTAATTTGCAAGTCCAATTGCTGTGACCTTGTCTCAAAGGAAATCCTATTGTAAAACAGAAAGTATGTGAAACACAGGGAGCAAGTATCCTTTTAACATCTACTGTACCTTGTCACTCAGAGACAGAAAGTTCAGAGCCAAGAAGTCTTACGGAAGGATCCAGACTAGTGAACTGGGAAAAAACCAACATAAAAAGAAGAAATGAACAAAGATCAGGTTGTGTTTGTGTGTTTTGTCATTACAGTCATGACTGACCCTTTGTGACTCCACGTCCATGGAGTTTTCTTGGCAGAAATACTGGAGTGGTTTGCCAGTTCCTACTCCAGGCGCCTACAGCACCTGGTATTCCCTGTTAGTCTGAAGAAATTTCATGGGCTTTCACACAGTCTGAATTATATTTTAGGATGAAATGCACGAACCCTAATGAGAGACTAGGAAGATGCCTTTTCAATTGGTATGTACTGTTAGGCCACTTTGGACTTATCTAGTTGTATAAAATATTTTCCTAGAGGAAATGTCCATCACAGGTTACAAAGCATGATGGAGATGTGTAACCCCCAGGCTTAAAAACAGGGTACTTCAAGGACCAGATGAAGGGAGTGATATCAGGAGACAGACAACTAGTCTCATGCACTCCCAGATGCATTTGGTGGGGCCACTGTGACATACAGGAAACTGGACTAAATGGGCCCTTGGTATGATCTAGCATGGCTCTTCTTATGTTCTTACTGCTATCCTGCCTTTCTTCCCAAATCGACCCAAAGTGGTGACCCTGTGAATGAGTGACCTCCCAAATGTCCTGTCATTAGTTTCTTCAAATCTTGCAAACTTAAGGCCAAGGCTGTCTTTACCAAGTAAATGCATATCGTGAATGCCCTCTTTCTTGTTACCTTCCACGTTTCCTAGCATTATTATCTTTCTCAATGACTCTTGTCCTCCAGTGATTTCATGCCCGGGGATGTAGCTGTAAGCAAGCATACAAGGGATCAAGAAGTTCCTTCAATATTGCATGCTTTCCAGTACAGGTTTTATTCAATAAACGGACACCTTCCTATAAGATATACTCTATATTATGTCTGTGAAGATTCTCAGTCATCCAGGTGCGTTTAACTGGGAGTTGAGTCATGGCTACTGGACTTCTTTTTGAGAGATAGAAACGTTTCACTGTTCATCCAAACAGCTTCATCGGTCTGAATACAGCTGGTGCAAGGAGACCTTCTTATAGTCAGCTTGACCTCTTGTCCCCTGGTCTGATTGGCTCATAAGGTGAACAATAGCCTGAATCATTAGGGAGACATTAGTGTCCATGGCCTTAAGGTAAACAATGGCCTAAGGTGCTGAAACCCATCAAGAATGGGTTGTTAGCTGTGACCTGGTGGTGAAGGCTCCTTGATTTGCCTGGGTACTTTGGAAAGTACAGCCTGATAAGTAGCAGATAGACTATGCCGGAGCCCACCACCTCTGTTGAGGGAGGGATTTTCAGTGCTAACATGAATGGCTTCCCTTACTCCTCTCTCAAACCACCTCTCTTCTTTGTCTAATATGTCTACATCCTCATCTTTGAAAGAGTGGCCTTTGTCCTTCAAATGGAGGTGTACTGCTGATTCTGGTCCTGAGCTGTTACCCCTCCTATGTTGGGCCATTCTTCTGTTTAATGGCTGTTTAGTTTCTCCAATGTAGAGGTCTGAACACTCTTCACTGCATTGGACTGCATATACTATATTGCTCCTTTTATGGTTTGGTATCGGATCCTTTGGGTGGACAAGTCTCTGCCTTAGTGTTGATAGGGACGAGTGAACATGTCTCAAAATCAAACTTTATTATAAGCAGACCCAAATGTGTTAACAGGATACAAGGTCAGGTTAACCCAGCAAACTTGGAATCACAGCTGGGACTTGGCACAATATCTCACACCCGTGGGCGCCAATCTCTTACAGTACGTAAGACACCAGAGTACAGGAGACAAGATGGCCCATCGTCTAGGATTGTTGACATTATCTCATGGCACCAAAAGCGTCAGTTTGCTAAGAATAACATATGGCAGTTAGCCAGTAATAAGGAACCAACTTGAAATCAAACAAAATAGGGTCAAGTCATTCTAGTGTTTGTAGCCAGATGGCCATAGACCAACATAAACAAGCACGTGTATGCGTACTAAATACGTCAACACACCATGCAAAAGAGTATAAAAACCACTGAAAGCCATCACTCCTTGGTCCAGGGCAGCAAGGCCGTCTGGCCATGCTGCACCCAGGATCCTTGAGCTAACCCATTTTCTGTACTGTATTGTTCTGTGTTGTATCTCTATCTGTCTCTAATAAACCTTTTGCTATATAACTAACTCAGTGTGGCAATTTTGATGAACCACCAATGATGTATTGAAAATTTATATTGGTGCATTGGCTACTTACAAAGAAAACAACAAATAACAATTTTTAGCTTAATTTTATTCTTATCAGATGGTGCATTGGCCGGGAAAAAGCATGATGGATTTATAGGGGGAAAAAATAGGGCATATGCAAAGTTGCAGAAGGTCTGTGTAAGTGAAAATGATTGTGTTGCGAAATGTTGTGTTTTTTGATAAACATCTAAGTGGGAAGACAAGTTGGCAAGATACCATGAATTGTTTAAAAAAATATATAGTCCACACTAGCTTTCAATTTGCTTAAAGTGATAAAAAAAAAACAATGTTTAAGGGAAAACAGCATTGCTTGATTGGCACAGCAACAAGCAGTCAGCCTTTTCCATCAGATATGGGAACTTATTTTATTCTGCATTAGCCTATAAAATATTCTGCAGTGCCTATAAAACATTCTGCTTCTTTGTGTTTTGTGTTCATGTTTAGCCATCATAACTGTTAATTTACCTAGAAAATGTGTTAAGTCAAACTACTATTTAGAAAATTTAATATTTAGTGCTCTTTCATCTTGTCTGCTGTTTGTTTCTCTGTTTTGTTCTTTGAACCTGCCTTAGCTGGCTCACTGTAATTTTAATCAATTGCCCTATGCTCATCAATTAGTGTTGTTCTATAAATGAGGCAAGTAAATTTAATTTGTATAAGGCTTTCGTTGTGACATGCCCTAGAAATGGAAGAAGTTCATTTGAGTATTGACTTTTAGTAGAAACCTTTGTTAGGATGCCATCCTGAAGATTTAAAACTTAGTGTTCTATTATTAATAACAATATGAAAATCACCTACTGACATCTTGAGGAAAAATGAAGAATAGCTATGCTAATGTCCTGTTTTTGTGTTTCAAATAAGGTTTCAGAAATTATGTTTCAGATATTTTAAAAGTGTAAATTTTGCTATTGCCCCCACTGTGCACTGTGAAAAAGATCTGTTTCAGATCATGCTGACAACCTATACAGCTGTCTCTGTGCTAGTCATCTTTCCTAGGTCCACCCTCTCATTGCAAAGCTGTACAGAAACACCTTTGGTTTTTGGCTGCTCCAACTTCTGAGACTCTGCCTACTCCTGATGAGTCCTGCCTGAGTTCAACTGCCTCTGTGCCGCTTCCTAATCTACGTCGGAAGGAACATCAAGTCTGACAGCTGCTTCGTGTGGGTTTTCCTCATCTTGACAGCCCCTGGTCTCACCGTTCCTGCCCGTTCCTGTGGCCGTATCAGCCCCATCCTTCAAATGGAGTGATACTGAACGCCTTTATCATCATCTGCAGCCGTCTAGCTGTCTCAGCTGAAGCAAAACAACGAACTGGTTGCACAGTCATGGAAGCAAATAAGGCACTTTAAAGAGACTGTCTTAATCTGCAATTGTTTTGTTCCAATTACGGCAGTGTTTCTTCATTTAAGACTCATCCTGAACTGTTATAATGGCAGCAAACTTCACCACCATTACCACAGACTGCCAGTGTGTCTTTTACAGGTCCCTTTTAGCAGATCTACCTGTTTATTTTTGCAGCCAACATAACCCAGCACCTTTGCAGTCATCTACAACTGATGTTTAGAAGCAATTACTATTTTGAAGCATACTGTATGTTCTGTATCTGTAATTCTAGTAGCCTTACTGAATTCTGTTATGTGCTACCTTTGCTATCATATCCCTTACCTTACCTTTGTATTGTATAACTTTCTCTGTGTCAACTGAACTTCTGTCATTTACAAGAAGGGTATCCACATATTTGTTCATTTGTTTAGCAGTCAAAGGAACAGAAAGCACTTGTTTTTCCAATTGTTTTTCCAAACCTAATGGGCCCTATAACCCAACATATCATCAATGGTGTCAATCAACATATTTTACAGAATAGTTGCCCTCCAAATTCAATTTATCAAAGTTTCATTTTAACTGATGCCTATAGCCCTCCTATTCAACCTTATGGTATATATGTATTGTCCATGCCCTCCTGATTCCCTTATGCCAATCTATTATTCAGTTTAAAATGGTTTGCAGAAATAAGCCACTCCAGTTATTGAACACACAAGAGTTTGATTTATGCCCCTGGTTTGATCCTCATTCAAAATATCCTGGGTCTCTGCTTCACCTTACAATTCAAACAGCAGAGCACCCCACTGTCAACCAAATGCCACCTTCTAAGGAAACTTTAAATGAATTTGTGTTATGATTTTAATGTATGCTGGAAAAAATATGGGGGAAGTTGTGATTATACAAATTGCAATTTTTGGTCCTAAGCAAACAAGACCTCCTTACTGTTAAGAAAAAGCATTATGTCACCTCAAGTAAATCAGCTATTAGATTACACCTACCCACAAAGAAAATAGATACACCTAGATACATGTCAGAATAGTAAGGTCCCTTCATTTACTCATTCATAAATGTAGATAATACCTATACTGTTATAACTATACAAGAGACATACAATCAATCAGGTCCATGACAAATAAAACATAGTAAAGCAACGTAGTTAAAGTAAAATGGCTGCTGGAAGGTCTTAAATCATCCAGCAGACAAAAGGCTTAAGCAATTGAGTGTTATACTTCTTAGCATTAGTTTCAAAAATAGTTTTTATTCAACTTTTTTCAACTTTCGCGAAGAGAAAATGGAGGACTGATAGGGAGGAGTGAACATGTCTCAAAATCAAAATATATTATAAGCAGACGCAAATGTGTTAACAGGATACAAGGTCAGGTTAACCCAGCAAACTTGGAATCACAGCTGGGACTTGGCACAATATCTCACACCTGTGGGCTCCAATCTCTTACAGTACGTAAGACACCAGAGTACAGGAGACAAGATGGCCCATCGTCTAGGATTGTTGACATTATCTCATGGCACCAAAAGCGTCAGTTTGCTAAGAATAACATATGGCAGTAAGGAACCAGCTTGAAATCAAACAAAAAGTCATTCTAGTGTTTGTAGCCAGATGGCCATAGACCAACATAAACAAGCACGTGTATGCGTACTAAATACATCAACACACCATGCAAAAGAGTATAAAAACCACTGAAAGCCATCACTCCTTGGTCCAGGGCAGCAAGGCCGTCTGGCCATGCTGCACCCAGGATCCTTGAGCTAACCCATTTTCTGTACTGTATTGTTCTGTGTTGTATCTCTGTCTGTCTCTAATAAACCTTTTGCTATATAACTAACTCAGCGTGGCAATTTTGATGAACCACCAATGATGTATTGAAAATTTATATTGGTGCATTGGCTACTTACAAAGAAAACAACAAATAACAATTTTTAGCTTAATTTTATTCTTATCAGTGTGTTCATGGGTTTGAAATAAACAGGGATGTGGTGTTTGCCAAAAATCCTTTTAAGCTTCTCCGACACTCCCGCCATGTAAGGAATGACCAGGTTCTTCCGTCGGGTCTGGGTCTCAGACTGATCCCTTGTTCTTCTGGGATGGCCCACTGCTTTGTTGAAGGCCCACCTTGGATATCCACAGGGAAGCCATTCATGTTAGCATTGAAAATCCCTCCCTCAACAGAGGTGGTGGGCTCCGGCATAGTCTATCTGCTACTTATCAGGCTGTACTTTCCAAAGTACCCAGGCAAATCAAGGAGCCTTCACCACCAGGTCACAGCTAAGGACCCATTCTTGATGGGTTTCAGCATCTTAGGCCATTGTTTACCTTAAGGCCATGGACACTAATGTCTCCCTAACGATTCAGGCTATTGTTCATCTTGTGAGCTAATCAGACCAGGGGACAAGAGGTCAAGCTGACTATAAGAAGGTCTCCTTGCACCAGCTGTATTCAGACCGATGAAGCTGTTTGGATGAACAGCGAAACGTTTCTATCTCTCAAAAAGAAGTCCAGTAGCCATGACTCAACTCCCAGTTACTCTATATTATATGTGTTTTTCTGGTTTTATTTATTTATTTATTTAAATTAATAAGGCACACACAACACAAGCTATCAAATGTGCCTTCTGGGAAACCAAGAGCTCGCTTTTTCATTTCAATACTGCCTCAAGGAAAATATCTTGAAGCATGACAATACCCCTTCAGTTGTATACATATCTGGCCCTCCTGCCTCGTCATGAAACCAAAATGAAAGGAGACAAGAAGGGGCTATGGGGAAGCAAACTGCTGCAGCATTTTAAAGATGACCCCTTCCTTTCGGTTGTGGGCTTTTGTGGGTCCAAACTCATTATTACCTCATACCCCACGCTTTTACTGACTTTACAGTGGTACCTTGTATAAATGAATTAATTTGTTCCAAATGAAATTATGTTAAGCAAATTTTCCTTTATACAGAGTTCCCATAGGAATGCATTGAAAACAGAGTAATCCCATTTTTATGTTGTACGGATTCACCCCATAGGCGATTATGTTAAGCAAATTTCCCCTATCTCCATGATTTTTTTTTTTAATTTAATAATTTTATTGGGTTTTTGAGGGGGGAATGGAAAGGGGAAGATGTGGAGAAGGGGGGGGGATACAGTATAAAATTTCATTGAATATATCAAGCCAAAAGTAACGATTTGACTTATTTACAAATCACCACATAATATCACATCTAGTAGGTTTGTTACTTCTTGCCATCTTTTCCTATCTCCATAATTTTTATGTTGTACAAATTTTATGTTATTAAAACGGTTTGTTATACAAGGGTCCACTGTACTGTCTTTACTGTTTGCTCTCGTGTTTTATTTGCTTTTGCATTACTGGATCAACTTGCATGGGTTTCCTATGTTGTGAACCGCCCAGAGTTCAACTGGAAAGTCGGGCGGCATATAAATATAAATAAATAAATTCATTTCTTCAGAGACACAAGGACTGCAAACGCTTATTTCGACACTCCGCGCGTCTGAAGGAGCGGGTGTTTTTCCCTTTTCTTTTCTCGACCCCCAACCCCTTGGATGCTGCCCGCCTGCAGCAGCCAGAGGCACACGACCGGGTTTTGCCCTATGAGGCGCGGGGACGTCCCTTTCCCAAGACCCAACCCTGGGCAGGCGGACGAATAGTGGCCCGGCGAGGCGCGCGTCCTCCTGAAGGGACAACCTTCCGAAGCAGGCCCGCGGATTGGTCACGGGAGCGGTGACGACAGAGGAGGTGGGGAGAGGGGACGCTCGCCATTGGCCGGGAGGCGGCCAAGGGACGCCAATCGGAAAGGAGAGCGCCGGCCGCTGCAAAGAATGGAGTCGCAACAACCTCTTGAGTCGGACTCGGGCGTGGACGAGTCGCTGGTCGCGCCGCTGCTGGAGCTGGGCATCCCCGAGGCGGCGGCGCGGCGGGTGCGTGCGTGCGTGCAGGGGGTTGTTGCCTTCGCGCAGGGCGGCGGCGGCGGGCAGGGCTGGCGGGGCGACCCGGGGCGGCGGCGGATGTGGGCCGCGTTTTCCACGCGTGGAACGGACGTGGGTCCCTGATTTCTCGCGGTTCTCTCTCCCCCCTCGCAGGCTCTGGCGCTGACCGGGGGCCGCTCCGCGGAAGCGGCGGCGCAGCTTTATTTCAGTAGCGGTCTCGATTCCCAGGTACCTGCCGGATTCCTCCTCCTCCTCCTCCTCCTCCGTTTCCTTTGGCTCGGGTTTGTGGCCTAACTTCATCCCTTGGCCATGCCCAGTCTTCCAGCCCGGGGCTTGCAAAATGCCCCCTCTCCGCCAAGGTTTTTGTAGTGGAGAGCATTTCTGAGCATGTGAAGAGTGCCACCCCTCGCCCCAGAAACGGTGGAATTAGGGAGCAAAGCATCCGTCTTTGAGGGCTTGGGTAACCCAAGTGGCGGCAATTTACTGGACCGAACCCGGGTGCTTGAAACGGTAGACTGCACCGGCCCGTGGAACAAATGAGGATTTGGTGAGTGGGCTACTCCATAAGTTTCATTGATTCAAATGGGGCCCCTGCAACTGCGACTAAGGAGACTTGGAGTTAAGAGTAGGCCCGTTTGAAACAAAGGAATTTATGCTGCAGTTGACGCACCAAATCCTCATTCATTCAATGGGCCTTCTCTAGTTCAGTTTGCTACACTGTGGCAGAGGATTTGGGCTTGGCCATTAGAAGCTAGGAGCCACATACAGATGATTCTTATTTATTTATTATTAAATGGATGATGAATGGATTATTATATTAATCTGTACTGTCAGGTGGCCTCTGACTTAGATGAGTGAGTAGTACAAAGGGGAAAAAAAGTCATAGGTAAAGTGTGTTGAAAAGAAATAATCCACCTTAAAAGTTTACCATCATCCTCCAACCCATACGTGGCAATCTGATGCCACTTTCCCACCGTCCTGCCCTGATGTAACTTAACAGTAGCACTTGTAGCCTAGGGAACTTTTGGTCTCCCAGCATTTCCCTACTACATCTAACTGCTCTAGCAGAGAAATAAAACAGGCCAGACCCTAAACCAGTGATGGCGAACCTTTTAGAGACCGAGTGCCCAAACTGTGATTCAAAACCTACTAATTTTTTCACAAAGTGCCAATGCAGCCATTTAACCTGAGTACAAGTGGCTGTGAAGGGGCGATGTCGGGTGCCCACAGAAAGGGCTCCGAGTGCCACCCCATTGTGAGATGCAGGAAGCTGGACTAGATGGGCCTTTGGCCTGATCCAGCAGGCTCTTATATTCTTTTTTTTTTTTCTTTTTTTTTTAATTTTATTTCGCATAATATATACAAACAAAATTCAACAATATTAAGGGTCACATTAAACTGTTAACACAAACCAGAGAACCAATCCTGTCCCCTTATCTATTGCTAATACAGAGGTATTGGTGATTCCACCCTTAAACAGCCATCTGCAATACTTCCAGATTTAGTGTCACTTTTTAAACGTCTTTATAACTATTTTGCCCCTTGTTCATTTATCTGCTTCTGGGCCCAACTGTATATCATCTTCCAGCTCTCCTTTACAAAATGCCTTGGGTGGTCTCGCAGCGCCTCTGAGAGCATATCCAGTTCTGCAATGTCCAGTAACTTTTTCAAGAGTTCAGCCTTAGTTGGTATTTCAGTTATTTTCCATTTCTGGGCCCAGAGCAGTCTAGCTGCCGTATATATGTACAAGAGAATATATTTTATTTTTTTATCAGTAATCTCTGGCATTATATTCAACAGTAACGTTTCCGGTCTGAAATTTAATTTAATTTGTACAATTTCTTGTGCCACTTTCCAAGTCTGCCGCCAGAACATCTGA
>JAHTLZ010000863.1:0-11925 GCA_023846285.1 Phrynocephalus versicolor
GTGCAAATGCCGGTTTCTAAGGGCCTCACTCCTACTCATCAAGCTCCTGGGCTCCTTTGGCCACACAGATCAATAAACCTGCAGGCTGGGGGCATCCAGGGCTGCTCCTAGCTTGGTGGCTCTCATCAAGAAGGTGAAGTGGGAGACAAGAGCAAATGGCATTCAAGACAGAAGGGTGGGACTCTGCTGGGGGCTGGGGGATGCCCTGTATTTTCAGAGTAAGAAAGCCAACATTTTAAAAAAATTACTGGTATTACTATTATTTTTACAAGGACATTTGTGAGTCATGGAGAAATGACCTGTTTTGTTTTCTTCTTGCTCCATCAGCAATTAACCTGATTTTCCTACATTGCTTTTCTTCTTACAAAGGTGTATTTTATTCCTGGCCTCACTATAATGGAATCCAGACTCTATGCAGAGGCTACGAAGGCAGCCACGAGGGTTTAACAATTCTGTGCATATGTGTGCATGCTTGTGTGTGAGAGAAAAAAAAAAGAGGAAGACAGAGAGAGTTAGTAGTGTTGTTGCTGATGGTGGTGATGAGGGGGAAAGACAATCATTTTGCCATGAATGTCTCAGATGGTTCAGTCTGTGTGCTACATCTAACATCTTCCCACTCTTGTCACTTCTTTTGTTATTTAGAAACCTTTATGGTACAGTACCACCATTTATGTTACAAGTGTGTATCCACGGGGAAGGAGGTGGCTGCAGTTCAGTGACAGCTATCTGTTATTTGCACAGTACAACAGCAATCAAATATCCCAAGACAAAAGCGCAAAAGTTCTAGCTGCCTAGTTCTACAGCTGCCTATAAAAATACCCCAGTTGGACTGGCTTTTGCACTGGTATGTCGTTCAGTCACAAAGTAATGATTTTGGAGCCTACACATCTCATTACTCTTTGGACAACCAGTATCTTCCATCACTTAAAACATTAGACAGATTGAAATAGATAAACCACGTTCCAATATTTCAGTGGGATCCACTGTGGAGCCATAGAAATGGAGGCAGGGCTGTTTACACAAGAATGAACTATGTGGAAGTTGAGTCATGGCAACTGGACTTCTTTTCTTGAGAGACTGAAACATTTCGCTGCTCATCCAAAGGCTTTGTCAGTCTGAGGAAAGCTAGTTGTGAGTCCTTCATTTTATAGAATTGAGTACACCTCCACTTGAAGGACAAAGGGCACTCATTCAAATATGAAGATGTACACATATTAGACAGAGAAGATAGGTGGTTTGAGAGAGGGGTCAGGGAAGCCATTCATGTGAGTATTGAAAACCCCTCTCTCAACAGAGTTGGGGGGCTCAGGCACAGTCTATCTGCCACTTGTCAGGCAGTGATTTCAACAATATGCAGACAAATCAAAAATATTTCATGCCTCCACCACCAAGGCATACTAATAACCCATACTTTATGGGTTTCAGCACCTTAGGCCATTGTCCACCTAATGGCCTATTGAGACTATTGTCAACCTAACAAGCGTATTTCAGACCAGGGTGACATGAAGTCAAAGTGAACTATAAAATGGAGTACTAGCAACTACCTTTCCTCAGACCAACGAAGCTGTTTGGACGAGCAGTGAAACGTTTCAATCTCTCAAAAAAAGAAGTCCAGTTGCCATGACTCAACTTTCAGATAAACTCACCTGGATGGCTGAGAATCTTCACAAACAAAGAGTATACTATAATTTGTCTTGTTGGGGAAAGTGTACAGATGCATTTGTGCCCCTTCGGTACAGCAGGAGAACCCAATCTTTTGGGGAAGGACATTGTGTTGGGTTATTGTGGGTATTGGCATTTCACATCTTATGGTGCTTCTACCCATTACTGATACCAGTAACCCTGTCAGGGCATGGTTATTGAGTCCACCTATAAAAGGAAAGGTGGCCTATAAATAAGAAAATTAAACAAACAAATACCAAAAGGAAACACTTCGTCAGGGCCTTCTCACTCTTGATAGCAGCCCTGCCACCCTAGTTTTTAGTTGTGTTGCTGAATGTTCTTAACCATCAATACTGAATATGTTATTTCAAGAGATGGTATATGTTTCCATAGAAAATGTGGAACATTTCACTGTCCCACTTAAGCATCAACCGCAAGGATTTTTAAAACTTCTATCATCTGCTCCAGAAAAGAGAAGGTCTCACTTCCCTTTTGTGCAGCCCAGAGAAGGAATTAACAATGCCCATCTTTAGCCTTAAGCTAGTCATTGGCTGCTGGTAGGTTTTCTTTCCTGACAAAACATTGGTCTCGTGCCAGAGTGCTTTTTATTTTTAAAATCAGCGATAGTGAACTGTGAAATAAAGTGTTATCTGAGACACAGTTTCATGTCTTGATTCCAAATTCAGAAGGCAAGCAAACTCACCTAAAGAACTACGTTGTGACCCAGTTTGCCCCTGACTCTAAACTATATGGAAGAATGCTAAATACTTGTGTCCATCTATGTGGGTCCCTGTTGCCCCAGGTTACTGGTGAGACACCAAGGTGCAATATAATTCAGAGACACAGAAATCAAGGCAAAATTTCCCATCTTGCTAACATCTGCACTCTGCAGCAATTCCATTTCTATTCCAGAAATCCTCGATTCATTTAACACCAGCAAGGGTATCCTCCTTCTCAAATAGTACTCAAACAGGCTTCAGTCCCATCACAGATATTGTACTAGGCCATCATATGTACATTCTTAAGAAGCAAAGGAACTGTTATGTACAGATAACAAAGGTGAAGTCAAAACTGATATCTGAATATCATGCTAAACTAGAGTTGGAGAACCATTGGCCTTCATTTCCCACTAGCTCTCCCAACAGTAAGAGATGCTGGAAACTAGTGGCCAAAATATCTGGAGGACCAAATTTATCTGCTAAACAATGGCCCATTCCTTTCCCTCTTTCTCTCTGTTGTGGATGATAGTGTGAAATCTGCAAGTGCTTTGGTTCAGGAAAGTCCAGTAGCTAGGTTGGTGATAAGCCAAGCGAACAGCCAAATAATCTTTCCAGTCCAACTGCAGGGAGGCAGCAGGAATGAAGCCCAGACAAACAGACAACCTCAGTAACCACTGTTTGCCACCAGCAGGAAAACACAGAGACTCCAAGAAAGATATTTATAGCATTTATCTCCTTTGCCTTCAGGTGCCTTTGATCTGCAATCAAGATCCTTTAAAAGGTATAGGTATGCTTGGGTGTGTTTTCTCTTCTTCTATACAGCAATGCTGCTTTGATCTGGGGAGGTCCAGGCTTTCTTCAAACCTAGAAGACAGCCTGGCATCCTGAGGGAATGCTCCTGGGGGTGCTGGATGTGATGGTGTTTCCTCTGACTTACAAGTTGAAGATTCCTCCTCTTCAGAAGAGGGGGAATTCAACTGGGTTAAGTATGACAGTGTCAGTGAAAGGCAGTGAAAGGCAAAGGAAGCTTGTATTCTTCTCCTTATTGGCCACAACCTAACATGGCATATCTAAGCCTAGAATTGTGGTTAGTTTTAAACCATGTTTAGTTTGAGCCATCCAGTCTTGCATGACACGAATACAAGTTATGAATAACTTTAGGTGACAAGATTAGCCAGAGATGGTTAGCCAGTGATAGTTAGTCAACAGCAACCAGTTCTGAATCCTCAGAGAGAAGGAGAGGGTGAGGGCAGTGGTACCAATGGGCGTCTGAGCTTCTTCACAGCTTTCTAAACTGTATTTTAACATGCCTTCCAAGGACAGCTAAGGTAAAGGAAGAATGTAACTCCAATGTTTGACTCTCTACAGAAGAAAAATTGTCTAGACATTTTCTATGAGGACACATTATTGCATTAAGGATGCTAATAAAATATGAGTATTCCTGAAATTCTAATGTCTAGTTGGATATCCATTGTAAAATAAATGTGGCAGGATGCAATTATAACAATGAATTTCAATTTAAAAAGAATATTTTGCAGATTTCTGTACAGAGATAATGTATACATTAACGTTATAGGGATTGTTTCATTCTGGACATCTTTCTTGGCCTACAAGTGGCTTGTCCTCTTTAATTATTTCTGTACTATTCAAATTACAGAAAAGCAAATGAAATATCAGAATGCTGCAGATTAGGTTGTACTGTACATTTATTACTTCTGCAGTGAGAACATTTGCATGATATTTAGACACATTGCCAACCCAAGGAAAGCTCGTTTTCCCTATTTTAGGGATGCCTCCTGAGGCATGAACAGGTAAAAAACCAGTGTGCTATGGAAGCATACTCATGTAGCTCTCCTTATAAACCTGTATTCAGCAAAGAAAGCATAGCAGTGATGGTCATGCATTAAGCATTTGGCTTCTCTCTGTTTTAATTATTAATTTCACAGTACTTGTGTGACCAGTCTTAACCTATTTTAACATTTAACATTTTAGCACCACCAGGTGTTGTTTTCTTAGATGGCATGCCTCACAGAGTACAAAATTGTATTATCATTGTTGTTGTTGTTGTTGATAAATGTGACAAAGATTTTTGGGAGGTATCTGATTTTAAAATTAAACATTTGCTCTGCATGCTGGGAATACAACCCAATGGCTTGTCTGCGATGTTAGGTAAGCCAAAACAGATCCAAGAGGTGGCACAAGATGCTTAACCATGAAATAGCCCAGTGGTGGTGAACCTTTGGCACTCCAGATGTTTTGGACCACAGCTCCCAGAATTCCAAGCCTGTATTGCCAATGACAAAGGAGTCTGGGAGTTGTGGTCCAAAACATCTGGAGTGCCAAAGGTTCTCCACCACTGACATAGCCTAATGAAGTCATAATGACTAACTTGTGGAACCTTCTGCAACAACTTGTATGATAGTGCAATGGTGCACCAAAAATTGTGGAATTCTTGGACCACAGCTGTCAGAAGCAGAGAAAACACATTCAGCTGAACACTCCAAAAAGTAGAAAGCAGGATTTCCGAAGTAGGCAACGTTCTCTGTTATTAGAATAGTGGATATAATGCAATGATGTTTTGCTGTTGTTCATCTTTCAGGAACTGGCCAAAAAGAAGAGTTCCCCTGTTTCCAAAACCAGCTGGTGTATAACACACTGCAATGGTGTTTGTGGGAGAGCTGCTTCTGGATGTTGGAGGGTTTTTTATGGGGTATATACTTGTGAATTCCTTGTTCATTTCCAGTTTGTGTGTTTTGCATGTTTTCTGAGTTATGTGTTTCTCACATATGAGATTATGTAACTATGATGTGTTGTGTGGTTTTCTGAGTCTCTGTCTGCCTGTCTCTCTCTGTGTAGTTTGTGATTTGACTGTGGACTGATGACATTGTTCTTTATATCATGCTGTGTGTTTTGTGTTCAGAGGCTCGGATTTATACAGGTGGAATATATGTTTTGCTCAAATATTTTCACTTTTTGTTTTTGGCTTTTCAGGTTTCATGCTTGTACAGCCCTGAAGGGCTACTACGGGATGTGTGATTTACTTGCATTTTCTAACCAGATTATTTATTCTCAGTATAAAAACAATGGGGTTGGCATTTTGGAGTTAGACTGCATTGCAGCAGTTTTCCCTTCTTTAGATTTGTATTCAGTTGAGGCAGAAAGACAGATATTGTGAAACAAATGTATGTGAAACAAATGTATTGGTTGAAGTAATATATGTTTTATTGCACATATATCAAAAGACAGCAGTGTTATGACTTGCCACATAGGTTTCTATCGTGTGCAAGTAACAACTGCATTTGATGTGTCCTTACACAGTGAACTGGAAGGCCAGAATCCTGTTCAAAATCACAGAGTTTGGAGGACCATTCAATCTCTGGCTCACATAAGAACATTAGAAGAGCCATGCTGGATCAGGCCAAAGGCCCATCTAGTCCAGCTTCCTGTATCTCACAGTGGCCCCACCAAATATGTCTGGGAGCGCATGAGACTAGATTTCTGTCTCCTGATACCACTCCCCCCGCATCTGGCCCTTGAAGTATCCTGGTTTTAAGCCTGGAGATTTGTAACCTGTGATGGACTTTTCCTCCAGGAATCTGTCCAATCCCCTTTTGAAGGCATCCAGGCCAGATGCCATCACCACATCCTGTGGCAGGGAGTTCCATAGAGTAACAACGCACTGGGATAAAAAAAAATTCCTTTGTCTGTTCTCACTCTCCCAACCTTCAATTTGAGTAGATGTCCCCTAGTTCTGTTATTTTTGAGAGGGAGAAGAGCATCCCTCTGTCCACTTTTCTCATACCCTGAATTATTTTGTACATCTCAATCATATCTCCCCCACCCCCCTTAGGTGCCTTTTTTTCCAGACTAAAGAGAGATAGGTAGGATATCTCTCAATGCCATTTTTGGGGGATCATAAGCAGGTGGAGACATCTGCTTGGGCATACCCTGAAGCAAATGGTGAGCTACTGTGTGAGACAGAATGCTGGACTGGATGGGTTGTGGCCTGTTCCAGCAAGGCTGTTCTTATGTTCTCATGTGGTGTTCTAAATACTGTAGCCTTTCTTCATAAGGGAGGTGTCCCAGCCCAGTAATCATTTTAGTCATTCTCTTCTGCACCTTTTCCAGTTTCACTAGACGTTTTTGAGATGCATTGACCAGAACTGTATGCAATATTCCAGGTGTGGCCTTACTATCATTTTGTACAATGAGTTATAATGTTGGCTGTTTTATTTTCAATACCTTTTTTTTTTTGCTTGCGAATGGTGGGCAAACCACCAACCCATTGATCTTTGCCCAGCCAGGGAGGCTGGCAAGGGAAGCGGCAGTGGCAATCTGCCACCACTGCTTGCCTAACAAACTGCCCAGGCTGTGCAACGATGCATCAGTCACTGTGATCTTCTCCCAGCCCGGGCACTTTGCAAGGGAAGCACTTATCTCTGGGTAAGCGCTTACCTTTGCTTACCTCTGAGCTGGCCAAAGATCGATTGGTCCAGCCCAGAGGTAAGCAAAGATAAGCCCTTAACCAGAGGTAAAGCGCTTACAAGGAGGTAGAACACTTACCTGGAGGTAAGCGCTTCCCTTGCAAGGTGCCCGGGCTGAGCGAAGGTCCATTGGTCTGTGCTCTGCCCAACACTTTGTTGGGCAGAGCAGGGACTCCTCCTCTTCACCTAAATCTTGGTGCAGAGACCCAGGCAAAGAGGAGGTGGCTGCCCGCTCAATCACCAGCAGCCAAAGGCTCCTCCATGCAGCCGAGACAGACACCTGATTTTGACAGCTCTGATCTGTCAGCTCTCTGTCGGCTGCAGGGTAAACAGCCTTCAGCTGTCCCTTGATTGAGGGGGTTTTATACAGCCTTCCCATAGAAATGCATTGAAAACCTATCGTCCATTCCTTCCGGAATGGAATAATTGATTTTTCAATGCATTCCTATGGGAAACCACTGTTCGACTTACAAATTGACTTCCAAAGATGCCTTTGGAACAGATTAATCACGTAAGTTGAGGTACCACTGTATTTGCACCAAGGTTCATGGTATATTCAGCACTGGAAAAAATGCTGTGGCGCCCTTTCCCTTCATTGATGGTATAAGTATGTGAGATGCCTGGTTTCTTCTATCTCTAGAGAATCTAAATTTTCCTCCTAGTTTCTCAGTGAGAATTCCCTCTGATCTATCATGCTGAAAGATTCGGCAAGAAGCACCTCTTAAGCATACCAGTGTGCTTTTTGTCTTCAAAATGTCAGATTTGTGAGCTTTAAAAAACTGGGGACTTGACCTCGTTCCATTTACCTTGCAATGCGTACTTTTGAATAGGCCTGGTGGACAATATATTTATTGCAAACTGTAACCTTTCTGAGTGTATGAAGGACTAGGAAGAGATGCCTCTCACAGCAGGGCTTTCATGGGCATATTATGGTCATCATTATGATCCACTTACCATCATAATTATCTGAAATTATTTTTTCCTTTCCAGGAATTAATTAAGTAAACAGATTGATGGGAGATGAAGGTGTCAGTCAAGTAGGCACCAGTGCTGCCATGCTGATCTCAAGCTGGTAGGACAAATATAGTAATTAACCAATAGATTGTGCAAATTAAAAGCTAAACGATGACTCACTGAGAGAGTGAGTTGAGAGCTTTTATTTGCATGTGTAGGTGTCACAAAGTTTCTCCCTTATGTTACTCCAAAATATACTGCTTCTGCAGACTTTACACACCTATTTCAGTATCATCAGGGAGTGACAGGGCATTTACTGAAGAGCAATAAACTCTTGGCTGAATATTTTTGTGATGAATGGCTGTCTTGAATATTTTGATTTTTAGTTTATCATTATACCATGTCAGGCATGAATATGTGTACTTACCTTTTTTTTGAAGATGTTTGTCCTTATTCATTACATTTTTTTTCTGGCTGATGGTTCTTTCTCCATCTCAGAGTGATTCTAGCCAGATTTGAACTGTTTAATGAATATCTGGGCTTTACAGTGTTGTGCAGTAAATCTTATATAGGGATGTATACCACTACAGAATGAGGGCCATGCATTGCAATAGATCAGCTAGTATCACTGATGAGCATGCAATTTTCTGAACTGGTGGCATCAATGACTAGAGATCCCATTGACAATATAATGGTGTCATTGAGTACTTTGTCACTGATCTATCTAGGCTGCTTTTACACGACCCCTAAAATCTGAGGCGAAGGGCTCCCAGATGTGGAGCTTAAAATTGTTTTCCCACCAGCTGTGGACTTTAAAAAAAATTAAGTGCGACCACGCCCACCTAATCGCGCCCCAGCGCATTTTACAAGTACTTGGTCTCCGGAGGTAAAAAAAAAATTCCGATGCGGATTATAAAGCTGTGGATGCCGGGCTCTCCTCGCCTTCTGTTTGTTTGCTTTTGCCCCCGCCACCCCTTTAACAGTCTGGAATCATTACGGGGCTGCTCCGACGGCAGACGGAGGTGAGCGGAGGTGAGCCTGCATTCTTTTCTCCCTTTTTTTCTCCCTTCCCTCACTGCAGACAGGAGCAATGGAGTGTGGAAGGGTGGGAACACAGGAAGCAGAACAAACCCCCACGATCTCTGGTCCGAATTTAAGTTGCCAGCAGATTTTAGAGGTCATGTAAAAGCACTCTTAGACAAGGAGAATCATAATTGGAGGGTGAGGATGGTGCATATACTCACCAGAATTTTGGGTAAGGCATGGACAGTATTTCCTCACAAAGATGAATAATATCCTCTACTTTTGTAGGAAAACCTTGAAAAATCAATTAAAGGGTAATGTCTTTCACAACAGGCAAAAAAGAAGGAAAGAAAATGACCTACCTTTGCTCAGCCCTATTTTAAACATTAAAATAAGAAGACAAAGAAACTGAAATGAATGCCTTTTCTTTCCTAGGGGACACAATTTTGGAGGCTAGCCTATGATAGTTAAATTAACAGATTTAGGAAATTTGGATTCAAAATCCTGTTCACACACATGCCAGTCATCATTGTTCAGACTCTTCAATCACTCTGTTGTTTTGAAGATAAGAGGAATAAACCATTTTGCCAAAATCCTCTTGCACAGTCATGGCAGTGGAAGGGGGTGCAGCATAATTTGCAGGAGCAAACTGCCTCTATTTAAAGAATTCCCAGTTAGATTTCTGGTTGTATGTCAACCACCCAATTATAGCCATGTGCAATGAGGAATTCAAGCCCGAACTCCTACATTGGTAGCTATTTGTTTCTGTAATTGAAACCACTTCCATTTGCTGGTTACCTAAGAAACAAGAGCTTTGGCCATGGATGTCACAGTGGCATTTTGGAGAATGATGAGATACAAATGTAATTTGTTTTTTTTAAAAAAAACTGAATAAAAACAAATTACTGTATATATCATGTACTAGTAGAGATGGGCACAAACGGGTTTGCCCCTTTTTGTCCCAGTTTAAAAAAGACAGTATCATAGGTGTTGTTGCTCTCCTCCCCTTCCTCCTCTGGCTCAATCCGTCACTCACCACGTGTCACATGTTGCCTTCCTTCACCTCTTCAACCGATGTTCCGGGTCCAACAACAGTGCAGGCACTTCTCTGCTCTGGCCTCTTGGCTGATTTTCCACTCAGACAAAAGGGTAGGGCACAGAAGTATGTGCTCTTGCCCTTGACCGGAGGATAGTCAAAGGGGTGGGAAAAGTAAGCAAGCTGGGCCAGGAACTGGCTGTTTGGACGAGGAGGCAGAGAAAAGGAGCAGCAACACTTGTACTGCCACCTTTACAAACTGGCTGAAACATTTATATTCACTCGTTCTATTCTATAACTTGATGATTCAAATTGTGCACAGTTCTTGCCTCCAATATCAACTAAGCAGAGTGGCTCAGACCTAAATAAACTCCACAGTTATTTATTGTGACCTACTTGATTGGTTTTAAAATTCAGAGGTCAGTACCAAATAATTTCATTTCAAAAGCCCATCTGCTGCTGAATTCTGATTCTAGAGCCTTTTAACCCTATCAGGGGGTCCTTGGTATGAAATAAGACAGGAGCAGGTCAAAATAAATGAGGTTGTTGGGAACAAACAGATGTGTATATATTTAAAAAAAATAACAAAAGGAATGCCATGTTAGTGTTGATGGGAGCACCATGTAAATCTTTTCAGATGCTGTTCCCTCTGTTTTATCCAACACACAAAGAGGGAATGTCTAACTCCAGTCTCCTCAATTGCTCCTTTTGTCTCACGAAACATGGTTGAAGACAAGAGGTTGATGTGGAAGCTCTCCATGAAAGCAAAGAGCTGTATTTGCCAGGATCCACACTCAGACAGGTAGGTTTTCCATTTTCCTTTTTTGTTTTTGTTTATTTGTTTGTTTTCAGGATATAGGTGCACACACTCATCACACATGCACATGCATGTGTACAAACAACCCTGTCAGTGCTCCTACGATTGATGTTTCATGACGTGTACACATGAGAACAGGCCTATGACCTTACCCTGGTAATATAGTTTGCCTCCCCGGAATTCTGAACAAATGTATTCTCAAGCTACAATATGACAAACATGTCTACAAATTTATTACCCAAATGGTGGCAGTCTCTTGAGAGAGATACACCAAATCCCCCAAAGAAATGCTATTTCTTCTGCCCTTGCTAATGAAGAAGACACTGTTTCTGCATTTCTAGCTAGTCCTATGCCAATTATTTTACTATTCTAAAAGTATCTATTTGAAACATATTCCCGGACTTGCCACAGTATCATTTTCTGGATGCTGGCAAAATCAAGACCTGCCTTTAAGAATTGCTTCGTCTTTCTGACTTTTCCCTTAAAACATATTATTTATATTATTATTAAGGAGCCTCGTGGCGCAGTGGTTAAATGCCTGTACTGTAGGTAAAACTGTGCTCATGACCTGGGGTTCAATCCCAGGTAGCAGGCTCCTGGTTGACTCAGCCTTCCATTCTTCCGAGGTCAGTAAAATGAGTATCCAGCTTGCTGGTGGGGCAATGTGTAGCCTGCATACTCTAATTAATCTGTAAACCACCCGGAGACTACTTGAAGTGGTATGGGGCGGCATATAAGCAGAACACTTTTGCTTTATTTGCCTAGTCATAGTTTTGTAAGAGAATTATAAGTAGAGATGGGCACGATTTAGCGGTATTCCCATTTCCGTTTCCGTTATTCGGTTCCGTTACTCTACGGAAACGGTAATGGGAATTACTGCCCCAGACTTCGAGCTCGAACCGACGAACGAACAATTTTGGTCTGATTTGTCGTGCTCGTTACTTGCATCGCGCGATTGTGCGATGCCACGCGGCACAGAAAAAAAGTTTTTAAAAGTTAAAAAACCCGGTTCCCGGGCCGGCCAAAAAGCAGGCGGAAATATGCCTGCCGTGCCTCAGGGCACCTACCAGAGGGGTGGTTTCTGGAGGTCCCCGGCCTCCCCCCTCCTCCCTCCTGGGCTGCTCTGGTGGGACTCGCCGGCCGCAGGCTCGTAGCAGCAACAAGCCGCACGGCACGAGTCTCGCCGCCGGCTCAAGCGGCACGGACGGCACAGGAAAAAACTTTTAAACT
>JAHTLZ010000864.1:0-10693 GCA_023846285.1 Phrynocephalus versicolor
GACAGGACAGAACCCTGGGGAACTCCAAAGATCAGCTGCTGTGGTATTGAACATGAATCACTTAACATAGGCATGTCCAAACTTCAGCCCTCCAGATGTTTTGGACAGCAACTCCCACAGTCCTCTGCCATTGGCAATCTAAGCTTAGAATTCTGGGAGTTGTGGTCCAAAACATCAGGAGGGCTGAAGTTTGGAAATGCCTGACTTAACACCACTTTCTGCATTCTATCTTGCAGGATTAACCGGAGCCACTTTAATGCAGTACCCCAATTCCCATTTCAGAGAAACAATTCAGGAGGATGCCATGGTCTAGAGTGTAAAAAGCAGCTGAGAGGTCTAGCAAAACCAAAAGGGACACAGATCTCCTATCCATTTCCCTGTGTAAGCCATCTACCAATGCAACCAGTGCCGTCTCAGTCCCATAGCCAGATTGAAATGAATCCAGGTAGTTTATCTTATCCAGAAACCTCTGGAGCTGTGAAACCACAACCCGCTCTAGGACTTTCCCTAAGAATAGAATATTCGACACGGGTTGGTAATTGTTCAGTATCTCTGGGTCTAAGGAGGACTTTTTTAACAGCGGTTTTACTATTGCCTCCTTTAATAATGCCAGAATCCTGCCCTGTTGTAAGGAGGCATTCACTACTCTTCCTAACCAGTCTGCCATACCTTCTCTGGAAGCTTTTATGATCCATGAGGGGCAAGGATCCAACACACATGTGGTGGCCCACTTCCCCAAGGGTCCTGACCCATCATCCAGCTGTAGGAGCTGAAAGTCATCCATTAATACAGGACAAGGAAGGTGGGGTGTTTTATTTATAGGCTCTGAATCAATAGCTGCATCCACGGTAGCCTGGATCAGTTCAATTTTGCCTATAAAGTATTGTGCAAACTCTTCTCAGCGAGATACAGAGTGGTCTGTGTTATCCACCCGTGGGTCAGCGTGTAGCAGACTTTTGAGTATTCTGAAAAGCTGTCAGGGGCGATTTTGTGCCAAATCAATGGTGGTATAGAAAAATGATTTCTTTGCTACCTCCACTGCCTTGGAGTAAGTAAATGGCTAGAACTGGGTTGGCAGCCATTGTCTTCCCAACAATGTCCCTGGGCATACAGTGAACCCTCGTATAACGGAGGGTTTGTTTAACGAAAAATCCATACAACGAAAAAAAAATCCGCCCCCCTCCCCCCCCAGGCAGGCAGGGACGGAGGCGGCTGAGGGGAAAAGGGGTCCCGCCGCCCCCTTCAAAGAGGACCAAAGGGCCGAACTCACTGTTGACCCGCGGGGAGAGGAAGGCGGGGGGTGCTTCTCCCTTCACGGCTGCGCCCTGGGGGGGGAGGGACGCCTGCCTGGCTGGCTGGCTGCGCCCCCGGGGGCTGGAATCCCCGCGGAAGGGAAGGAAGGAAGGAAGGAAGGAAGGAGATGAGCCGAGGAACGGAGGAAGAGGCGAGTCCGGGTTCTTCGGTGGGGAGGGAGGGAGGGAGGGTGGTGGAGGCGGGGGGGCGAGAGAGAAAAGGAAAAGGGAGGCCGGCGGGAACGGGCGGGTGGCTGGCGGGGGCTTTGGGAGTGCCGCCGCCGCCATGGTGTGTGTGTGTGTGTGTGTGTGTGTGTGTGTGTGTGTGTGTGTGTGAGTGAGTGAGTGAGTGAGTGAGTGAGAGAGAGAGAGAGAGAGAGAGAGAGAGAGAGGCGGGAACGGGTGGGTGGCTGGTGGGTCGGAGGCGCTTTAAGAGGCCCAGAGGCGCGTTAAGCGTCAGAGGCTGAGCCCCCTCCTCCCCCCTGCCCGGGGCGGGAAGGCAGACCGGGGGCTTTGGGAGCGCCGCCGCCGCCCGTGTATGTGTGTGTGTGCGTGTGTGCGTGCGTGCGTGCGTGCGCGCCGAGCCAGCAGGTGGGGGGAAATCCACCCCCTCCCCACCCTCGGAACAAAGTCCGCCGCTGGTGCGCCCTCCTGCCTGCCGGCCGCCTCCGGGGCTCCGGCAAGAGGTGAGGGGGGGGAATTCCTGGCGCGGTCCCCCAAGCCCCCCTCCCTAGGCCAAGCGGCGCACCTCACTCCCTCCCCCCACCCCCGCGGCCACCTCCATCCGACCACCTGCGGCCGGCCGGGAAAGAGGGAAGGAAGGAGGGGAGAGGAGGGGCAGCAGACACGGAGGGGGGTGAGCTGGGGAGGGGCAGCAGACACGGAGGAGGGGTGAGCCACCCGCCCGCCCCCCATTGCCCAAAACAACCGCCCCCCGTCGCCCAAAAAAACCATAGGAATGCATTGAAACGGATTAAATCCAGTTTCAATGCATTCCTATGGGAAATGACAATTTGTACAACGGAAAACTTGTATAACGTAATTTGATTTGGAATGAATTAATTACGTTATACAAGGTACCACTGTAATTCCTTTTTTCAGAATATATCCATTGAAAGTGTCTGCTTTTTAAAATTCTAACCTTTTCCATTATAAATAATTATTTGGCAATTATGAATGGTTCACTGAGCTCTTTGCATATAGATATATGCAGGCTCTTCCACAAGGAAATTGTTTTGAAGAATTTAGAAATATTATGTTTTTGATTTAAAAATCTGATATTTCTGTCAGCTTTTGATGTATTACTCATTGCAAAATGACTACTTCAAACAAAAAACAACAAGATACAGGAAGCTTACTTATGGCAAGTAGAAAATTGATCAATTTAGTCCAAAACTGTTGGCAGTGGCCCACATCCTGTTTAGTATAGTAAATTGCATCAGAGTAGGCCCATTGAATGATGGAGATCTGGTGAGTCAACTCTTCTGTAAGTTCCTATTGATTTAAGTAGACTTAGTCTAATTGTGATTTGTATGCTACAGTAAGTTGCAATTAGAGTAGCCAATTTGAATCAATGGAATATATGGGAGACTTATCAAATTCCCATTTATTCATTGAGCCTACTCTACTGTGAGTTAGTATGCTAAGCAACAAGATTTTGGCCACTGAACAGCTGCAGCTCACCAGGGTTTCCGGATTTTTTTAAAATCTATTTTGGCAGATGCTAAGGATGGGCAATGT
The DNA here is from genome assembly GCA_023846285.1 of Phrynocephalus versicolor. Classification (NCBI taxonomy): domain Eukaryota; kingdom Metazoa; phylum Chordata; class Lepidosauria; order Squamata; family Agamidae; genus Phrynocephalus; species Phrynocephalus versicolor. Next base: position 3,033 of record JAHTLZ010000864.1, read on the forward strand.
TCCCCCTAATTTTTAGCTCTACTGGGCCTCTCGTGTATGCAACTTCACCCTGGTATGTGCACAATTCACTATTGTGAGGGTTCTATCACAACTGGAACCAGAGGGGCTGAAAACAATCGCTGTAGGTGCACAGGGGGGAAAGAACCCTACATGGAGGGACACAGAGGGTATTTGTACACGACCCCTAAACTCCGCCGCAAATGGCTCCCAGCTCCAGAGCTTAAAATTGTTTCCCCACCAGCTCTGGAGTTTACAGAAAATTAAGTGCGACCACGCCCACCTAAGCGCATCCCAGCACACTTTTCAGGTACCTGCTCTCAGAGGGTGAAAAATCCCAGATCCGGATGTAACCTAGAGTGCCAGGCTCTCCTCGCTTCTGTTTGTTTTTGTTGTTTTGCCTCCCGCCCCTTTAAGAGAAGGAATCAGGATGACGACGGGGCTCGGGGCGGCTTGGACCGGCAGACGGAGATGAGCCTGCATTCTTTTGTCCCTTTTTTTCTCCCTCCCCTCACGCAGACAGGAGCAAGGAAGTGCGGAGGGGTGGGGACGCAGGAAGAGCAACGAACCCCCAAGATCTCTGGTCCGAATTTAAGTGGCCAGTGGATCTTAGGGGTCGTGTGAAAAGGCCCAGAGGTGTGCATCTTAGAGGGAACCTTAATCTTGGGGTTTTCTGTATGCACAGCACAATTCAAGGTGCTGACCTTGACCTACAAAGCACTGTACAACCTGAGGCCTCGCTACCTCAAAGACTGAATCTCACAGTAGGAACCGACTCAGGTGATAAAGTCATCAGGAGAGGCCCTTCTCTCCATCCCACCACCCTCACAGGTACGTCTTGTGGGAACCCATGAAAGGACCTTCTTGGCTGCTGCGCCCAGACTCTAGAATTCCCTCCAACTACAGGCTAGGACTGCCTCATCTCTCTTATCTTTCCAGAAACAGGCAAAGACCTTCTCTTCAGGCAAGCTTCCCCTGAATGATAAACTACCTATTATGTGCCTTTTATATGAATCTATAGGATCACATAGACTTTGTGTTTATAACTACAGTGGTACCTTGTATAAAGGAATTAATTCTTTCCAAATGAAATTATGTTAAGCAAATTTTCCTTTATACAAATTCCCATAGGAATGCATTGAAAACAGAGTAATCCCATTTTTATGTTGTACAGATTTTCCCCATCGGCGATTATGCTAAGCAAATTTCCCCTATCTCCGGAATATTTTATGTTGTACAAATTTTATGTTATACAAGCTGTTTGTTATACAAGGGTCCACTGTACTTATAATCTTGTGTGATTACATTGACACTATGTTTTCAATGTTAGTTTCTATCACTCCTAACTTTACATGGAACTTTACTCTCCTTTTAACTGCTTGTATTCTCTTGTAGCTTTAATGTAATGTTGTCTATATTGTAAGATGTCCCTCAATTCCCTGATCTCAATACTTGAACATGTCTTAATTGTACTGGACTGTATATTATCCCTCATTACTGTAAGCCACCTTGGGTCCATTTCCAAGGAGAAAGGTGGGGTCCAAATACTCCAAAATAAAAATAAATAAATAAATAACTCATTCTTTGATGACACACGTTAAGAAAGAATAGATAATTTATCTAGAATTCTATTATTGGCCTATTATTAGCATTGGCCTAAGTTCAACTAAATTCAATAAAAGTAGGGCTACTGAATCAATGGGAAGCAGAAAAGTCAAAACTTCTGTTAAGCTTCATTGATTCAAAGGGCCACTCCTAGTTGAGGTTAACATCACATTTGGGTCACTGTTTTCTAAAGGTAAAGAGCAGTACAAATCAAGGCCCCAGAAGTATGTGGCATTTGAACTCATAAATGAGAAAATAAATAGAGTAATGCCATTGTTTACGAGTATAATTTGTTCCAGAAACATGCTTGTAAACCAAAACACTCGTATATCAAAGCAAATTTCCCCAAAAGAAATAATGGAAGCTGAGATTATTCATTCTGGGAACCCATAGATCACACATTATAGACACAAAATGCCAAAACCCATAAAGGAAATTGGCTAGAAGTCCATGTCCACCCCATGATTTAGGTACGGCTGCAGAATCTGCACTGCTTGTGACTAACAAATATATTTTACTCTGTATTTTTAATGTGACAATAACAAAGTGCAATTTGTAGCCATGTACAGTACATACTTGACTAGTTGCCCCATGACTAGAAATGGTTTGAAAAAATAAGAAAGTTGAAAACAAATTAAATAAAAATATAAATACAGTGGTACCTCAGGTTATGAATGCCCCTAGTTGCAAAAAACTGAAGATACGAAGGGAGATTCATCCAGGGCGCAATGCACCCTGGGAATGGAAGTCTTTTGCAAAAACCTAGAGATACGAAAATTTCCTTTGGGATGCCTCGAGTTACAAAAATTTTGAGGAAGACTTCAATTCCCAGGATGCATTGCACCCCATTTGATTTCATAGAATCATACATAGAGTTGGATGAGACCTCAAGGGCCATCCAGTCCAACCCTCTGCCATGCAGGAACTCTCATCACAGTGCTCCTGACGTATGGCCATCCATACTCTGCTTAAAAACCTCCAAAGAAGGAGACTCCACCACCCTTTGTGGCAGTATATTGCACTGCCAAACAGCTCTAACCATCATGAAGTTCTTCCTAATGTTCAAATGAAATCTCTTTTCCTGTAGTTTGAAACAACTGCCCTGAGTCCTAGTCTCTGAAGCCATGGAAAACAATCCTGTTCCCTCTTCAATATGACGTCCTTTCAAATATTTAAACATAGCTATCAGCCTTCTTTTTGAAAGGCTAAACATTCCTACTTCCCTAAGCTGTTCTTCATAAGACATTTCTTCCAGACCTTCAACCATTCTGCTCATCTGTACCCGCTCGAGGTTGTCAACATCCTTTTTAAATTGAGGTGCACAGAACTGAACACAGTACTCCATGTGGGGTCTAACCAGAGCAGAGTAGAGTGGTACTATCACTTCCCTTAATCTAGGCACTATGGTTCTGCTGATGCAACCAAGAATCTCATTGGTTTTCCTGGCTGCCGCATCACACTGCTGACTCATGTTCAATTTGTGGATAGATTTACGCTCTTTTCCCCCTCACAAAATACCAGAACTAGGGGACATCCACTCAAATTGAAGGCTGGGAGAGTAAGAACAGACAAAATAAAATATTTTTTTACCCAGCTTGTTGTTAGTCTGTGGAACTCCCTGCCACAGGATGTGGTGATGGCATCTGGCCTGGATGCCTTTAAAAGGGGATTGGACAGATTCCTGGAGGAAAAGTCCATCACAGGTTACAAACCATGATGGAGATGTGTAATCTCCAGACTTAAAACTGGGGTACTTCAAGGGCCAGATCCAGGGGAGTGGTATCAGGAGACAGTGATCTAGTCTTGTGCGCTGCCAGAGGCATTTGGCGAGGCCACTGTGAGATACAGGGAGCTGGACTAGATGGGCCCTTGGCCTGATCTAATATGGCTCTGATGTTCTTATGTGGTCCACCAAGGCTCCCAGATCCCTTTCACATGTACAGTGGACCCTTGTATAACAAACAGCTTGTATAACATAAAATTTGTACAACATAAAAATTCTGGAGATAGGGGAAATTTGCTTAACATAATTGCCTATGGGGAGAATCCGTACAACATAAAATAGGATCACTCTGTTTTCAATGCATTCCTATGGGAATTTGTATAAAGGAAATTTTGCTTAATTTCATTTGGAACGAATTAATTCTTCTATACAAGGTACCACTGTACTATTTTCCAGCCAGGTATCTCCCATCCTATACCTATGCAATTCATTCTTTTTACCTAGCTGCAGCACCCTACATTTCCCTCTGTTGAAACCCATTCTCTTAGCTTTGGCCCAGCATTCTAATCTGTCAAGGTCATTTTGGATTTTCATCGTATCCTCTAGGGAATTAGCAACCCCTTCCAATTTGGTATAATCTGCAAATTTAATTAGCATTCCTTCCTCCAAGTCATTAATAAAAATATTGAACAGCATTGGACCCAAAACAGAACCCTGGGGCACCCCACTGGTCACATCTCTCCAAGCTGATGAGAAGCCATTTATGATCACCCTTTGGGTGCCATCAGTCAACCAATTACTAATCCATCTAACAGTAGCACTGAAGTCCAGATAAGCAATATCCACAGCATTCCCCTGATCCACCAGGCCAGTAATTTTATCAAAGAAAGAGATCAAATTAGTCTGGCATTTGGCAACACTGCTCCAGTGCTTGTATATCAAAACCTTGCTTGTCGATCAAGGCAAAACATTGCTTGTCTTTTCCAAAAGCTCTTAAACCAAGTTACTCTTAAACCAAGGTATTACTGTAAATAAATAGAAACCTTCAGAGTCAAAATGTCCTCCTCTTGTATAGCTCTAACTGGATTCTTCTCAAGCAATGGATTATCTTCACAATAAAGTTCCTCAAGTTCCAGATCTTCCATCTGTTTAAATAACAAAGAGAAATGTTTAATACAAGAACAAAGATCAACATTTACAATAAAATCCTTAGAAAGTCTAAGCCATTGCTTTTAACCCTAATGAACCAGGATTGAAAACAACATGTGTGTAGTTTTAGGGGATTAGTGTTACAATATCTGGAGTCTGCAATATGTGTAGCACATATCTTTTTATTTTATTTATTTTATTTATTTCAAATTTGTATACCGCACCTATTTCCTGAACGGGAACTCAGGGCGGTTTACACAGAAATTAAAAATTAAAACAGTAACAGTAACATCCAAAATGGCAAACCAGTATTGGCAGGAGGCAGGGGGAAAGAGAGAGAGAAAAAAAACCAGTGTACCCCTAGCAGTTACCGAAGGCGCCCCTAAATAGCCAGGTCTTCAAAGCTTTCTTAAAAGACGCCAACGACGGAGCCTGCCGTATCTCGCTCAGCAAAGCGTTCTAAATAGCAGGGCCAGCAACCGAGAAGGCCCGTTTACGAGTGGTCGCTTTAGGGGCCTCCTTCGGAGTGGCAATCTGAAGCGAAAGGGCCAAGGAAGATCGGGTGGGTTGGGCCAGATCTGATCATTGGGAAATACACTCTGCCAGATAGACAGGGGCCAAGCCATGGAGGGTTTTGTAAACCAAAACCAACACCTTGAACCTTATTCGGGAGGCAACGGGCAGCCAGTGCAGACAGGCCAGGATGGGGGTGATGTGGTCAAACTTATGCGCACCAACCACCAACCTAGCCGCCGCATTCTGGACCCGCTGCAACCGCTGAACAAGGTTCAGGGGGAGCCCCATGTAGAGAGCGTTGCAGTAATCCAACCTCGATATGACCAGCGCCTGTACCACTGTCCTCAGGGAGTCCCCATCGAGTTATGGGTGAATCTGGGCGATGAGCCTAAGATGGTAAAAGGCCGACCTGGTCATGGCTGCCACTGGAAATCCAGGGACAAATCCAGATCCAGGACGATGCCCAGACTCCTCACTCTTTGGGCCAGCTGGAGGGCGGACCCACCCAGACTGGGAAGAAGGCCACTGTACCCATCCGGGCCACCCCCAAAGAACAAAACCTCAGTCTTTCCAGGGTTGAGCTTGAGTCTGTGAGCCCTGGTCCAGTCCAAGACTGCGGCCAGGCAGCGATCAAGCGTCTGGACGGCCTCCACTGCACAGGTGGAAAAGGAGAGATAGAGCTGCGTGTCATCAGCGTACTGATGACAGCAAGCTCCATAACTCCGGATGATCTCAGCCAGCGGCTTCATATAGATGTTAAAGAGCATAGGGGAGAGAACCGACCCCTGTGGTACCCCACAAGAGAGTGTCCAGGGAGACGACAGATCACCCCTCAAGCTCACACGCTGGATGCGGCCCTCAAGGAAGGAGCGGAGCCAGTCAAAGGTCAGACCCCCGATCCCCACCTCAGAAAGCCGCCCCAGGAGGATACCGTGGTCGACAGTATCAAAAGCTGCTGACAGGTCAAGAAGGACTATCAGGGTAGAGCAACCCCTGTCAGCCCTCCTCAACAGATCATCATGCAGAGCGACCAGAGCCACCTCAGTCCTGTGACGCAGCCTAATCCCAGATTGGAAAGGATCCAAGACATGGTTCTCTTCCTGGAACGACTGGAGACGCAGGGCAGCAACCCGCTCAATCACCTTGCCCATAAAGGGAACATTGGCTATAGGACAGTAGTTAGACATATCGTCTACAGCCAAGCCAGATCTTTTGATAATGGGCTTCACCACCGTCTCCTTCAGCCAGCTGGGAAAAATTCTGTCTCTGAAGGATGCGGAGGCAATTAGTGAAGCCCATTCCAGCATGCTCCCTCCGGTGATCTTGATCAGCCAGAAAGGGCAAGGGTCGAACGGAGAAGCCGCAGACCTGCAATGTCCCAGGGCCCTGGAGGCATCCGATGGTGTAACAGACCCAAACTCAACAAACCGGAGCGACCCAGGCGGCAAGGCACTGGCCACAGCAGAGGGTGGATCCAGCTCGGAATGGATGGCCTCTATCTTAGATTTTAAAAAGGCTGCGAATGACTCACTAGTAAAATCACTAGGAGGAGGCCCCGGCGGACGGGGATTGGTGAGGTCTCGAACCACCCGGAACAATTCCGCCTGACGGTTCGAGGCCTCACCAATTCTCAGGGAGACAAAAGATCTCCTTGCGTCCCTGATCGCTCGGGAATAGCGACCGGTCAACGCCTTAACCTCAGCCCAATTCAAAGCCGCCCGAGCCTTTCGCCATCTGCTCTCTAGCCTCCTCCGCTCTTGCTTCATCGCCCGCAACTCCATGGTGAACCACGGCGAAGAGTGGCTCGGCATCGGATAAGGCGCTTGGGGGTGATCCGGTCAACTACACCGGCCACATCCTCATACCACCTATCAACCAGGGAGTCGACCGGATCGTCAACCAGACCGTCCGGTAAACCCCCGAAGGTCTCTGAAAATTGCACTGGGTCCAAGAGCCTCTGGGGGCGGGCCCAGATGGAAGGGCCCTGCTCCCCGCGGGGCAGGGTGGCGATTGAAAGGAAAAAGGTCAGCAGATAAGGATTTGACCATGACACAGGTCGGGACACAACCCCCCGACCCCCAGATCAAACCTGCAGACGTGGAGGCAAAAACCAGGTCCAAGGTATGTCCTCCCTTGTGAGTGGGACCGATGACAAGCTGAGACAGGTTCATGGAGGCCATGGACTCCATGAACTCCAGAGCTACTCCCGACAGCTCAGACTCGACAGGCACATTGAAGTCCCCAGCCACCAACAGGCCATGGACTCCATGAACTCCAGAGCTACTCCCGACAGCTCAGACTCGACAGGCACATTGAAGTCCCCAGCCACCAACAGGCAGGGGGACCTCAAAAGTGCCGCCGAGGTGAACTCGGAGAGCTCTGGGAGGGAGAGTACAGGGTCGCGGGGAGCACGGTACACAAGCACAATCCCAAACCTGTCCCTCTGGCCCACCACAAGGTGAAGACATTCTAACCCTGGACTCACCAACATCTCGGATCTGCTGACATAAAGGGATTCCCTATACACAATGCCCCCCGCCTCCCCCCAGCCCTCCGACCTTCCCAGATGCTGAACACAGTAACCCTGAGGGCGAAGTAGGGCAAGAGAAGCTCCCCCCCCCACTCAGGTTTCTGTAAGGACAGCCAGGTCGGCCCGCTCATCCACAATCAA
>JAHTLZ010000865.1:0-10347 GCA_023846285.1 Phrynocephalus versicolor
GGGGGGTTACTAAAACAGCTATAGATGCTTGATCAATACCCTTCACTTCCCCCTAACGAGTTCTGGGAATTTACGCCAGTAAATTACCCAGAGGCTGTTGTTCTTGACCCCTGTCATAGTCTTGCAACAGCGCAAGCATCTCTGGTGCAGCGCGTTTTGCCACCATGCGAAGGATAGAAGTTTGAAGGAACTTGATCAAGCAAGGGGCGAGTAAACATATCAAAAGCAGAATACATAATGGGGCAACTATCATACCAATGATGGCTTTAAGCCAACCTCCCGGGAGGAGGTCTTGCAACCAGCCTAACTGCAACCCTTTCCATTCCTGAGCAGGGTTAACTGTGAGTTGTTTGATTTCTGTGGTAAGTTGGTTTATGACGTCACCAACTGGGTCAATCTCGAGACAGCAGTTCGTCATATTCCACTTACCACACACGCCGTTTTCAGCTGCCAATAGATAGTCGAGAGCGAGCCTATTTTGATAGACTGCTGTCCGCAATTTGTCAGTGGCAACGGCAAGTGCGGTGAGCGCGGAAGAGATGCGCTGTCCCGCCAAATCTAAAACTGCTTGTAATCGGATAATTCGATTAAGCATGTAAATAGGGGTCCTATATCCCCAGCTTCCATCTGCGGCCCAGGTGGCAGGGCCGTAAACACAAATGATGCGTTCCGAATCCCATGTGTCCCCATGGTACTGATCCGGATGCTTACAATCAAAACCTTCAAAAGGTGTTCCCTCCCGCTTTAAGCTTCCCCGCTTCTCTCTGGATAAGGAGCCATATACGGGAGCGGCAAGGGGTTGTTGTGGTGTTGTAGGAATTAGGAAAAATGAGGGTTTTATGAACCCCAGGACACAGGAGCCAGACCAGCTGGCTGGCAGCATTTCATAAGCAAAGCTGCCACATATCCAGTATAAATTCAAGGGAGCTTCCCAAGGCAAGGGAAAGTCTGAATAAATGTATGACAGGAGCGCACTGGTCAATTTGGCCGGTGGCGGCATGCCTGAGGGTGACTTCCAGGCACCTTTCTCCCAAGTTCCTAGGCAAGCCAAGGTACCTACAGGGATGGTGCCCTCCTGTGAGAAGCACACCCGACCAACCAACTCAGTGGAAATAGTCCACACTAACTTTTGGGGATAATTCCTTGTGGTGAGATTTCCCATCCGGGACAAATTATTGAACAGCTCCGGATTGATTTCCATAGCCTCCCATGGCCAAGCCTGGCCCATGTTGGTTCCGCCACAAACATAACAATCTGAAACTCCCAATTCTGTGGCTATTGATTGTGCCAGTCCAACAAAAGAATTTTTTGCAATGTCTGGGATTTCAAGTGAATCATCCTGCAATCTGTCTAAGGCGCTACCACCTTCAGTCCAGGTTTGATTCCTCTTTTTCCCCTCTCGCAGAGTAGTGCGAGTAACCGTAATGTACCCCTTTGGGTCATACCCAGAAGCAGCTATGCCAAACCCATAGACTTCAATGGAAGGATGTGTTCTATTGATGCCCAGGATCACAGTGCCGTCATCACCCCTGCGGAAAAATGCTATGTGTTTACAGGGTTTAAAGGGTAGAAGCTGACCCCTTCCTGTGTGTTCACACACACATGTCCAGCTTTTGCAAGCGGCACTTGCTTCACAAGGTGTCCACTTTTCAGGATTCCCAAATTTCCATCCTCTGTGGGGTTGGCATATATATTTGGCTTTTGTGTTATAGTATTTGTCTGAAGTATGACACCAGGGTCCTAGACCAAAGTCAGTCACTGTGCAGGCTTTAAACACAAGTTGAACTTGCTCAGTGCTTTGCTTCAAAACTACCATAGAATTCAAGTAAAGAAGACGTCCCTCACCGTCTGGGTTTCTCCTCGGGGGAACTGTAGTTTTTGCCATGCCTGCCCACACAGAAAAATTATAACGAATCGGGACTTCAGGTCTATAACAATGAGAGGTGCCTGAAGTATCATTGCAAAGGTGATACACCATGCCTTTACTTTGACAGATGGTCCCTGCGTGTTCACACTCTGGGGGCTGCTGGGGGCTGAAAATCAGAGTGCTTGTCACTTTGCCATCTTTCGTGGTGTTCACTATGCAAGGGGCACATGTTTGCACCTGAGGCTGGACTGGTGCTGTAAGGCAAATGGGTATTATAAGCAAAATAGCTAGGGTCCCTTCTACTCTAGGGAATCCCCACAGTCTGTGTTTCCAGTGGCAAAGTATGATTACCATGCAAATTATGAAAGCAAAAGGTGCCACGATCCATACCCAAATGGGTGCCTCTACAAACATATTTAGAATAAACAACAATAATCTATAAAAGCAGAAATCAATAATTAGTGTCTCTCTGCAGGGCTGCAAAGGCCTCAGAATATTCTCTTGCCAGTTGACGAACCAATCGTCGAGACCAGGTAACAGGGTGATAGTAATCAGCTCTGTAGCCCACTGTGCGCAGATAAGCGCCGATCTGTCCTGGTGGGTGTCGGGGGATGGTGTGTGTGTGAGGCAAGACGAGCTCTTCTGGTTCGTCACTCAAGAAAAATATGTGCAAACACCCACAAGTGTACAGTCTTGCACACGTTGGCATCTGCCAGGGGCTTAATACAGTGATGATGTCGCCAGATTCAAAAACAGCTAGTTCTCTGTTCTGGCGAAAAGGGTATAAAGGGTGAAATTGCCGGTCTGTCAGCCTCACTTCAAAGTAAAAGTCAGGTGCTGGCAAAGCCCCCTCTCCCCCATAAAACAACAGAGAGAAAAAAAGAGAAAGAGGCAGGAAGACAGGATTTTAATCTGTCAACCTGAGGTGCAGGGAGAATCAGCGGATGGCGTTGGGATTCTTCAAAGTGTCAAACGCAGGGTGCCCTCAGGATCAGGGTGTGATGACCACAGGGCAGGTTCGCTTGGTTGTCCTCCGTCCAGGGCGATGTCATCTGGGTCGATGTCATCTGGGTCGTCCGCTGGCGGGATGGCACCGGGCTGGTCCCTCTCGGGTGGAGGGTCGTCTTCGGGTTGGACCTCCTCGTCTGCTGGTTCCGGAACTGCCAATTTAACACGGGTATGATGAATCCATGGGGTGATTTCGGCCACTTTCACCGCCGTGGGGGTCTGCAGAAGAATCACGAATGGGCCCCTCCACTTCGGACGAAGAGAAAGGTGCTGCCAATCTTTCACCCAAACCGAATCTCCCACTCGAAACTTGTGGACGGGTTCTTGTAACAGGATGGGAAGTTTCTCCAAAGTCCATCTGTGTAAAGAAGAGAGACACTGGCCAAGCAACTGAAGATATCTAGCATGTGTTAAGGAAGCTACCCTTTCAGGACGTATTCCATATGAAATAGGAACAGGCCGTCCGTAGACAAGCTCAAAGGGGGAAATGCCAATGTGTTTCAAAGGGGTAGTCCTTGACCTGAACAAGGCAAGTGGAAGCATTTCCACCCAGCCTTTCCCTGTTTCCTGAACCAATTTAGACAAATGAGACTTCAAAGTTCTGTTCATTCTCTCGACTCGCCCTGAACTCTGGGGTCTGTATGCAGTGTGAAGGTTCCATTTAATCTGTAGGGCTTCTGCCAACCCCTGTAGAACCTTGTGAACAAAGGCCGGTCCATTGTCTGAGCCCAATGAGTAGGGCATCCCGTGACGGCAAAGGTGATCTCTCAAAAGCCACCTGATGACTTCAGTAGCTTGTTCTGTCTTTGTTGGTGTTGCCTCAGCCCACCCTGTGAATGTACAAATTGCTACCAACAAATAACGAAATTGTCCACACTGAGGCAGTTCAGCAAAGTCTATCTGTAGATCCTGAAAGGGCTCTCTTCCGTAGTGTTGGACTCCAGGCTGGGGCAGTGGTCCCACACGTGGATTATTTTTCTGGCAAAGGACACATCGCCTGGATACATTGGCAGCAATTTGACGTAGCCGGGCGATGTACAGATAGGGGCTGAGGTGATGATAAGCTACGTCCGGTCCCTGGTGTGTGCCCTCATGGTGATTTTGTATAACCTTACAAGCTAGACTTTCAGGCACCCACAGTTGTCCATCTGGCATGACATACCAGCCTTCCTCATTTCGTGACAAGTCCTGTTCCCTAGCAAACTGCTCTTCAGCCCGGGAATAGACCGGTGAACTGGGTGGCAAAATGTCCAGGGGAATTAAGCTGAGTTCAAATAACAGATCGCTTTGTGCTGCTTGCTTGGCAATCCTATCTGCCAGCCTGTTTCCCCTAGCCTCAAGGCTGAAGCCAGCCGTGTGTCCCTTGCAATGTATCACAGACACTCTTCTGGGCTTCCAGACTGCATCAAGAAGCCTTAGTAAAATATCAGGGAGTGCTACTGAACTCCCTTCCGATGTAAGAAGTCCCCTCTCCTTCCACAATGCACCATGTGCATGTAAAGTCAAAAAGGCATATTTAGAGTCAGTAAAACTGTTGATGTCTCTTCCCTCTGACAGTTCAAGCGCCCGAGTTAGAGCAATCAATTCTGCCAACTGGGCAGACGTCCCTGGGGGTAGCTGTTGTGCCTCAATCACAGTGTCATCCAATTCTACAATGGCATAGCCCGCTCTCCTTGTCCCCTCTATTATGGAACTGCTTCCATCAACGAACCAATTTTTCCAGTTGGGATTTGGGGTGTCTTTGAGGTCAGGGCGAGATGAGTAAATTTCATCCATGGTCTGAATGCAGTCGTGAGCTGCAGGCTGATTGCTAATGGGCAACAAAGTTGCTGGATTCAGACCCTCAGTAGTTTGGAAAGTCAGTCCTGCTCTCGAGAATAGTTTCTGACATTTAATCATTGCGGTTTGTGAAAGATGGTACCCCCCTTTGGCGTCTAGCAATGGCAAGACGGCATGGCGGGTGACACAGTGAGTCGGCTGGCCGAAAGTGAATTTATCCGCTTTTTTTAGAAGCGCTGCCAGAGCTACAACTCCTCTCATACAAAATGGAAGCCCCTGTTCTGTTGGGGTTAATTTTTCAGACACATATGCCACAGGCTGCTGCCAGCTGCCTAATTTCTGACACAAAACTCCCTTCGCCACGCCTTCCTCCTCATCTGAAAACAGGAAAAATGGCTTGGATGGGTCTGGGAGACCTAGCGCTGGTGCCTCCACTAAAGCTCTTTTGATGGCCAGAAAGCTTTCTTGTTGTTCAGGGCCCCAAACAAAAGGATCCGTTTCGGCTCCTCGCGTGGACAAATGCAGTGGTTTAGCCATCAGGCTGAAATTTGGTATCCAGATTCTACAGAAACCCGCGGCCCCTAGAAATCCGCGGAGCTCCCGTCTTGTGGTCGGCGCCGGAATTTGTATTATAGATTGCTTCCGCTCCTCGCGGAGCTGGCGCTTCTGGCGGGAAATATCAAACCCTAAGTAACGAACAGTCTCTTGACAAATTTGGGCTTTCTTTTGAGAAACCCGGTACCCTGTGTCTGCCAAATGATTGAGAAGATCTATGGTGAGCTGCTGGCAATCTGCTTTTGTCTCTGCTCCTGCCAGAATGTCATCTACATATTGTAAAATCACTTGTCCCTTCTTCTTTGGGAAGGAGGCCAAATCTGAAGCTAGGGCTACCCCAAACAATGTCGCGGAATTTTTGAAACCTTGGGCTAAACGGGTCCAACAGAATTGGCCCTTTGTTCCTGTGTGGGGGTCCTCCCATTGAAAGGCAAAAAGGTGCTGACTTTGGGGTGCTACGCGGCAACAAAAATAGGCATCTTTTAAGTCCAAGACGGTGAAAAATGCTGCTTCTGGTGGCACTAAGCTCAGAAGTGTATAAGGGTTCGGTACCGATGGAAAAATGGTCTCCACGGCCTGGTTCACCAATCTGAGGTCTTGAACCGGACGATAAGACCCATCCCCCTTCTTCACAGGCAAAAGGGGAGTGTTCCATTCAGACTGGCATGGAACAAGAATGCCATATTTGATCAGTCTCTCTAAATGGACCCAAATACCCTCTGCCGCTGCTCTTTCAATAGCATACTGTGGGACAGAAACTGGGGTGGCCATGGGCTTTAATTGAACCACAAACGGTGGGATATTCCGTGCCATCCCGGGAGGGTTCCCCTCAGCCCAAACTTGTGGGTTCACTTGGTCTAGAATTTCACGTGGAATCTGGCTTGGCTCCTCTTTCACCAGTAACAATCGCCATCTCTCTTTCAAGGGATATTCTACACACAGTTCACCAGAGGGCTCAGTGGGGTTTGTTGTCAAATGAACTTCTCCCTTTGGGGTAAAAGTGATTTGGGCGCCTAATTTGAAAAGCAGATCACGTCCCAAAAGGGGGAGGGGACAGTTTGGCATGTGCAGGAATTTGTGCTGGACAGTGTGGCCACCCAATTTGCATTCGATGGGCTTCATGAAGTAAGCCCGCTGCGCTTTTCCTGTGGCTCCCATTATATTAACTGAACGTGTCCGATCCAGGGAGTTAACGAGGTCTGGAATCACTGAATAGCTGGCTCCTGTATCTATCAAAAATTGGGTGGTGGTGCTCCCTGTCAATATGCTGACAGTAGGTTCGCGGGAGCCCGAACCTTGTCGCCTTCAATATTGATCTTCCTCCTCTTCTAAAGCCATCATGCCTTGGTAAGGTGGTGTCCAGGCAGGTCCCTGTCCTCTCTGTGGTCTAGGGAGCGTCTGGGGCATCTGGGCTCCTTGCTGGAATGGGGGCTGTTGTTGGAACTGGGCTTGTCCTGCTTGCTGATTTGGGTTTTGCATCAGATTTTGCTGGTATGGGGCAGGCTGATTATATCGTGGGGGTCCTGGCATTGAATGCCTATAGCCGGGCTGGTGGCTGGGCGAATTGACGATGGGATATCTAGCAGGTGCATGTGGCTGCCAGGATTGGTGGAATGCTCCCCTTTTGAAATTCCCCTGGTTCCGGTTCTCTGGGTTTTGATAACAGTCTTTGGCCCAATGCCCTACCTTGCCACATATTTTGCAAGTGTCCCGTGTTAAGGGTCTCCGTCTAGGCTCAGGGGCTAGATTTAAAGCCATGACTTTCTTCACTATAGCTTTACCTTTCTGGGGGCCCTGTTCCTCTTCCCTATTATTAAAAGTACTTTGCGCGGATTGCAGCAACCACGATAGGGACTGCCCCATGAAATTCTCTGTCTTTTGAATTTTACGACGTATATCAGGAGCAGATTGAGCAATAAAAACAGTTTTAACAATATTCTCCATCCCTGTGTCTCCGGGATCAATTGGAGTGAATTTCCTGAATGCTAGGTATAAACGATCCAGAAATTCCCCTGGCGGTTCATCTGCTTTCTGAACGATGTTATTCACTTTTGACATATTAATCTTTTTCTGCCCCGCTGCTCTGACCCCCTGGAGGATTGCTGCCTGATATCTTTTCAAAGAGGCTATTCCTCCGTCAGTATTATAGTCCCAATCAGGCGCAGTGGTGGGAATGGCTGCATTCACCTGTCCTGGGTCATCTCCTTGGGCAGTGCGATATTTCCTAGCTGCATCTATGATTTTCCTCGTCTGTTCCGCAGTGAAAAGCCCACGGAGCAGATGTTGAACATCCTCAAAAGTTGGGGTGTAAACACTAAACACACTATCCAATGTGCTGAACACCCGATCTGGGTCATCGTCCAGGCTAGGGAGGGTATTTTTCCAGTTTATGATGTCTGAGCTTGTGAAAGGGACATGTTGCATGGTGGAGGTGCGGGGGGCATTTTGGCCTGGGGTGACGGGGTCATAAACTCGCCTGAGGGGCATCACATTGGCATGAGCCCCTTCTGCCATGGCCAGGCGGTCTGCTGCATCAAGTGCCCTCAAAAGGTGCCTCTGCCTCTTCTTCCAGTCCTTCTCCCCTGCTGCCCCCAAAACGTGGTCTGAGACTTCAAATTTATCCTTATATTTGCCCAACAAATCCTCCACTCTTCCATGTTCCTCTTCTGTCCACTCTCTGTCTCCTCTCAATCGCCTGTAAAAGGCGGACACATCTTCCCAGTCTCCTTCATCTCCTTCACTCTCTCTGCTGGGGCTTCGCCCGCATTCACCTCCTCTTCCTCTCTCTCTTTTTCTCTCTCTTGACTTCCCTTGCTCCCCTCCTCTCTCTCTCTCTTTGTCTCTCACCTTTGCTCCTGCTGCTGCCAAGTCTCTGCCCATGGGTGAGTCAGGCTGCCACTCTGGCTTTGGGTCAACATCTGCTGGGCGCCCTGCCGGGTGTGCTGGATTACCCCCTGGGTTGGGAGGGGGATTCGGCGCTGGTACAGCTCCAGGGGCATATGGGGGAGGCAGGGAGTCATATTCTTCTTGTTCACAAGGTAAAACTGGTTTGTTCTTTTTGAGGGCTAGAATCTTAGCTTGTGGTGGAAGGTTTCTGC
Source organism: Phrynocephalus versicolor (assembly GCA_023846285.1). NCBI lineage: Eukaryota > Metazoa > Chordata > Lepidosauria > Squamata > Agamidae > Phrynocephalus > Phrynocephalus versicolor. The sequence continues at coordinate 8,308 of JAHTLZ010000865.1, forward strand.
ATGCTTTTAACCAAGATGGGTTCCGTTTTACATTTCCTCTCCACATTTCAATATACGGAATATGCTCTGGGAAGTCTTTGAGAATGATCAGCCAGAGCTGACGGATGATCTGTTCATCAAAGGACCCATGTGCTGGCCAACCAGGATGAAGTATTGGCCATTCCACTCTGCATAAAGTTAGCAGACGCTCTTTTCGCATAGTGACACCAAAGTCATAGTCTCTAGTGGCGGATTTCCAATTTGCCACAAGGCACATCAAGGGGGTGCTCGGTTTGCTGTGTTCTGCTCCCATTTTATATGTTGTAATTGTGTGCCTATAAATTCTCCCACATAATACCAAACGGGATCACACCTGGGCAATTAATTACACATCATACATGCACAACACGCGATACTGGCGTGACCCAAGAGGTCGCCCTTGCTTGGAAATTGCACGTCCACACACACTTCGCCAAGGGGTATGTCCTATTGAGCACCCCGGCCCATGCACCAAACAATCACTGATCCCGTTTGATCACACAAATAACCCACAAATCATTCCCCCCAACCAACCTGACTACGCCCCCTGCCTAGAGATAAAGCTTATCATCTTCTCTAAAATCAAACGGAGATGGTGTCGCTCCGTTGGTAGTGTGGGGCAAAGATTGCCAGTCTTTGCCCCCGCTTAGACACAGAGAATGGCCACTTCCCTGTGGTTACCAAAAAGAATTCAACTTAATACCCACACATATATTCAAACACTAATAAATTCTCTGAGGAAGCCAGAGCGGTGCTCTGCTCCTAATTCTTTAAACACTTAAGGGGGGGGCGAACTCTAGGGCTACTGGGCAAAAACCCTTTCCACCCTTAGAAGATTTCAGGGTCTCTTAACCTGTAATTTCTTCTGGTTCTCGGGAAGCTAGGGACGTATTCGTTCCTTCTCGTCTCCGTAACACCCCCGGGGGCTACTGGACTAAAATCCTTTCCACCCCCACACAACCGGTTGTTTATCTTACCAGATTTCTTATGCAGTCTGTTTGTCCCCCTCGGCCGATCTCCGTTTCCTCCGGCGATGATGGATGGTCTGGCACTGACCCGAGCTCTTCCCCTCACAAGCGGTGAAGTGTCGACTGGAAGTGGTCCAATTTAGCACGGACCTGTCATCATCGCCTGGCCAGACTTTTGCAAGCCTCTTAGCTGCGGCTGTGTCCCATCTGGGTCGCCAAAATGAAAGGAATAGGAATACTGGGGTCCACTGCTGCAGGCAGAGGCTATGCAAAATGCAATGAGCAGTCTGGGTCTCAAAGACAGGAAAGAGATTTATTGGTTGTCAACCAGGGAAATCTCTCTTGATGCAAAACAAGTGAGAAGTCCACTGAAGAAAGGAAATGCAGTATATTTTATAGACTTATAACCACTCTTCTTTCGCCCCGCCCGTCCAAATTTACGTCACACACATCTGTTACATACATCAAACATTATTTGACATCTTTGGCCATTTATTTTGTATTCCTGACACCAATTAAATGTTTTAATTGCTATGGTGTTTGATCTACTTTACACTGGCTGGGAGTGCCTGTGTCCTTGGCTCTTGACAATGATGTAAACCATCTGCTCTAGGTGAGCTCACAAACAGAGATAAGATTTCTTGGACGGCTAGCTACATGTTAATTAACTATGTGTAAGCATCAAAGCTATAAAAATAATTGGGTCCTTGAATCTCATTGCTTGCCCAAAGACTGAACCAATCAAAGCTATAAAAATAATTGGGTCCTTGAATCTCATTGCTTGCCCAAAGACTGAACCAAAGTTTGTTTGCAGGAATAAGAATATACATGAATAAAGAATATACATGTGGATACAAGTGGAGTGCTTATTGATATCACTGCCTCTAAATATATAACTTGTATCTTATTGATATCACTACCTCTAAATATATAACTTGTGTGGCTATATTGTGCAGGGTATAGCTTGGAATATTTTGTTATTGAATACATGAGGGTTGTCAATGCCTGGGGGGTTACTAAAACAGCTATAGATGCTTGATCAATACCCTTCACT
>JAHTLZ010000866.1:0-13038 GCA_023846285.1 Phrynocephalus versicolor
CATTAAGCTGTGGTTGCTATGTAGACTACACTGATATGTAGACTTCAATTGCTTTTCTTAAGACACATTTACAGGTATAGCCAAAAGCAAATAAAAACAAGGAGGATCAGAGTGGGTCAAGTTCAGTCAGAAGAACCGATTCCAGAGTTGATTTGGAACAATTTATTTGAAAATTGATCTCCGCCCCCCTCTGTTTGTGTGTGTGTGCGTGTGCGAGTGCGTATGGCCTCTCGACTCCTCACAAGAGAAACAGATGTCAGAGGAAAAGGAGAGCGTTACTTGTTATTTTTATTGACAAGGTGGTTGTATTTCTTGAACAGTAAGGCCGAAATAGCAGCGACAGCCCCGAACTGCTGACCCAACCATTTTCAGAGGGCTCCTGCTGAGCTGTCATCAGCTGGACCCCTTTAAAAATGGCCCAGTCAGCACTGGGGGGATTTTTAAACTCCCCCCCTGAAGCCCCACACACCAGCTGATCAGCATTTGGGGTGGCAAAAAACGTTTTAAAAGCCCACTGTTTCCCCGCGCCCGATTAGGTAGGTGAACTGTGGGCTTTTTAAACTTTTTTTGCCACCCAAAGCCCCACCTGCCAGCTGATCAGCACTTGGGGTGGCCAAAAAAAAAAAAACCCACCTTGCACAACCACCACATACTACACACCCTAAATGAAAAAGAAAAAAAATGCAAAACAATTTTTCAAAAAAATTGTTGCATACAAAACGAACCCCATCTCCCCAAATGAAAAATGAAATGAAAAGAAATGGAATGTCTAATGTGAACCAAAAATAAAATGAAACTCATTTAGCATTTTTAGGGCTCTTTTAGGCATTTTGCAACTGTGGTGAAAATAGATGTAGGAGTCTTGTCCTGTTGACCATCAAAAATGCTAGGTCACTCTGAATATATTTTGAGAATAAATAAGTAAGTTAGTAAATAAATAAATAAATAAATAAATAAATAAATAAATAGCATCTAGCATTACAATTAATAGCCGTTCGATTTTTCCTGAAGCATTCAGTGAGTGCAGCAGGCATAATAGGCTGAGGTAAACAATGTCAAGTTCTTTTATATTAGGAACTCTTTCTAAACCAGGCAGACGAGCTATCATCAATGCCTGAAACCTTGTAAATCGCAGGTGAGTCTGGAAATGAGTTTGCTTTTTACAAGTGTTTTGATGACATTTTGAAGAATAGAAGGAGATGCTTTATTGACTGTTATGGTTGATGCACATTTGGTTATGAAGCAGTTGCATTAATGAATAAATATAAACATTCTGTGTTTCTGTGATTCTAGCAGAATTACAATGTCACTGAACCAAATAGTATTGAGCTGAATGCTTACAAAGATATCCTGAGATTATGAATAAAAGATATGAATGGGCAGTGGAAGTAGCATCTACCTGGCCTAAGCTTGACTGGTATTGTTACCTCAGCTGGAAGTATCAGGAAAGAGGCTGCATGTGACGGGACTACCGTATATACTCGAGTATAAGTCGACCCGAGTATAAGTTGAGGCCCCTAATTTAACCCCCCAAAACTGGGGAAACATATTGACTCGAGTATAAGTCTAGGATGGGAAATGCAGCAGGGCCTGGCAGCTCCTCCTTTGTGAGCTGGGGGAGTGGTGTGTGATGTTTAAAATGACTTTTAGCCACTGACCCAAGCACTTGCCAGGCCCTGCTGCATTTCCCACCCTAGATTCCCCTGTGATGCAGAGGGGGGTCATGAAAAGTGGCACACAATGTTTAAAATGACTTTTTAGCCACTGACCCAAGCACTTACCTCAGTGGCTAAAAGTATCGACCCGCATATAAGTCGAGGGCCCCTTTTTTCAGCCCCAAATTAGGACTGTAAAACTAGGCATATTTGAGTATATACAGTAATTTATTTCTGAACAATGGGATGAGAAGCTAATGAATCCCCAGGTTGCGATAGTTAATTGGCTAAGCAAGTCAAAACATATAGAATCATAGAATCATAGAACAGTGAAGATGGAAGGGGCCTACAAGGCCATCAAGTCCAACCCCCTGCTCCATGCAGGAATACAAATCAAAGGATATCTGCCATGTGGTTGTGTTATTTCCCTTGAAAGCCTCCAGTTTTGGAGCACTCACCACCTACTGAGGTAATTGGTGACATGTTTTGGTTTTAAAATAAGGTAGCTGTCAGTAGGGATATGAAGAATGTATTGAAATTGTTCCTCAATGAGATAGGCTGTCCTAATACACTGAGACAGATAGGTTGTCCTAATATTACTGAGACATCCTATGGAGAAATCAATTATCCTCGAAAGACTTCTCTTCTCTCTTACAAGGACCAGACACATTCATTCATTCATTCATTCATTCATCATCATCATCATCATCATCATCATCATCATCATCATCATCAAGTTATCAAACAGCAGACAAGATAAGTACAATTTATTTATTTATTTATTTTCGTGCTTACATACATTTAGTGCTTGCTTCTGGATGGAACTCTGGGCAATTTACAACAAAGGAGAACAAACAATAAGCAAAATTAGGTACAACATCACAATACAACAGTATAAACAATAAAAATAAACAGCAAAATGGCAACAGGGAAAATAAATAAATAAATAAATAAATAAATAAAATTAACAGTCACCAAACGCCTCCCACAAAAGCATGGTCTTTACAGCATTTTTGAAGGCTGGCAGGGACTGTGCAAGGCACAACTCACTCGGGAGATGATTCCATAAGATGGGACCAGCCACAGAGAAGGCTCGGTTATGGGTGACCACTTTCCGAGCCTCCCTGGGCGTGGCCACCCGGAGTGAATGCACCCACGACATTCTAGTTGGTCGGGCCGTGGTTGATCAGTGGGAGATTCGCTCTGCCAGGTATTCAGGTTCCAGGCCATGGAGGGTTTTATAAATTAAAACCAGGACCTTGAATCTTATTCGGAACGCAACAGGCAGCCAATGCAGGTGGGCCAGTACTGGGGTGATGTGGTCATATCGACTCACACCTGCCACCAGTCTGGCTGCCACATTTTGCACCCACTGGAGTCGCCGAATAAGAGTCAAGGGCAACCCCATGTAGAGAGTGTTGAAGTAAATCTATTCTCGCGATCACCAGTGCTTGCACAACAGTTCTCAAGGAGTCCCCATCTAGATATGGATGAATCTGGGTGATTTGACGAAGATGGAAAAAGGCAGTCCTGGACATGGCGGCCACCTGGGCCTCCATGGTGCAGAATCAGGGTGTGTGTCCAGTGTGCCATGCTTAAGTCCAATGTTATTTGATCAGTTTCAATTGTTGGGACCCGAGGATATGGACAGGGTGCTTGGATCCGTCCTCTCAACCCTTGCCCTTCTTGGCTAATTGAAAGGTCTGCCAGGGGGATTCGCAGGAGACAGTGAACACCTCCTTGAGAGAGGAGAGGTCCCTGCTATCTTGAAAGAGGTGGTAAATAGATGACTCCTTAAAGAATCTAACCTGGACTCAGGTCTGGTGGTTAACTACTGACCAGTAGTGAACCTCCCTTATTTGGGCAAGGTATAGGAGTGGGTGGTGGCCAGGCAACTTCAGGCAGTACTGGATGAAACATATTTTCTGGATCCATTTCACTTGGGTTTTGGGCTGGGTTTTGGTACGGAGACTGCCTTGGTTGCCTTTGCTGGGAGAAAGACACAGGGAGGGTGATCCTGTTGATACTCCTGGAACCCTCAGCAGCTTTCAACATCCCAACCATGTTGTCCTTCTGGATAGGCTAGCCAGATTGAGAGTTGGAGGCATTGCTTTGCAGTGGTTCTGCTCCTTCCTGGCTGACCATGTCCAGAAGGTGATGCTGGGGGATAGTTGCTCTGCCCCATGGCATTCACGCCATGGGGTTCCACAGGGCTTAATACTGTCCCCCATGCTGTTTAACATCTACATGGAACCACTGGAAGAGGTCATCAGGAGGTTTGGGCTGAGGAGTCACCAATATGCCAACAATACTCAGCACTACCTCTCATTTTCCACCAATCCAGGTGAGACAGTTTCTGTGCTGAACTTGTGTCTGGAACTGATCATGGACCAGATTAGGGTTAATAAATTGAAGCTCAATCCAGACAAGATGGAAGTCCTTTTAGTGGGTGCTCTGCCAGACAGGTTAGAGGGCCATCTCCCTGTCTCGGATGGGGTCATACTTCCCATAAGTAACAGGCTCCATAGTATGGGGGTGCTCCTGGATCCCGGTCTAACTCTGGAAATCCCAGTGGACTTGGTGGCCAGGGGTGCCTTTCTTCAGGTGTGGAAAATATACTGGCTGCGCCCCTACCTGGATGAGCAGAGCCTCATGACAGTTAAACAAACACTGGTAACATCCCGTATTGATTACTACAATGCGCTTTACATGGGGCAGCTTTTGAAGACAGTCTGGCAATTGGAACTGGTTCAGAATTGTGTGGCACCACTGGTGAGAAGAAGAGCTGCCAGGAATCACATCACACTGATTCTGTACAACCTGTATTGGTTACCAGTCGTTGTCCGAGCCCAATTCAAAGTGCTTGTTTGGACATATAAAGCCCTAAACACCTTTCAACTTAGCTACTTGAAGGGAGCCCTCCTGAAACAGCCATCCCTCAAGGGAGTGAAAGAGATAGTGTGCACAGTGTGGAGGTCAGACTTTTGGGTGTGGCCAGGTTATCACACTCCCCTCATTACAGAGTAGTAAAAGACACAAACTCACTCTAGCACAGGCCTCCAGTCATCTCACAGACCACTGACCTGTACATTTGTTTTTCCAGATTTTTGGGTCCACCCGTTTCTGAGATAGTGCATTTTCAAAATTGCAAAAAAATAATAATGCCAAAACTCACTTGCGATCATAACTTCAAATGTCATTTAATAAATACCTGTGTGCTACAGCCCTGGGGCAGATGTCATTTTAAAGATTGTGAATAGGGCTTTAATTTGGCATACAACATGATGCAATTGTACTTTAAAAAAAACCAAACATTTTTAAATAAATATAAAATTTGAATTTTTGGAAAAACAGATTTTTTTTAAAAAAATTCAAACAATTCACACTTAAAGACACATATCTTGTAGCCAATCACTCCAAGTTTCAGGATGGTATCTCAATGGCATCATATAAAACTTAAATTTTCTTGTTGGCAGTGACAAGGAATTAAATTGTGGAGGTCATCCTTTTGAGTGTGTCCAGGTTACCACACTCCCCTCACTACAGAGTAGTAAAAGGCCCAACCTCACTCTAGCATAAGCCCCCAGTCATCTCTCAGACCATTGACCTGTACCAATTTAGTCTTGGGTATCGCTGCCACCAGTCAGAGTACCCTGGTTCAATCACTGAATCCCAGTCAAAATGTAATGTGGAAAAGTAAAATGAAAGTTTATTTAATACAATAAGGTGTTGAATAGAGTTCACTTGTATTCCATTTACTTAAAGTTTCTCAAAGCAGTTCACTCAAATACAGTGGTACCTGGTATAAAGGAATTAATTCATTCCAAATGAAATTATGTTAAGCAAATTTTCCTTTATACAAATTTCCCATAGTTAGTGCATTGAAAATGGAGTATTCCAATTTTTATGTTGTATGGATTTGGGCCATAGGTGATTCTGTTAAGCAAATTTCCCCTATCTCCGGAATATTTTATGTTGTACAAACTTTATGTTATGCAAATTGTTTGTTATACAAGGGTCCACTGTACTGATCTAATTCCCTCACTCAAACCTGACTGTTCCCTAACTGTCCTTTATCTTCTTCAGTGCTTGTAAGTTTCCCTATTTTAGTCCTATCTGACTGTAACCACCTCAGGCGGAGCTATTTAAGCACTAAGGCTCTGCCTCCACAATCCATATTTGGGCACAAGTGTTAACCCTTTATTTCCCCTCCTGTACAGCCACATAACAGTATAAGGGTGGACACTACATGCAAGTATAGATCCTTTTTGACAGCTGCCCCCAGGCTATGGAATACCCTCCCATGTGAGATCTGCCTGACCCCAACACTGAAGACATTTCGAAGCCAGACAAAAATCTTCCTGTGCTGGAAGATTTTTTTAACTGATATAACAGAGATTGTGGGTCCTGGTGGCAATTTTTACTGCATTGTATTTGTATTAAAATGTTTTTATTACTTTAATTATTTATTGGTATTTTAATGTTTTAATTGTTTTAATTGCTTTTACTGTGAGCCGCCCAGAGACCTTTGGATAGTGGGTGGCATATAAGTTGTATAAATAAATAAATAATAAATAAATATATGCTGGTAACAAATTCTTCAAAGAAAATTAATGCATGTGGGATATTGTGCTTCTGTATCCATATCCAGAACATAAAAGTTATTATCTGGTTTTGCTGAAGAATACCATGCTCACACTGTCAGGAAGGAAAGAAGGATGCTAAAGGGCAGTGTGAATGTTGATGACACCAAGGGCAGCAATCAAGATGGTCTGCCAGATATACTCTTGCGCTCACCATTCACCAGCAGGAGAAAAATCTCAGGAAATATGGCACAAAAAGACCTTAACTTGACACATAAAACAGAGACTTGCTGACATGAAATTCTCTTCAGTAAACAGCAGAAAGCATTAAGGAAGAGAACCAACCCCACTTTCATGTACTTGACACAAAGCTACATTCCAGAAACCACAACTGATAAAGAATGATGTGGTCACAGGACTGCTATTATTATGGTAATGGTGTTCCAGCTTAATTCGTCTCCAGTTACTTTCAGTTTTCCATGAAAGATGTCAGCTTGGACTCAAAGACCTGAAGTGGAGTGTGATGAGCACTGCTCAAGAATTTTCCGGGAGTTGAGTCTTAGTAACTGGACTTCTTTTCTTGTGAGATTGAAACATTTTGCTACTCATCCAAGTAACTTCTTCAGTCTAATAAAAAGTTGGTGGAAGTCTTCCAATTTATAGTTCATCGGTTTCACCCCACCCTGGTCTGAACAGACTCATTAGATGGACTGGGGTGTGTGAAAGTAATAGCTATGCAACCCTTCTCAGCATCCATTATGTAAAGGTCATTAGCAATGGCCTTCCTGGTGGAGGTGAAGAAGTCCTGCTTCCTGAAGCAGAAATATGATAATAGGAATAGGTTCTCCACATTTCTTAGACTACAAATTCCATAGTTTTCAATTATGGGAGTTGGACTTGGCAGTCTGATAACAAAGTATGACTCATCTGGGGAAAAAGTCTCAACCAGAAGGTTTTGTGATAGAGTTTGGCCTAATTCCACCTAAACTTCCTGATCATGCCCCAGTGTTAGCTGGGAATACTATTTCTTAATAGGAACCTGATTAGAGCTAGTCTCCAAAGCATTCCAGTTGACGCTTTTCTCCCTCATGAACCATATTTAGGCATCTGTGAGAGGTCTGTCCATCTGGTAAAACTCCCAGGATGGAAAATTATAGAATTTGTAGTTCAGGAAATAAAATAAAAAAAGCCAATCCCTACAAGAAAATATTATTATCCTGTAATTAGAAGCAGAACACCCCAAAGTGAACATGGAAATCTGATTGTACTGGCATGAGCTGCAATGTAGGTCTGACCTAGAATACTATTCATTGACATAAGCAGGAATCAATGAGTACACAGCAATTTCTAGAGAAATAATTATGTTGGTCTGCTGTCAGCAAAACTGGCAAAGAAACCTACGACAATTTAAAAGCTAACAGGTTTTATTTGTCCTGACATTTTGTGGATTATATTTGAAAAAGTGGACTGCACAAATTCTTATGTTGAATAAAACTTGATAGTTTTTCAGTTACTGTAAATTGTTAAGAGATAGATATTTATTCCTCGAATCTCCTTGTATGACTTTTGACCATTTTCCTTTCGATTCTCCTGACCAGTGAAGCAAAAGTATTCCATTGTCTTTAGGACATAACTCTCAACCCATCTGGAGATAGTTATTCTAATGCAAAAATTGCATCACTGCTGTTGCTTCCTAGCAGACTGTGAGTTGAAACCCTTGCACATCTATCTTTAAATAATATACAAGTTGACAGCCTTCTTAGCTCAAATGGACTAAATGATTCTATCATGGAAAGTATTTTTTTCTTTCTTTCATAATTTCTATAACATTCTGATCCACACTTTTGGCCTGTTGGTTTACCAGCTCTTTACTCGTTTTTCATCCACTATTTATTCTATTGTTGTTGGTCTATATGTGTTAACTTTGTTGCTGCTGCTAATTAGCATTGGGCCTTTTCACACGACCCCTAAGATCAGCTGGCCACTTAAATTCGGACCAGAGATCTTAGGGGTTCGTTGCTCTTTCTTCCTCCCCACCACTCCGCACTTCCTTGCTCCTGTCTGCGTGAGGGGAGGGAGGAAGAAAGAGAAGAAAAAATGCAGGCTCACCTCCAAAGCTGCCCGGAGCTCCGTCGTCCTAATTCCTTCTCTTCTGTTTGCTTTTTTTTCCTCCCGCCCCTTTTCTTAAAGGGGCGGGAGGCAAAAAAAAAAGAAGCGAGGAGAGACCCGCACTGACCAGATTAAATCCGGACCTAGGGATTTTCATCCTCCTCGAGCAGGTACAAGAAAAGTGCGCTGGGATGCACTTAGGTGGGCGTGGTCACACTTAATTTCCTGCAAACTCCAGAGCTGGTGGGGAAACAATTGTAAGCTCCGAAGCTTGCAGCCATTTGCTGCGGAGTTTAGGGGTTGTGTACAAAGGCTCATTGTTGCTTTATTATCCACCTAGAGGCATATTTCAAACCCAGGATATAAATGCCTCACATAAATGAATTTTAAAAAGAAATGAACATCTACCTACCTACGTACGTACCTATCTACCTACCTATTATCTCTATTTTTTTCATGCAAATATGGGGTGCCTGTCGTATACTCAGAAAAACTTCAAACTATTATGAATATATACATACTCTGACTATGTATTAGACACCACTCATGGCCCATGGAAATACTAACAAAATCTAGAGGAGAAAAACTGCAACATTTCAGAATGACTTTCAATGGGATAAATTTCATTTCCAAAGCAGATTGCTGCCCATCATTATTTGGCTGCATCTCCAATACACTTTCAAATAGAGCTTTTGATGTATTTTTAATGGACAGTGGAAGGAAAGAGGAAATGGTAGAATTGCTTCAGTTTTCTACAACAGTTGCGATAGCCCTGCTTGTCCATTTCTCAGTCTTTTAAACACTCACATTCTTAAACAAAATGTAATTATTGAGGAAATTAACTTTATAGCTACAGATTGTGGTGTCATGATAATTTAGAGGAATAGGAAGGATGTTTTCTTTGCAATCGTTATTTTTAATCTCTTTCTTTTTGGTTTGCGCTTAATGGCATTCATTAAAACTGATAACAGAAATTGCTTCTCTTTTCAAATTCCTTACCAAGTCACAGTTTAGTTGAGTTAACTTTCCTTGGAGCAATATATTAGTGTCATGCTCAATTGACTTTCCTCATAGAAGAAATGAAAGTCCATTATCTGTACCAAGAGAAACAATATAAATATACATATTTCTGTGCTTTGGTTAACATAATTGTAAACCCTAACCCACTCTGTCACAGACCACCACTATATTGTGATTCACTGCCGCCTGCTGAAGTCACATTTGCTCTTCGAGAGAGAGCAATATTTACTTTTGGAATCCAGGGCAGGTTACCAGAGAAAAAGATTGGAGCTTTCATAGTCAGCCACTCAGCTGTTTCTCATTTCCTTTCCACATGCTTTTCCTTGGAACTGCCTCCAGCAAGAAAATATATTGACTTTTCAGAGAACTCGCTGTTCAGACTTTGAAATTGTGCTCCCTATCTTTTAATCATTTGATACTGAAAGTGGATGAAAAAGAAGGGGAGGGGATGAGCAGATCATCACATTCAGATATGCCTCCTGCTTTTGTCCTTGTCCTCTTGTGGTTTTTAATTTCGGAACCACCTGTTCTCTCAGTACAAAAATAAGAGCATAGCATGTTAAACTATTTCCAGTGGTTAAGGACAGGAATCCTTCACATTACTTAAATCATTTCTGATCAGATAAATGTTTACTACATTCTTCAAATAGATATGCAAATTTCACTGGTCATGGGAGCCTACTGTTGCCCGCAGAACCGGCACACAGTTGTTCTTCTCATGGCTGGATAGCTCAGGGGTTGAAGTATTTGGCAGCAAAGCCAGACGTTGGGAGTTTGATTCCCCCACTGTGCCACATATGAGTACAGCCAGCTTGTGTGGCCTTGGGGAAGCTGTATTGTCCCAGGTGGCCTCCTCCGAAGAAGGGAATGGTAAACTATTCCTGTATATTATTTGCCTTGAAACCCCTAGAAAGGGTCACCCTAGGTCAAAATCAACTTGATTGCACACAATATGTAACAGGGAACCAGTCATATTCAAGATATTATTACAGCTTTTAATCCCATCACCTCCTCCATTCAGTAGCCTCACTATTGAAGTCATGGGTACTGGAGTCCACCCACCAGTACTTGGACAGCTACACATTTCTCGGCATTCCTGTAAGGTAGGACTTAGAATATGCAGCAATCCTGCGTTTTCTGTTAATAGAATCATAGAATCATAGAATCATAGAGTTATCTTAACATTGTTGCAGGAATTTATTTTTTTATTTATTTTATTCTGTAGGCCATCTTTACAGAATCACTTTACTGCAGGAATACTAGAGCTACAATTCTTTACCCAGTTGCTTGGGAGTAGGCCCCATGATACTCAAGAGGACTTAAAGTCTGAATATCAATTTACACTATGTTTAACCAGTTTTGACATTTTCCAAAAAGGCATGCAAAGCACAGCGCAGTTCTGCATGTCTGCTGGTGATTAAGCCCCAGTGTAACAGTTTTCTTAGCAGCAAACCATGGGTCCTGCTCCACCCAGTTAGGTCCTCAGCCTCCAAAATAGGGCTCATGTTGCATGCAATACCTTCCTGGTCTGCAAACCAGAGCTCCTGCTCTATTCAAAATGTATTTCGTCTACAGACAAGAGTTCATGTTCTATTCAGTTTGCACAGCTCTGCTCCAGTTCTATGAATCATCTTCTCTGGTTGCAAACCAGAACTCCAGTTCTAGGCGAAGCCTTCTTGAGTTTCTCTCCAGAGTTTCATGCAAAGCCTCTTCTGCCTGAACCAGAGCATGTTCCTCCAGAAAACTGTGAAGAAACTGAGGAAATAAGGAGCATAGAATATAGAAATATTCCGCCAGAAGCTTCAGTGCTTTTTTGGGGTGTTTCAAGGTAGCTGGCCTAAAAGACAGAGGTCAGCATCAGCTATAAAAGAACAATTCACATATTCAGCTGACCTTCTGTTAATGATTACTTCAAAGAAGGGCTGATGGGGAACTGACAATTATATGCTTATTTTTTAATTAGAGGGCATATTAAAGCAACACCTAAAGGAATCTAACCTTTCCACTTTAACTACTGGCTCAAAAAGTCATTCTGCTTCCTTCCCTGGACCCTTGGAAATTTAGAGTTGGGGGAAGACATTTTTGCTTTCAAAAAACATGAAAGCAGATTAAGATGTTGGTTGCAACAGGTGTATAATATATATTGTATAAAGAGGATCAGGAAACTTAGACAGCCTAGCTTGTCTGTTAGGAGAAAAGTGGACTCACTATCTCTCTCTATGCCCAGAAGGGGATCAGTCTGATTCAGAAGGAGGAGACTGGGTCCATTTGCTGTCCTTCAATGCCATACTGGAAAAAGATGTACTCTGTGCATGTCCCAGAACTATGCTGCTACTCTGCTATGACTATAAAATAGTATAGGGCACTCTTTGTTGTTTTCTGGTTGTTTCTCACAAATTTCCTGAGACTGTCTCTGTACCTCGCTGCAAGTATCTTCTGCACCCTTTTGTAACATTTTGAAACTTTTCCCCTTTAAAAAAAAAGAAATTCAAAAATCCTTTCAAGCTGTCAGTAGTTTTGGCTGAAGTGTTGAACTTCATGCAGATGCTGATAGAACTGAGTAAATTTGAGTATTTGGGAGTAATACAGTGTCTGTCAGGCTCCACACATCTCATCACTGACTTTTATCTGTGTCACCCAACCCTGAAGAAACAAGAGTAATGTGGTAGAGTGGTTATACTGGGTACTGTCACAAAGACCTTCTACCACTTTCTTCTGTGTATATATGTATGAACATGCATGCATGCATGTTGATTTCTAGTTTGTGTAACTGCAATCTGTAGATAACATAATGTGCTGTGCCTTTGCATTTGTAATATTTTGTATAACTAAGTCCCTACAAACTTTGTAGTCCTTAATAAGAATCTGTATTTTATAAGTTCATACAATTAAATGTACACAAAATAAATATTTAGAACAACAAAGCATTGGAATATGGGTGAGGATGCTCGCAGTCAGAGCAAGATTTTGTTTGTAGAAAATCTGTGAAAGGAAAGCATTCATTGTAGAGATTCTGGTCATCTCACAAGATCTCCTGTATTCTGTAAATACAATTGTTCAGTGGAATAAATCAACAGTAATCTTATGGGCACTGTTAGTGGATTGGGTTGTTTTAGTTTTTTGCATCTTAAGCTATTTCTTAAATTCTGGGTTACTGAACATTGAAATAAACAATATGAATGGCCAAGTTTTGCCAAAAGGCAGTGTGAAGAATACACAATACACAATAGGAAAGCCTGTAACAGCCCCATTGGAACAACAGAGTGAAAAATGACATTTTACATTGCAAATTTACTTTTAGGGAAGCAGTCAAGGTTCAAGAGTAGCATAGCACTGCGCCTTACTTTTGCAGCCATTCTGCAAAAGGGCAAGGGGGAAATCTAAATATCCATAAAAATGAACATCCTTATTCTAATCTTCTCCTTGAGCAGTGATGATGAAAATTCACTATTGCAATCCAAATGCAAAGGATTTTATTTCACCCACTGAGAATTTTACATGCCTAACAGCTGGAAAGGTGAGATCTAAGTAATTCATATCCTTCTCTGCTGCTATCCCCAGCAATGGACTGCGTACAGAGGCAATGATTATCACTACACAAGAGTGCAGTGGTGTTACTGTGCAGCAGTGTAAATAAACATTCTACAAGGTAATTCTAAAAATGGGGGGGG
>JAHTLZ010000867.1:0-10230 GCA_023846285.1 Phrynocephalus versicolor
CCAGCTGGGAATTTCTAGGGAGAAGGTCTTTCCAGGTAAGGATTCCTTCGTCTCCTGGACATAAAATTGTGAAATAGGTTTCTGATTCCCAGGCTGGAAGGCCCCAGTTCCCAGGAGGGGACCGAGGGTCTCACTGAAAGCTCAAAACAAGAGACTTCATAAGCAGTGTTTTTCTGCTGTTCGCAACTTAGGCTGCAGATTTTTATTTAATATTAATTTTTGTAATTACTAATACATGGAATGTAAATGTAATTATTTTATTTTGAACATTGTTACCCCTCCTTTCTCCTTGGAAAGGACCGAAGGCAGATTACAGTCATGAGGGACAATATACAGTCCAGTAGAGTTAAGATATATTCAGGTTTGAGAGAGTTGAGGGGCATCTTAGAGTGAAAACATTACAGCTAAAAGAGAATGTGAGTAATTAATTACAGAGAGAGTAAAACTTCCATGTAATCATGGATGGTAGGCCATCTAAAACAGGCTCATAAACTAGATTTGCTTTCTCTCTGTTTCTAAAGTAATAATCATTTTAGAGATTTGATGATGCGTTTGCCCGGCAGTCCTTCTGGTTTCATTAAATGCCACCATGAATGCAGACATCTCTTTCTCTCTTGCATACATTTGTCATTTTCAAACAAAATAAAATTATAGTGTGGAAAGGAAAAACATGCAACGATTCTTGTTTTCTCAAACAAAATTTGCATCCCATCAAAACAATATACGTATCTTTGATCATTAACTATTTCAATTAGACATAAAATAAACAGGGAACTTACTTTCACGTATAATATTGATCTAGATGTTTATAGAAATCATGCCATCTTTCATTGAAACCTTCAAAATGTCCATTTGGTTTCAGTAATGCTGGAGATCTTGCCCATTTCTACACAGTTCAGCACCTTCATAATTAATTGGTCTTTGTCAGGAATCTGGTTTGTGTTCCGTAGTTGTGCATACAACATTCTATCTGCTGTGATAATGTGGATTATTTCATTTTTTTTGCCATCGCCAGTATTTTGTTGGATCATAGACAGTATCATAGAAAGTTTAAAAAATCTCTGGTTTTCACTCTTGAATGATTATTATGATAGTTTGTGAGATGAATGTTTGTACCACACACCGGTATTTTTTAGCCCTCTTACACATCCATCACATATAGAGAAGAGATCCCTTCCCTTTGTGACATTTCCAACAGACACTGGATATTTTATACATTTTAGACAGCTTATCAGGTGTTAAACACCACCTGTAGAATATTTTAAGATCCTGTGCCCATCTTACTTACTCATTTATTTAGAATATTTTTACCCCACCTTTCTCCTTGGAAAAGGACCCAAGGTGGCTTGCAATAGTGAGGGACAATATACAGCCCAGAACATTTAACACATATTCAACATTTAAAGGTATCTTACAAAAGTCAAAGGTAACATTAAAGCTACCAAGAACATGAAAAAAAAATTAAAAATCCATCATGAGGGAGGAGTGGAGGCGAAGCACCCACTCACCCTCAACCACCCACCAAGCTCTGCGGCTCTGATGGTGCCGGTGGCAGTAGAGAAGGAGGAGGAGGAAGAGTGCCTGCTCGCTCCCCCCAAGCTCCGTGGCAGCGGTGGCACGCCCACTCACCCCACCCACCAAGCCCTGCAGCGCCCACAGTGCTAGAGGAAGAAGAGGGGCGCCTGCTTGCCCCTCCCCCCCGTTCCAACCCGATCCACAGATATAGGCGTCTGCATAGCGCAGATTTTCCTTTATTGCAGGTCGGAAGCAGAGACCCCCGTGATAAACAGGGGAGTCTTGTAATATGTGTCAGAAGTCGTTTTTACTTGATGAGTAATAGGTTTCATCATGTGATGCGGCGGCCAGGAAAGCCAATTTGATTCTTGGTTGTATCAATAGAAGCATAGTGTCTAGATCAAGGGAAGTGATAGTACCACTCTATTCTGCTCTTGTCAGACCCCACCGGGAGTACTGTGTCCAGTTCTGTGCGCCTCAGTTTAAAAAGGATGTTGACAACCTTGATCGGGTGCAGAGGAGGGGCGACCAGGATGGTTGAGGGTCTGGAGGAAATGTCTTATGAGGAACGGCTTAGGGAACTGGGAATGTTTAGCCTCTCTAAAAAAAGACAGAGGTGGGATATGATAACTATGTTTAAATATTTGAAAGGATGTCATATTGAAGAGGGAACAGGTTTGTTTTCCATGGCTTCAGAGACTAGGACTCGGGGCAATGGTTTCAAACTACAGGAAAAGAGATTCCATTTGAATATTAGGAAGCACTTCATGACAGTTAGAGCTATTCGGCAGTGGAATATGCTGCCGCGGAGGTTGGTTGAGTCTCCTTCTTTGGAGGTTTTTAAGCAGAGGCTGGATGGCGATCTGTCAGAAATATTGTGATGGGGTTCCTGCATGGCAGGGGGTTGGACTACATAGTCCTTGAGGTCTCTTCCAACTCTATGATTCTATGTGCTTTGTTATGTTTTCATGTCATGGCCTTGCCTACTTGAGCTTAGCATGCCCACGTGACCCATTGCATCTGAAAGGGAGACCTGCAGTGACACGAAGAAGGAGAGAGTCGATCCATTCCCCAGGCGGAGGCTGTGACAAGGGTCACGACAGCCACATTTTCTTGGTGCTTTGTGGTGCTGGGGAAATTGACGCTCAGAGCCAGGGGGGGTCTATCGGTTAATTAAGGAGAAGGAGGGGCCCACATGCTGGGCCTCGTTCTGGCCCTCCCGCTCACTGCCACTTAACCAGGGAGCCGTTCCTTCTGCTCCTCTGACCTGTCCGGGTTGCTGCTCAATGCCAGCTCAGTCCATACTAAGTCACCGATCATCCAAGATTTGATCATGGATGAGCGGGCCGACCTGGCCTGTATCACGGAGACCTGGGTGGATGCGGGAGGGGGGGTCTCGTTCTTCCAGCTATGCTCCCCCCCCGGGTACTGTGTTCGGCCCTTGAGCAGGTTAGAGGGTGAGGGGTGGGGTGGCCATCGTTTGCAGGGAGTCTCTCTCTGTCTGCAGGACCGCCTGCACTTACCAGTGGGACTCAGGGATAGGTTTGGGGTAGTGCTGTTGTACTGCGCTCCCTGTGACCCAGCACTCTCCCTAAATGAATTCATCCGGACTGCCCTGTTGAGGTCGCCTGGACTTCTGGTCATCAGGGATTTCAACATGCATGTGGGGTTGGGGTTGTCTGGTGGGGCTCTGGAGTTATATGGAGCCCATGGTCTCTATGAACCTGTCCCAACAGGTCACCTGCCCTGCTCATAGGGCTGGGCAATAGCTTGACTTGGGTTTTAGTAGGTATTCTCTAAATGGTTTAAGCCAGGCCTGCCCAAAGTCCGACCCGGGGGGGGGGGGAGAAATCCGGCCCGCCAGGCCATTCTGAGTGGCCCGCGGCTGGCCGCCCCTCCCCTCCCCCTCCTTCACCACATGTTTTTTTTAAAAAGAAAATGGGTGGGGCTTGCAGTGGGGTGGCAGGGTTGGGGAGCAACCGGCCCCTGACACATTCTCAGCCACCAAATCTGGCCCTCCTTACAAAACGTTTGGGCACCCCTGGTTTAAGTAATACAGCATTAAATGTACAAGGTGACCGCTTGCTGAAAAAAATTCTACCTTCTCTGAGAGACACAGAGCTGGCAAGGCAGGAAGCTGCACAACTGTAAGCAGAAGCTTAACCACAAGAATCTGAAACAAACAAACAAAAAGAATTGTCACTTTGCAGAGAAGTGCGTATAAAGGTCATCTGAGATATTGTCACTTTGCAGGTATATGTATAAAGGCCATTTCAGGTGCGAATGGCGGGGGACCTGACTGGTCTGATCCAGTCTGATCTGGTTTCTATGGAGGCCTGTCTGCTGTAGGGTAAATCCAGGCTCAGAAATGGGTATTCAAGCAGTGCCCAGCTCCATTTGGGCGCCTGTCTCTTGGGATCACCATTCCTGGTCTCCAGATCCAGATCCCTGGGCCTGACTTTGCTGGTCCCCAGGCCCAGGTTCCTAGGATAGGCTGACTCTGTAGACTATTGCTGGTGGTCTTCAGACCCAGGTCTCCCTAGACATGTCCTTTCTTACAAACCTTTTAGAATTTTTTGAAAAGGTCAACAGGCACGTGGATTTGGGTGAACCGGTGGATATAGTCTATCTGGATTTTCAAAAGGCTTTTGACACAGTCCCTCACCAAAGGCTGCTGAGAAAATTGCACAGTCAGGGGATAAGAGGGCAGGTCCTCTTATGGATTGAGAACTGGTTGAGATCCCGGAAACAAAGAGTAGGTGTCAATGGGAAATTTTCACAATGGAGAGAAGTGAAAAGCGGTGTGCCCCAGGGCTCTGTTCTGGGACCAGTGCTTTTCAATCTGTTCATAAATGACCTGGAGACAGGGATAAACAGTGAGGTGGCCAAGTTTGCAGATGACACAAAACTTTTCCGTGTGGTAAAAACCAGAGAAGATTGTGAAGAGCTCCAGAAGGATCTCTCCAAACTGGGGGAATGGGCGGAGAAATGGCAAATGCGTTTTAATGGAACCAAATGTAAAGTAATGCATATTGGGGCAAAAAATCCAAACTTCATCTATCAACTCATGGGCTCTGAGTTATCCGTGACGGATCAGGAAAGAGATCTTGGTGTGTTGGTGGACAGCTCCATGAAGGTGTCTCCCCAATGTGTGGCAGCGGTGAAGAAGGCCAATTCCATGCTAGGGATTATCAAAAAGGGGATTGAAAATAAAACAGCCAACATTATAATGCCATTATACAAAACAATAGTAAGGCCCCACCTGGAGTATTGTGTACAATTCTGGTCACCGCATCTCAAGAAAGACATAGTGGAACTGGAAAAGGTGCAGAAGAGAGCGACTAAAATGATTACTGGTCTGGGGCACCTCCCTTATGAAGAAAGGCTAAAACATTTGGGCCTCTTTAGTCTGGAAAAAAGGCGCTTGAGGGGGGATATGATTGAGACATACAAAATAATGCAGGGTATGAGTAAAGTGGATAGAGGGAAGCTCTTCTCCCTCTCCCAAAATACCAGAACTAGGGGACATACACTCAAATTGAGGGCTGGGAGAGTAAGAACTGACAAAAGAAAATATTTTTTCACCCAGCGCGTTGTAAGTCTATGGAACTCTCTGCCACAGGATGTGGTGATGGCATCTGACCTGGATGCCTTCAAAAGGGGATTGGACAGATTCCTGGAGGAAAAGTCCATCACGGGTTACAAACCATGATGGAGATGTGTAATCTCTAGGGTTTAAACCAGGGTACTTCAAGGGCCAGATGCAGGGGAGTTGTATCAGGAGACAGATATCTAGTCTCATGCGCTCCCAAACGCATCTGGTGGGGCCGCTGTGAGATACAGGAAGCTGGACTAGATGGGCCTTTGGCCTGATGCTGCATGGCTCTTCTTATGTTCTTATGACCAGTCCTGGCTCTTCAGATCACTGCTGGTGGTCTCTAGACTTGGGTCCCTAGACATGTATAGCACGTAGCATTATTATTTGCAATCACTCTTAGTATTGCTGACTCTGTTTCCCCAGAAGAATCACCAGTGCTTGCCTCTTGTCCTTCTCTGTTATGTGTTGCGTTAATCTCATATGTGATCTCAGCTTATCACCATTACCTGCTGACTTTCTCCCTGTTGATTGACACACCCCCTGTGGAGAGCCTGGACCTGGACCTTCCATCGGGTCCTGTCCCAGGAGGCTCCTTGATCCAACAACAACAACAACAACAACAACAACAACAACAACAACAACTTTATTTTTATGCCGCATTTCTCCCCGGAGAGACCCAAGGCGGTTTACAACAAATTCATAAAAGTACAAGAAAAGCAGTACGATGTAAAAAACAACAAAAACGCAATACCTATAAGATACTATAAAATTACTATACAGTATGATACAATAAAAACAAGATTAAAAAGATTAAAAAAACAAGAACAGTGGGTGCAGCAGAGTTTAAAAGACTCCCCAGCCAATGAACGTTTTTGATAACTCAGACCTTGAGGAGTATACTGCAGGAATTCTGGGTTATATTAAATTTTGCATAGATACTGTTACTGTAGATAAACGTGTCCGAATCTATCCAAACCAGAAACCATGGATGACCAAAGAGGTGAGGCGCCTCCTGCATGACAGGAATAAGGCTTTCAAGTCTGGTGATGTGATCAGGTATAGCATTGCTAGAGCAGATTTGAGGAGAGGCATTAAAAAAGCAAAGGTGGATTATAAGAAGAAGACTGAGGCTTGTTTTTACAGTAATAATAATGTGAGGCAAATGTGGCAAGGGGTTCAGCAAATCACTAGTTATAGATCTAATCATGCTGCCCCTTCTGCTGGAAATGCTTCTTTGGCTGATGAATTGAACAATTTTTTTGCTAGATTTGAGACAGAACAAACAGAGGTATTTACATCACAGCCATCAGCACAGTTTAGCCCCTTCCTTCTTGTTGAAACGTGGGAAGTGAGAAACATCTTGAGAACTGTGAACCCAAGGAAAGCTGCAGGACCTGATGGCATTTCTGGTCGGGTGATTAGGGAATGCGCAGACCAGCTGGCTGGAGTTTTTACTGAAATTTTTAACCGGTCTCTAGCCCAGTCAACTATTCCATCATGTCTGAAGGCCTCCATTATTGTTCCACTGCCAAAGAAGCCATCTACTAACAGCTTAAATGATTATAGACCTGTGGCACTTACCTCCATTGTAATGAAGTCTCTGGAACGATTAGTCCACCAGCATATCATCTCTTGCCTCCCAGGCACATTTGATAAATATCAGTTTGCTTACAGAGCAAATAGATCCACGGAAGATGCTATAGATATCACCTTGCACACTGCTCTTACCCATTTGGAGCTGCAGGGGACCTATGTAAGGATGCTCTTTGTGGACTTTAGCTCTGCTTTCAATACAATTATACCTCACAAGCTGATATCTAAATTTAAGGACCTTGGTTTTTGTCATTCCATCTGTGCCTGGATCATGGATTTCTTATCAAATCGCTCACAGAGGGTCAGATTAGGTGACTACATGTCGTCAGCCCTCACTGTTAACATGGGTACTCCACAGGGCTGTGTGCTGAGCCCACTATTGTTTAGTATCTACACCTCTGACTGCACTCACCCTTACCCTGAAAATAAAATAATCAAGTTTGCCGATGACACAACAGTAGTGGGACTCATCTCTGGTGGAGACGAATCTGCCTACCGAGAGGAGGTGCATCGGCTGCTACAGTGGTGCAGAACCAACAATCTAATAATAAACATCAACAAGACCAAAGAACTAATAGTGGACTATCGAAAAAGGAAATCAGACACTCAGCCCCTGATTATTGATGGAGTTTGTGTAGAGCGGGTGACGGACAGTAGGTTCCTAGGAGTTATTCTACAGGAGGATTTGACCTGGAGTGCCAACACTGAAGCACTGGTTAAGAAGGCCCAACAGAGATTATATCTTCTGAGACTTCTCAGGAGAGAACAACTGTCTAAGAAACTGTTGTTAACCTTCTACTGGGGCTTTATAGAAAGCACTATCACTTACTGCCTCTGTGTCTGGTTCGCCAGTTGCACAGTGGCAGATAGAATGGCTCTCCAGAGGGTCATAAACACTGCTGAGAAGATAGTGGGCTGTCCTCTTCCTCCTTTGGAAGAATTATACAACTCCAGATGCTCAAGGAAGACATCTAGAATTTTGAGAGACCCTTCGCATCCTGGCCACCAATTTTTTGAACTGTTGCCATCTGGCCGGAGATACAGGACTCTTAGGTCAAGGACAAACAAACTAAAGAACAGTTTTTATCACAGAGCAGTATCCAAGTTAAATGTGACAGTTTTAGCACCATTTTAATCAGTTTTTAAGTAGTATTTTAAATTTTGTAAGCAATTTTAAGAGTTTTTAATGTTTTGTATGGTGTTTTATGTGTTTTAGGTGTTTTGTATGAGTGTGTAGTGGAATAGCACTCTTATTTCGTTGTGCATATCTTGTGTATGCACAATGACAATAAAACTCTATTCTATTCTATTCTAAAAGTAAAATGTTATAAAAGTTGGTAAAGACTGGAGGCTCAAAAGGCCTGCCTAAATAAATAAGTCTTTAGGCCTCAAGGGAGGAGGCAGTTCTTATCAGGGGTTGAAGGCCAAACCCATGCAGTTGATCATTGCCAGGTGATGTCCAGTTTTGGACTCTTTGCACTCTCTTGGTGATCATATCAGGAGCTATGGAATTGCTATGAAGAGGGGCTAAGAAAGGCTGTTTCTCTCAGAGAATGGGTGCGGCCATGGACCACTAGGCGGAATTGTTCCAAGTGGTTTGTCACCTCACCAGTCCTGGTCAGCCAGGGTCTCTTCCCAGGGATTACACTAATTAATCCTTTGCAGGCCATTTTAGATCCAATGTTGAGGCCTTCCAATCGGATCTGGACTCCGGGTGTGGTGCTTCGTTCCTGGACAGCCAGTGCAGCACCCTCCTCGGTCTCATGGATTTGTTCAATTTGGACCTGTACCATCGAAGTGGGTGGATGCCTTCTGGTCCAGATGATCTTCTAGCTTTTAGGTCCTGGTGATTTGTTAGCATTTGTTAGCCCCTTAAGGCACAAAACCTGTAAGACAAATGAAATTTAAGGGAATAGGAAAACTTGGTAAGCCATATTTTGCCTATGGAATTCAATGCATTCCTATGGGAAAGCACGTTAAACCACATTTTGAAGGACATTTGTTTTTTGCAAAAACGAATTGAGCAATAGGACACATTAAATTCATCATAACAGGTACCCCTGTAATAGGTGACAGTGTTCCTACTGTCAGAAAAGTCCTGAGACATGAACAGTGCCTTTCATTTTTAATTCTATTTCCAGTTTCAGCTGTCGGTATCGTCTGAGGAGGTGACCCCATATTTTCCCCACAGAGAGTGGGATCTTCTGGGTCCAGGCTGGCGATCTCTGCATGAGGAGATTCTTTTGAGATTCTGGGAACAAGGTCTGTCCAGGTAAGGATCTCTTTTTCCCCGGGCATAGAGTATTTTTGATTGCCCTGCCTGGATACCCCTGTTGAAAGAAAGGGCCCCCCAGCCTGTGTCATGAAGAAGACTTTTTAAAAAACTTTCTCATTTTATGCATTCATATACTGTGACTGCTCAGGGACACTTACAAGAGTTAAAGCACCTCCCCCCTCCCAGGCATTGACAGTGGCATAAAAATGAAATGATAATCAATGTGATAGATGAATTATCAAATGGAGGATATGTTTCTGTGCTGCCCTCCAGGCTCCCAGTACAAATTTTAGAAAATATTTTCTTCTGCTATGGAGTGACTGCATAGGGAGAGCCTCTTTTGAGTGGTTGGAGAAAATAAGACTTTTTGCAGTTCTGCTTTTCTTGTGGGTTTTTTCTGAGGTTGGTAAAATGGTTAACCATATCATGGTGGGGGGGGGGTGGCACTGTGCAACCTGCATAATTAAATTGCAACCAGGCCAGAGAGTGCTTTAAGTATTCCGGAGCAATATCTAAGCAGGGCATTTTGCTTCTTGTTTGTTATTACTTGGAAGCTCTCTGTATCAAATTAAATATGTCCATCTGGTTTTTGCTGCCATTAAAGAACAATGTTCCTTCAAACTAACCAAGCTGTCTGCGTGGTTGCTTTGAAGGTAATCCTAAGCACCATGAATTCATATGGAAGAGGTATGATCAACCAATGCAACTTCTGTTCATTAGATCCAAAATGATATGCAAACATTCTTTGAAGGCCATGGTACAAGTTCCATCTGTTTCTTACCCTGAATCTCACATTTTGCAGCATGGAAGAGAAACTATTTCACAGGAGGTGATAAATCCCCTGGTTTTCCTCAGGATATTTAGTGGTGCCCCAATGGGCCTCCTCACTCAGGTGGGTGGAGGTGGGTCCACCCTGGAGGTGTGTCTCCTTCTGCCTCCTCCGTGGTAGTGCATCGGGTTTGTTACTTTAATCAAAACTCTGTTTTTTGTGGTCGCTTATCTTTTGCAGGTAGGATGCTGTAGGGAAGAAATTAAAAAGGAGGCCACCAAGCTTCAGAGGAAGAGATTGAATATTCCAATGCAAATGAGGGTGTTGATAATCAAACCGGAAGGAATAAGGTTAGAAGAAAACAGATAGATGAAAAGATCCACAAATCTATTACATGTCAGGAATAAGACCGAGCGGTTCGAAAACGATCCACAGGAGAAGAAGGTGTACTCCAGGTGTGTAAAACCTTTCACTAGCACC
>JAHTLZ010000868.1:0-10450 GCA_023846285.1 Phrynocephalus versicolor
GAGTGAAGGGAATGATTTGGCCGTATCAATAATCTCTAGGCATATTGACAAGCCTCATCAATATATATATATTTTAAACTGTGCTTTGCATATAGACAGGCTTCATAGCCTTTTATATATATATATATTCCAAGCTATGCTTTGCAAGAGTATAAGCCACACACATTATATATATTTAGATTAATAAGCACACATATATAAATCCTTTATGTATTCTTTTATTCCTGTAAACAATTCCTGCAAACAGGACATTTTTAGCAAGCTTTAAAAAGAGCTTTCTCAGCAATAAGATTCAAAAATCCAATTAGTTTCTGTGTAAGCCTTGATGCCTTTTTTCACAAGATAATTGTGGATGACTTCAGCCAAAAGCAACCTTATCTCTGTGTGCCTGGCTGAGGCAGTCTGGAATTCGTCACCTGTCAGATCTTCAAGGCTAGAGAGGCCCCTTTTGCAGTTGTTTTTGTACCACTCTGTTCACTGTGTTCAAGACCCCCTTTCCAATTAAAATGTTTAAATGTTGCCAAAAGGAATGCAAGATAGATAACTAAGACTGCCAATTAATGTTTGATGTGTAACCGACGGATGTGACGTGGGACCCAGTTGGGAGGGGGAATGAGGAGAAATGTGAAACTATAAGGCTTGAGGCTTCTCTTTGTTCGACGGAGTCCAAGCTTAATTGCTGTTAAGTGCGGATTTCCCTGATTGCAATCATTAAATCACTTTCCTGAAAACCAGGCTGTTTTCTTTACGACTGCAAGAAGCTGTCTCTTTTGCTGGCAAGGACCCTTTAGTGGCTGTTACAGACGGCTATTGATCAGCCATTCCTTTCATTTTTGGTGGAGATGTGCCGGGGACTAGCCGCAATTGTGGACAGCTTTTGCAGTGCCTGGTAAGGGCATTGATGGATCTGTACTGAGATGAATTACTCCCAGTCGACACCTCACCACTTGTGAGGGGGAGAACGTTCATCTCAGTGCCAAACCATCCATCGTCGCCGCAGGAAAAATTGGAGCCGGCTACAGAACGAGGGGAAGACTGCAGCACACCAGGAATCTGGTAAGATAAAGCAACCGGTTGTATTGGGGGTGGACAGGATTTATGTCTAGTGGCCCCGGGGAGGGCAGGTAGGCGAGAAGGGACGATTTACGACCCTGGCATCCTAGGAACTGGGGGGCAACGAGTTGAGCAACTCTGAGGCCCCATAGGGGTGGAAGGGGCTTCTGCCCAATACCCTGAATGGTTCACCTCCCCAAGTATTTGAAGAAATAGGAGCAGAGCACGGCTCTGGCTTCCTCAGAGAATTTATTGATGTTTAAATATATGTGTGAGAATTAAGTTGAATACTTTTTTGGTAACCACAGGGAAATGGCCATTCCCAGTGTCTAAGAAGGGGCAGAGACTGGCAATCTTTGCCTCACAATACCAACGGGGGGACATTATCTCCGTTTGATTTTAGTGAAGATTAAAAAGCTTTTATCTCTAGGCAGTGGTCGTAGCTAGGTTGGGAGGGGGAATACTGTGCGGGTGATTTGTGTGATAAAACGGGATCAATGATTGTCTGGTGTATGGGCCGAGGTCTAGGACATACCTCTTGGCGAAGTGTGTGTAGGGCGCGCGATTTCCTTGCCAGGGCGACCTGCTGGGGCCGCGTCTATGTCACGTATGTGTGTGTGATGTGTGATTAATTGCCTAGGTGCGATCCCGTTTGTACTATGTGGGAGAATCTATAGGTGCACAACTATAACATATAAAATGGGGGCAGAACATAGCAAACCAAGCACTCCCTTGATGTGCCTGGTGGCAAATTGGAAATCTGCCACTAGGGACTATGATTTTGGTATCACTATGCACAAAGGGCGTCTGCTAACTTTGTGTAGAGTGGAATGGCCCATCCTTCATCCTGGTTGGCCACCCCATGGGTCTTTTGATGAGCAGCTCATCCGCCAGCTCTGGCTGATCATTCTCAAAGATTTCCCAGAGCATATCCCATATATTGAAATGTGGAGGGGAAATGTAAAATGTAACCCATCCTGGTTAAAAGCATGCAGAAACCTTCCACCACAAGCTAAAATTCTAGCCCTCAATAAGAACAAACCAGTTTTAGCTTGTGAACAAGAAGAGTATGATTCCCTGCCTCCCCCATATGTCCCTAGAGCTGTACCAGCACCAAACCCTCCTCCCAACCCAGGGGGCAATCCACCACTCCCGTCAGGGCGCCCAGCAGATGTTGACCCAAAGCCAGAGTCGCATCCTGACTCACCCAGAGGCAGAGACTTGGCAGCAGCAGGAGGAAGGGTGAGAGACAAAGAGAGAGAAAAAGAAGGGGAGCAAGGGAAATCAAGAGAAAGGAAAAGAGAGAGAGGAAGAGGAGGCGAAGGTAGGCGAAGCCCCAGCAGAGAGAGTGAAGGAGATGAAGGAGACTGGGAAGATGTGTCTGCCTTTCACAGGAGATTGAGAGGGGACAGAGAGTGGACAGAAGAGGAACATGAAAGGGTGGAGGATTTGTTGAGCAAATATAGGGATAAATTTGAAGTCTCAGACTACCTTTTGAAGGCAGCAGGGGAGAAGGACTGGAAGAAGAGACAGAGGTACCTTTTAAGGGCACTTGATGCAGTTGACCGCCTAGCCACGGCAGAAGGGGCTCATGCCAATGTGCTGCCCCTCAGGCGAGTTTATGACCCCGTCACCCCAGGTCAGAATACCCCCCGCACGTCCACTATGCAACATATCCCTTTCACAAGTTCAGACATCATAAACTGGAAGAACACTCTTCCTAGTCTGGACGATGACCCGGATCGGGTGTTCAGCACAATAGATAGTGTGTTTAGTGTTTACACCCCAACTTTTGAGGATGTTCAACATCTGCTCCGTGGACTTTTCACCGTGGAACAGACGAGGAAAATCATAGAGGCAGCTAGAAAGTATCGTACTGCCCAAGGAGATAACCCAGGTCAGGTGGATGAAGCCATTCCCACCAATGTGCCTGATTGGGACTATAATACTGATGGGGGAATGGCCTCTTTGAAAAGATATCAGGCAGCAATCCTCCAAGGGGTCAGAGCAGCGGGGCAGAAAAAGATTAATATGTCAAAAGTTAATGACATCATTCAGAAGGCAGATGAACCGCCAGGAGAATTTCTAGATCGTTTATACCTAGCATTCAGGAAATTCACCCCGATTGATCCTGGAGACACAGGGATGGAGAATATTGTTAAAACTGTTTTTATTGCCCAATCCGCTCCTGATATACGTCGTAAAATTCAAAAGACAGAGAATTTCATGGGGCAGTCCCTATCGTGGTTACTGCAATCCGCGCAAAGTACTTTTAACAATAGGGAAGAAGAGCAGGGCTCCCAGAAAAGTAAACCTGCCGTGAAGAAAATCATGGCTTTAAATCCTGCCCCTGAGCCTAGCAGGAGACCCTTCACACGGGATACTTGCAAAATCTGTGGCAAGGTAGGGCATTGGGCCAAAGACTGTTATCGAAACCCAGAAAACCGAAACCAGGGGAATTTCAAAAGGGGAGCATTCCGCCAATCCTGGCAGCCACAAGCACAGGCTAGATATCCCATCGTAAGTTCGCCCAGCCACCAGCCCGGCTATAGGCATTCGATGCAGGGACCCCCACGATATAATCAGCCTGCCCCATACCAGCAAAATCTGATGCAAAACCCAGCTCAGCAAGCAGGGCAAGTTCAGTTCCCACAACAGCCCCCATTCCAGCAAGGAGCCCAGATGTCCCAGACGCTCCCTAGACCTCAGAGAGGACAGGGACCTGCCTGGACACCACCTTATCAGGGCATGATGGCTTTAGAGGAGGAGGAAGATCAATATTGAAGGCGACTAGGTTCGGGCTCCCGCGAACCTACTGTCAGCATATTGACAGGGAGCACCACCACCCAATTTTTGATAGATACAGGAGCCAGCTATTCAGTGATTCCAGACCTCGTTAACTCCCTGGATTGGACACGTTCAGTTAATATAATGGGAGCCACAGGAAAAGCACAGCGGGCTTACTTCATGAAGCCCATTGAGTGCAAACTGGACGGCCACACTGTCCAGCACAAATTCCTGCACATGCCAAATTGTCCCCTTCCCCTTTTGGGACGCGATCTTCTTTTCAAATTAGGCGCCCAAATCACTTTTACTCCAGAGGGAGAAGTTCATTTGACAACTAACCCCACTGAGCCCTCTGGCGAACTGTGTGTGGAATACCCCTTGAAAGAGAGATGGCGATTGTTACTAGTGAAAGGGGAGCCTAACCAGATTCCACGTGAAATTCTAGATCACGTGAACGCACAAGTTTGGGCTGAGGGAAATCCTCCAGGGATGGCACGGAACATCCCACCATTTGTAGTTCAATTGAAACCCATGGCCACCCCAGTTTCTGTCCCACAGTATCCCATTGGAAGAGCAGTGGCAGAGGGTATTTGGGTCCATTTAGAGAGACTGATCAAATATGGCATTCTTGTTCCATGCCAATCTGAATGGAACACTCCTCTTTTGCCTGTGAAAAAGGAGGATGGGTCCTACCGCCCGGTTCAGGACCTCAGACTGGTGAATCAGGCCGTGGAGACCATTTTTCCCTCAGTACCAAACCCCTATACGCTTTTGAGCTTGGTGCCACCAGAAGCAGCATTTTTCACTGTCCTGGACCTCAAAGATGCCTATTTTTGTTGCCGCGTAGCGCCCCAAAGTCAACACCTTTTTGCCTTTCAGTGGGAGGACCCCCACACGGGGACAAAGAGCCAATTCTGTTGGACTCGTTTGGCCCAAGGATTCAAAAATTCAGCGACATTGTTTGGGGTAGCCCTAGCTTCAGATTTGGCCTCCTTCCCAAAGAAGAAGGGACAAGTGATTTTACAATATGTAGATGACATTCTGGCAGGAGCAGAGACAGAAGCTGATTGCCAGCAGCTCACCATAGATCTCCTCAATCATTTGGCAGACGCAGGGTACCGG
Source organism: Phrynocephalus versicolor (assembly GCA_023846285.1). Taxonomy (NCBI): domain Eukaryota; kingdom Metazoa; phylum Chordata; class Lepidosauria; order Squamata; family Agamidae; genus Phrynocephalus; species Phrynocephalus versicolor. Next base: position 4,963 of record JAHTLZ010000868.1, read on the forward strand.
GTTTCTCAAAAGAAAGCCCAAATTTGTCAAGAGACTGTGCGTTACTTAGGGTTTGATATTTCCCGCCAGAAGCGCCAACTCCGCGAAGAGCGGAAGCAATCTATAGTACAAATTCCGGCGCCAACCACGAGAAAGGAGCTCCGTGGCTTTCTAGGAGCTGCGGGTTTCTGTAGAATTTGGATACCAAATTTCAGCCTCATGGCTAAACCACTGCATTCGTCCACACGAGGACCCGAAACGGATCCTTTTGTTTGGGGACCTGAACAGCAAGAAAGCTTTCTGGCCATCAAAAGAGCTTTGGTAGAGGCCCCAGCGCTGGGTCTCCCAGACCCATCTAAGCCATTTTACCTGTTTTCAGATGAGGAGGAAGGCGTGGCGAAAGGAGTTTTGTGTCAGAAATTAGGCAGTTGGCAGCAGCCTGTGGCATATCTGTCTGAAAAATTAACCCCAACAGAACAAGGGCTTCCCTTTTGTATGAGAGGAGTTGTGGCTCTGGCAGCGCTTCTAAAGAAAGCGGATAAATTCACTTTTGGTCAGCCGATTCACTGTATCACCCGCCATGCCGTCTTGCCATTGCTAGACGCAAAAGGGGGATACCATCTTTCCCAAGCCGCAATGATTAAATGTCAGAAATTATTTTCCAGAGCAGGACTGACTTTCCAAACTACTGAAGGTCTGAATCCAGCAACTTTGTTGCCAATTAGCAATCAGCCTGCAGCTCACGACTGCATTCAGACCATGGATGAGATTTATTCATCTCGCCCTGATCTCAAAGACACCCCAAATCCCACCTGGAAAAATTGGTTCGTTGATGGAAGCAGTTCCATCATAGAGGGGACACGGAGAGCAGGCTATGCCATTGTAGAGTTAGATGACACTGTGATTGAGGCACAACAGCTTCCCCCAGGGACATCTGCCCAACTGGCAGAATTGATTGCTCTAACCAGGGCACTTGAATTATCAGAGGGAAGGGACATCAACATTTTTACTGACTCTAAATATGCCTTTTTGACTCTACATGCACATGGTGCATTGTGGAAGGAGAGGGGACTTCTCACATCGGAAGGAAGTTCCGTAGCACACCCTGATATTTTGCTAAGGCTTCTTGATGCAGTCTGGAAGCCCAGAAGAGTGTCCGTGATACATTGCAAGGGACACACGGCTGGCCTCAGCCTTGAGGCTAGGGGAAACAGGCTGGCAGATAGGATTGCCAAGCAAGCAGCACAAAGTGATCTGCTATTTGAACTCAGTTTAATTCCCCTGGACATTTTGCCACCCAGTTCACCAGTCTACTCCCGAGCAGAAGAGCAGTTTGCTAGGGAACAGGACTTATCACAAAATGAGGAAGGCTGGTATGTCATGCCAGATGGACAATTGTGGGTGCCTGAAAGTCTAGCTTGCAAGGTTATACAAAACCATCATGAAGGCACACACCAAGGACCGGACGTGGCTTTTCATCACCTCAGCCCCTATCTGTACATCGCCCGGTTACGTCAAATTGCTGCCAATGTATCCAGGCGATGTGTCCTTTGCCAGAAAAATAATCCACGCGTGGGACCTCTGCCCCAGCCTGGAGTCCAACACTATGGAAGAGAACCCTTTCAAGATCTACAGATAGACTTTGCTGAATTGCCTCAGTGTGGACAATTTCGTTATTTGTTGGTGGCAGTTTGCACATTCACGGGATGGGCTGAGGCAACGCCAACAAAGACAGAGCAGGCTAGTGAGGTCATCAGATGGCTTTTGAGAGATCACCTTTGTCGTCATGGGATACCCTATTCAATAGGTTCGGACAATGGGCCGGCCTTTGTTCACAAGGTTCTACAGGGGTTAGCGGAAGCCCTACAGATTAAGTGGAACCTTCACACTGCATACCGACCCCAAAGTTCAGGTCGGGTCGAGAGAATGAACAGAACTTTGAAGTCTCATTTGTCTAAATTGGTTCAGGAAACAGGGAAAGGCTGGGTGGAAATGCTTCCACTTGCCCTGTTCAGGTCTAGAACTACCCCTTTGAAACACATTGGCATTTCCCCCTTTGAGCTTGTCTATGGACGACCTGTTCCTATTTCATATGGGATTCGTCCTGAAAGAGTAGCTTCTTTGACACATGCTAGATATCTTCAGTTGCTTGGCCAGTGTCTCTCTTCTCTACACAGATATACTCTGGAGAAACTTCCCATCCTGTTACAAGAACCTGTCCACAAGTTTCGAGTGGGAGATTCGGTTTGGGTGAAAGATTGGCAGCACCTTTCTCTACGTCCGAAGTGGCGAGGTCCCTTTGTGATTCTTCTGCAGACCCCCACGGCAGTGAAAGTGGCCGAAATCACCCCTTGGATTCATCATACCCGCGTTAAGTTGGCAGTTCCAGAGCCAGCAGACGAGGAGATCCAACCAGAAGACGACCCTGCACCCGAGGGGGACCAGACCGGTGCCGTCCCGCCAGCAGATGACCCTGATGACATCAACCCCGATGGCATCAATCCAGATGACATCAACCCCGATGACATCAATCCAGATGACATCAACTTTGATGACATCAACCCAGATGGCATCGACCTAGATGACCTCACCCAGGAAGGTGGACAACCCAGCGACCCTGCCCTGTGGTCGTCACACCCTGATCCTGAGGGCACTCTGCGTCTGACACTTCGGAGAATCCCAACGCCATCCGCTGATTCTCCTTGCACCTCAGGTTGACAGATTAAAATCCTGTCTTCCTGCCGCTTATCTCTTTTTCTCTCTGTTGTTTTATGGGGGGAGAGGGGGCTTTGCCAGCACCTGACTTTTACTTTGAAGTGAGGCTGACAGACCAGCAACTTCACCCTTTATACCCTTTTCGCCAGAACAGAGAACTAGCTGTTTTTGAATCTGGTGACATCATCACTGTTTTGAGCCCCTGGCAGATGCCAACGTGTGCGAGACTGTACACTTGTGGGTGTTTGCACATATTTTTCTTGAGTGACGAACCAGAAGAGCTCGTCTTGCCTCACACACATACCAGCCCCCGACACCCACCAGGACAGATCGGCGCTTATCTGCGCACAGTGGGCTACAGAGCTGATTCCTATCACCCTGTTACCTGGTCTCGACGATTGGTTCGTCAATTGGCAAGGGAATATTCTGAAGCCTTTGCAGCCTTGCAGAGAGACACTAATTATTGATTTTTGATTTCTGCTTTTATAGACTGTTGTTGTTTATTCTAAAAATGTTTGTTGAAGCACCCATTTGGGTATGGATCGTGGCACCTTTTGCCTTCATAATTTGTATGTTAATCATACTTTGCCACTGGAAACGCAGACTGTGGGGATTCCCTAGAGTAGAAGGGACCCTAGCTGTTTTACTTATAATACCCATTTGCCTTACAGTACCAATCCAGCCTCAGGTGAGAACATGTGCCCCTTGCATAGTGAACACCATGAAAGATGGCAAAGTGACAAGCACTCTGATTTTCAGTACCCAGCAGCCCCCAGAGTGTGAACATGCTGGGACCATTTGTCAAAGTAAGGGCATGGTGTATCACCTTTGCAATGATACTACAGGCACCTCTCACTGCTATAGACCTGAAGTCCCAATTCGTTATAATTTTTCTGTTTGGGCAGGCATGGCAAAAACTACAGTTCCCCTAAGGAGAAATCCAGACGGTGGGGGACGTCTTCTTTACTTAAATTCTACGATAGTTTTGAAGCAAAGCACTGAGCAAGTTCAACTTGTATTTAGAGCTTGCACAGTGACTGTCTTTGGTCTAGGACCCTGGTGTCATACTTCAGATGATTACTATGATGCAAAAGCCAAATATATATGCCAACCCCATAGAGGATGGAAATTTGGGAATCCTGAAAAGTGGAGACCCTGCGAAGCAAGTGCAGCTTGCCAAAGCTGGACATGTGTATGTGAATACACGGGATGGAGTCAGCTTCGACCCTTTAAACCCTGTGAACACATAACATTTTTCCGCAGGGGTAACGGCAACACTGTGATTCTGGGCCTCAATAGAACACATCCTACCATTGAAGTCTACGGGTTTGGCATAGATGCTGCAGGATTTAACCCAAAGGGGTACATTACGGTTACTCGCACTACTCTGCGAGAAGGGAAAAGGAGGAATCACACCTGGACTGAAGGTGGTAGCGCCTTAGACAGATTGCAGGATGATTCCCTTGAAATCCCAGACATTGCAAAAAAATTCTTTTGTTGGATTGGCACAATCTATAGCCACAGAATTGGGAGTCTCAGATTGTTATGTTTGTGGCGGCACCAATATGGGCCAAGCTTGGCCTTGGGAAGCTATGGAAATCAATCCAGAGCTGTTCAATAATTTGTCCCGGATGGGAAATTTCACCACAAGGGATTATCCCCAAAAGTTGGTGTGGACTATTTCCACTGAGTTGGTAGGTCAAGTGTGCTTCTCACAGGAAGGTACCATCTCTGTAGGTTCCTTGGCTTGCCTAGGGACTTGGGAAAAAGGTGCCTGGAAGTCACCCTCAGGTATGCCGCCACCTGCAAAATTAACTGGTGCACTCATGTCCTACATTTATTCAGGCCTTCCAGTGCCTTGGGAAGCACCCATAAATTTATACTGGATATGTGGTAGCTTTGCTTATGAAATGCTGCCAGCCAGCTGGTCTGGCTCCTGTGTCCTAGGGTTCATAAAACCCTCATTTTTCCTAATTCCTACAGCACCACAACAATCCCTTGCCGCTCCCGTGTATGGCCCCTTGTCCAGAGAGAAGCGGGGAAACTCAAAGCGGGAGGGAACACCTTTTGAAGGTTTTGACTGTAAGCATCCGGATCAATACCATGGGGACACATGGGATTCGGAACGCATCATTTGTGTTTACGGCCCTGCCACTTGGGCCGCAGATGGGAGCTGGGGATACAGAACCCCTATTTACATGCTTAATCGAATTATCCGATTACAAGCAGTTTTGGATTTGGCGGGGCAGCGCATCTCTTCAGCGCTGACCGCGTTAGCCGTTGCCACTGACAAATTGCGGACAGCAGTCTATCAAAATAGGCTTGCTCTCGACTATCTGTTAGCAGCGGAAAACGGCGTGTGTGGTAAGTGGAATATGACGAACTGCTGTCTCGAGATTGACCCGGTTGGTGACGTCATAAACCAACTTACCACAGAAATCAAACAACTCACAGTTAACCCTGCACAGGAATGGAAAGGGTTACAATTAGGCTGGTTACAAGACCTCCTCCCAGGAGGTTGGTTTAAAGCCATCATTGGTATGATAGTTGCCCCAATATGTATTCTGCTTTTGATATGTTTACTCGCCCCTTGCTTGATTAAGTTCCTTCAAACTTCTATCCTTCGCATGGTGACAAAGCGCGCTGCACCAGAAATGCTCGCGCTGTTGCAAGACTATGACAGAAGTCGAGAACAACAACCTTTGGGTAATTTACTGCCGTAAATTCCCAATAATTCGTTCAGGGGGGAGTGAAGGGAATGATTTGGCCGTATCAATAATCTCTAGGCATATTG